>OZ010573.1:103070931-103138431 GCA_963932145.1 Acanthosepion lycidas | reverse complement strand
TAGGCGATCATGGCCCTCCACCTCCTCCTGTCCCTTGTAACTCTTAATAAGTTTAGTTGTTTTGCTATTTCTCCCAGACTCTGTCCCACCATCCACTTGCTCAAGTCCATTTAGTATGTCATGTGTTGTTTTTCCCTGTCCCTATTTCCCTCTATCTGTCTTGTGAGTATCAGATTTTCTAAGCCCTCCTTCCTCATTACATGTTCCATGAATTTCAACTGCTTCTTCCTGATGTTAAGTATAAGTTTCCTCTTTGTTTCCATTCTCTCAAAAATCTCATTGTTGCTCACATGTTCGGCCCATGGTATCTTTAGCATCCTTCTGTAGAACCACATTTCTGTTGCTTTAAGTCTCTTCTTCATCTTTGTGGAGATTGTCCAACATTTGCTACCATATAGGAGGAAGATATCACGTAGCAGTTCAGTACTCTTTTCTTTATTTCCAACAAAATTTACCTGTTTCTTAATACTCTGCTTAGCTTTTGGAATGCATCTTTGGCTATCCCATTATTGGATCTGTGTTGCACTTTCTGTCTTCTGTCACAATGCTTCCCAGATATTTAAATTTCTGTGCCTGCTTGATTTTATTATCCCCAACCTGTAATTTGCATTTTGGGCTCATCTTTTTGCTGATGACCATGCATTCTCTCTTCTTGTAGTTTATACTCAGTCCCTTCTTCTTGCTCTCCTTCGCTACATTCTGTAGAAGGTTTTGTAGTTTCTTTTCTGTGTCTGCTACCAGTGTCATCTGCCTATCTTATATTGTTAAGATTGTGACCACTAATGATGAATCCTGGTAGGATTTCTAGTACTCTCAGAATTGCCTCGCTGTGTAGGTTGAATAAGCCTGGTGAGAAGACACATCCTTGTCTTACACCCCTTTCTATTTTTGTATATCTGCTGAACTCATTTTTTATCTATATGCAGGTGGTTTGCTGTCAGAGATTTTTATGGTTATTTTTCTATGGTTTATAAAACACAGGTAAACATCCTTCTGAATTTGTATTGCTCTTTCTGATAACATTCTGAGCATAAATATCATTTTCCTTGTTCTGGTGTCCTTGAGGAACCCACACTGTCCTAGTCCTAAAACACTTTCAGATTAAATTTGGTAATCTTGTTCTTACAAGATAGTTATTTTATAACGCAAACACTATGAGGGACCTATTCAAAAATGTTAATGTAGATGACCTACTATGCTTAACAAAATATGAGGATCTGATAAGACATTTTTTGTTCAAGAATTCTTAGTACGAAATATATATATATATATATATATATGTATAACATTAACAAATTGATAGAAATGTTCTTGATAGTAATTAATAGATAACATTAAAATTATTTATTCATATAAGACTTGTATAATTAGTTCAGGATTAAAAAATAAATAAAAGTAAAATAAAAAATAGTAAAGAGAAGCGACTGACTTTGACAATGAATGATAGTGTGGCTTGAAATGTTTTAACCATTAGTTGTATTGAATTAAATATAAAGGAATTAAAGATTTTCATTTCTTTATTTTACTGCACCATTGGCTTGATTAAAATATTCATTACATCATAAAATGCCTGGTAAATGTTCATTTTCCTTGTATTTTAAAAAACTTCATTCTGCTTACATTTCATAAATACCTAATTCTATATATATTTTTGTTGATTCCAGTATTTTTTTTTTTACTCACAGGTATCAAGGAACTTGGTCACATTGAGGAATGCAACAATCTGGAGTTTTTAAACCTGTCAAATAACAACATTACCAACTTGATTCCTTTGGCTTGCTTGGTTCATCTGACATATTTGAACCTTTCAAGCAACAATATAGCTTGCTTGGGTCAGTGCATCTTTCACTTGCTTTTTTTTTGTTTTCTTTTTCTCAAAAAATAGACAAAGTAAAAGTAAGAATTTAATACTTTTAATAATCAAGATTTTCATGTATATTACACAAAAATTTGCCTTTATAATTTGGTGTTTTTACTTTTTCTTCCCCAGCCTGATTTAATTTTTTTTTTTAAGTATTGGCACATGCAATGAGATAACAAAAAACTGTAGATTTATCTGCAGAGTATCATTACATTATTGGTACATAATTATAGTGAAATCATTAAGGTTTTTTGTCAAAAGCATTTTATTTTTGGTCATATATTAATTCAAAATATTCCTTTTTACAAGTTCTATTTTTTAAATGGAATAAGATCATTCTAAATTTCAGAATTTCACTATTGCCCATCAAAATGACTGGAAGAAAGCGATCTAAAAACGACAATGAAAAAAAAGAGTTAACAAAGCTTAAACAAAATAGCTCCAGTTTGTTCAACTTAGGAAACTTAGCATTGCAACCAAAGTATTCTAAACTGCTGCCAATAACAAAGGAGAAAATGAAAAATACCTAATAACAAAATGAATATAGCATCAAAATTTATATTTTTATTTATTTGTTATGTAACTAAATGCATAATTGTCAACAATATTTCCATAAAACTTTGATATTTCCTGTAATAAATTCTTAATAAATATTATTATTGTTATTATTTTACTTAAGTGTAAGGTAGTCCTACATTTACAATTTCTCATGGCTAACTAACCATAAAAAGAAATGTTGATCAAAACTGCCTAAAATCTTTAAGCATGTATTGCTGCAAAATTATCAAATGTTGAATATACCCCCTCCTCTGCTGAACGTGTCAAATAAACAATTCAGTATGAAATTCTCAGAATGTCACCCAGATCAACAGACACCTGAAGAAGGCCAGAAAGCACAACAGATGAAACATTGTGATAACAAAATTATGTAAATAATAACTCCTTATCCCAGAAATTCAGACTCAAAGAAAGAATACATTGCCTGAAACTTGATAAAAACAATAGATATTAACATCTGAATAATTTATCTATGTTGTGAACAGTGTAAATTTTTCTAGTTTTTGTCTCTCTGCACATGTCATGCTAAACTGGAAGAGAGTTGCTGTAAATACATAGACATGACTTTGGCTGCTGTGTTTGGGTGTCAGTAATACTTTGTTACTTGGCAAGTGAGGAAGACTATGCCATCTCACGGTGAATGTGATAAGACATTTGAAGGTCACTATTCTTGATATATAACCAGAGGAAAACACCCTTAGGGTGTTTTGTTTGTACTGCTTTGTTCAGTTGATAGGTTGTTTGGTTGATTTATTTTTTTTATGGTTTATTAACCTTTTGCAGGTTATTTTAAGCCAGAATATATTTTGGCATTGTAAGAATCTTTTGGGAGATAATAATTTTCTGATACAAGTCTTACTATTTAACTCATAGTGGGGAGAAGCTGGATAGATTCATACCTTTCCCAAGAGGGTATTTGCTTGTAAGTGAATATAACAAACCTGACTGGAATTGGAACTCAGCTCTCTAATTTCTTATTCTAAGCCATTATCCATTACACCACTTGCACATTCAAGTTTATAACACCCAGTTTTCCCAAGTGGTCACCCATCTAGGTACTGACCAGGCTTGATGTTGTTTAACTTCAGTGATTAGGTGAGAACTGGTATTTCAGCATGATATAGCTGTAAGTCTTGTTCGGTGAAAGTGGTGACTAGACTTTTGGGGACAATTAAGCAGAATTGAACTTTTATGCTTCTTCATTCATGGTGAGTTTTGTTTGTAAAGATCTCAAGATTTCTTTTGTTCAACCAGTTTCACTACAGTTTGCAAATGCTGTTGATAATCACTACCAATATATTAGCATGGAAAACAGTTATAGGCATTTGATTGTTCATGAATAAAACAGATATTTTTCTGATATTAAAAAAGAAATTAGTTTTTTACCCAGTTGCCTTATTGTTTTAAAATTATTAAAAAAAATATAATCTGCAAAATTTATAGTTTTTAGAATAACTATAGGATTTCCACATATACAGATACTACACTCTGATATTAGGTAGAAGTGCTAGGCATAATAATGCCAATGCATAAAAAAAATTGGTAATTAAAGAAGTCTTGCAGTAAAGATATCTAAATATATTTAGTTATTTTCTAAAAAAATAATCTTGAACTTCAAATATATTTGTTAATTTTCTTTCTTTGTAATCATTAGTGAGGTATTTTAAATTATTAGTATATCATTTGGAGGTTATGATAAAAATTAGGCATTTGGTTAGTAACCTATTCCACCAACCACACTTTTTGAAGGGCCGAATACAGAGACCTAGAGCCCCAAACAACCCTCTGCAGGTTTTGAATCCAGAGTTGTCCTTCTCCTAGACCAGTACCCATCTAAGGCTATAGAACCCAGTCTGTTCTGCTATTTACCCATAGCTGGAGGGATAAGAGCATTAATACCTTTCCCAAGGGTATTAACATGTAAGTGAATGTAATGGATTTGACTGGAATTCAACCTCAGCTCTCTGATTCCTCAGTCCAAGCAGCTATCCACTACTCCACCATGCATCCTATATATATATATTTTTTTTTTCTCACTGGTAGCACAACTTTGAGTTTCATGCATGATGCAATCTTCAAGTGCTGAGTTAAGTTTTATATCTATATATATTTATTTATATATATAGGCATAGTGTGGGTGGGGCCAGAGGAACAATTGCACTGGATGCTAAATTTTTATTGGGTGAAAATATGTACAATACTAGAATTTATAACAGCTCATGACTACAGAGGAGGTGCAATAGTTTAAATTGTCCTAGGCACTCAAAACCCACCTTAAGCGACAAATAAAATTTGTCACTTACTTGATAGATGTTATATTCAGCATCTCAACTTGGGAGTTTCATCCTTATGACTATAAACAATAAATGCATTTGTATTTCAATATATTAATTTAATATATATTTTTCTATAATTATACTGATGGAAAATAAAATTGCAACCTTCTGAAGGATGATGTCAGTTTTGATTTGGGCATTGTAGGCATATACTAGAGAGTGGTAGATATTCTCTGGCAAAAAACTTTCCAAGTCTTTTATGACATAGTAACACTCACACCAGTGCACCTGCTGTGTCTGAACTTTAGATGGTGATGCATGATTTGATATAGTTCAGTGTGGTGAAAAGTCCAATGCAAGTAGGTGTTATGGCATACATGCTCTATTTGTTCAATTAGAGCTATTTGAAAGAGGTTGTATCGTGGGCCTTCAGAGAGTTACTGCACATATTGGATGTGGTGCTTTAGTGTTGGCAAAAGTGTTTAAATATTCTGGCTGGCTTCTTAGTACAGATAAGATTGATGCATTGTAAAATAGCAGCCCACACAACATCCACATCATAGCAAATGTGGCCTCCCCCAGGAGTGTCAACCTGGAATATTAGGAATCATTTACTTACAACAGGACTATGGGAACATGTGGTCACTCACCAGACTTTCACTTATGCCACAACACTATTGTGCATTTCTCTAGTGTTGTGCAAATGGATCACTATTGGAATTGACCGACACTCTGTCATGTTCAGTGATGATAGTGTGTTTTGCTTTTATGCAACTGATGGTTGTTTGCATATATGATATAGACATCCTAATCACTAGGAAGGAAAACAATTTTTTGCTAACATGGAAGATTAAAACAGCATCTTATGATGATTGGAAGTTTAATGTTGTTATGGTGGCCTATCTACATTAGAATGAACTCTTCCTCCTCCATAAATACTAACCTGCGAGACTTCCTAAGGAGGCAGTCGGGATACAGCGTAACCTAATATTCCAGATGGACACTTCTATCTGCTGACTAATAACACTCTTATTTTGTATATATGTTCTGTTATTTCAATACACTTGTTCAACCTACCTTCTTCTTTCCATGTCTTTTTTTCTGGCCACAACAAATGTCAAATTATGGACTCAGTTCACCAAGACAGAAAAGAGTCAATCTATAGTATAGTATCAGCTGAAAAAAGTGTCAATGAGAAAATGAGATTGACCATGTAAAATGAAGAAATCAAGATTGAAGATGAGAATGCTGTTGAGCAGATTTTTACTATCTTAGATAAGTCATTTAAAAAAGATGATCTGAGTGTTATATGTAAAACATGGTGTTCATATAAAAATCTTTTGATGAAAGAGTTGGATACAATGGATCAGTTTCTCAATTCGTATGAGAAGAATGTCAAAGAGCTAAAAAAGCAAAGCATCATTTTAGCTTAGATAGTTCTGGCTATGCAACTTATCAACTGCACTGGATTGGATAAAAAAGACAAACAAATTGTTCTTACAGCTGTTGATTATATGAAGAAAGAGGAAATGTATGAAGAATGCCCTTAGAAAATTTTTTGGGAACCAAGGAATGTCATATAAACACAGATCAGATGTGTTAGCTATCAAAGAAGAATCTGTGTATACAGCAAATTCAAAGAAAACATATATTTCTGGAAGTAAAAATAATAATCAAGGAAGAAGATTCAAATGATACAATCATGGTGATGCATGGTCAGCATATGGTGGTAGACAGATATGTAAACTGGATGAAGCACAATTTAAGAGTACAGGTTTTCCAAAGAGGTAGAAGATCAGGAAGAGAAGCATACTGGGGAAGAGTAAGTATAGCTTACATTTATAGAAATCCACATGATTAAGCTGGTAATTATGTTAAATGCTTGGTGTGTGAATCAATTATGCATTTTAAAAAGGATTGTTCATATAGAAAAAGAAATCAAGTGCTTTTGAAACATCAAAAGTACAAGAAAATGCTGAAGTTAGTGAAGCTTATAAAATAGGTACTTACTCATATGAGAATAAACAGGTCCTCATGAGTGAAACAGTCAATGCTGACATTCTAGATAGTGTTTGCAAGTAAACCCATCCATGCCCAGCAACTGAAAAAGTTGTATTTGGCTTTGTTATCAGCAAGCAAAAGAAAAGACAAATTTCTACCAGGTGGAAAAACATTCAAGTTTGGTACAGGAGACAAAATACAGTTGGATGAAGGAATGGAGATTCTTAGTATTATTGGTGGGTAAAAGATAACCCTAAGAACAGAAGTAGTGGACAGTGATATTCCTCTACAGCTAAGCAAACCAGACATGAAAAGGATGGGATTCAAATTAAACATGGAGAATGACACATTAGAAGTCAATGGAAGATCTCTTGAATTGGATATACATCCTCTGGACATTACTATATTCCACTGAAAGAATGCGAAGTAAAAATTGAGAAAGTGGCTGATCAGAATTCATGCAAGGAAAAGAAGATTATGATCTATAAACTACATCTCCAGTTTGTGCATCCTTCAGCTAAAAACCTGAAAGCGATCATAAAAAATGCTGATGCACTTGATGAAGAATGTAAAAAGCTAATTGATGATATTAGCAAGAAGTGTGAAGTTTGTAAGAGATTTGAGGATGGCCAAGGGTATCTCTTCCATTGGCTGGAATGGAAAAGTTGTTTTCATCAGACACGGAAGTCAGTTAGTCTGAGTTGCAACATGTAGGGTGATTAAGGCAAATGGGACAGAATTAAAGACTGACAAAAAAGAACTTGATGGGACTCATGGTGAAGGTAAAGATATCAACCATCCTGAAGAAGATCAGGATGATGAGCTAATAAGTTTGGAAGAATATACGCCAGAGTTATATGGCAAAGAGGATAATCAAAGACAGGAAGAGCAAGTTTCAGAACCAAGAAAGTCCACAATACAAAATGAAAGTGAAAACATGAGATCACAGAAAATTCTTAGAGTCAATGAAATAATCAAATATTGATTAGCAGAAAGTGAGGAGTGGACTCATATGTTAAAGTGATAAGTAGAGGAGGAAAATCCACACAAAGAAATATTATGTGAATATAATTAATGAAAAAGACAAAGAAATGCTGGGAGTACATTTGAATAAATTAGAATATAAAATATTGAAATATGATAAAGAAGAAATTAATGACAATAGAAAAGAAGATGGGCCTACATGTATGGGCGAGAGTGATCAGAATGAAGCAAATGTGATTTTTATGTAAGTTGGCAGTCACTGGAAGCCTGAAGTCTTCAAGGCAAAGGAGCAGGAACTCGAAAATTGGAGTGTTTTTGATGTCTACAAAGAGGTACAGGACAGGGACTAGAAGACACAGTCAACATGCTGGGTAGTGACAGAGAATGCTTTAGCTGGAGGAAAGAAACAAATGAAAGCTGGATTGGTTGTAAGAAGTTTTGAAGAAGAGTGTTCAATCAGATTCTCCAACTGCTAGTAAGTCTACACTTAGAATAGGGATAGCAATAGCAGAAAGCAAGGGATGGAAATGTGAAACAGTTGACATCAAAGCGGCATTTTTGCAGGGCAATACAACTTGATAGATATATTTATTATGCCACTGATATAAATAAAAGAAGATGGTTTAATATGGAAGTTAAACAAAGGAGCATATGGCCTTGATGATGCATCTTGAAATTGGTACATCAGTGTAAAAGATGATCTTAGCAGATTGGGTTGTAAGCAGTCTGAGTTGGACAAAGCCCTCTTTAGGTGGGTGATATAACAATGAGAAATTAGAAGGAATATTTGTGATACATGTGGATGATTTCTTATTTGCAGGAATTAATGATTTTAACAAGCGTGTCATTGATCCCATTGCTAGAAGATATAAAGTTGGAAAGAGATCCATAGAAAATTTATGTTGGTTTGAATGTGTCACAAAATAAAAGTAATGCCATTCAAGTAAACCAAAATGAGTATGCAGCAGAAATGAAGGAAATTCCAATTTCTGAAAGCAGAAAAAAATGATAGAACATCCCTACTGAACAGAAATGAAATGGATGCTTTAAGAACAACAGCTGGTCAGCTAAATTGGTTAGTGACACAAACATGACCAGATTTTAATTTAAATGCATTGAAACTCAATATGTCAAAGCAACATCCAACAATTGAGCAGTTCCTGAGAGCCAACAAAGCAGTCTGCCAAGCAAAACAAGCTCAAATAAATATCTGCTTCCCCAATCTTGGAAACTTTAGAGAATGGAAAATTGATGTCTTCTGTGATGCATCATGGGGTAACCTTCCAGCTGGAGTCTCATATTTCTAACTGGTAAAGAGCAGAGGTGTTGTCCACTATCTTGGACATCCAACAAATTTAAATGCAAGGTGTCCAGTAATTTAGCATCTGAACACACTTTCAATGTATGATGCAGTTGATGAAGCCATCTCCTAACAGAGATATACTGTAACAGCTGTACCACAAATAAAATACCCATTGCTGTATACACAGACAATAGATCTTTATATCAAAATATTCTTTCCATAAAGCAAGTCCATGAAAAATGACTGCAAATTAACATTGCTGCGATCCAAGGAATGATCACCCAGGGAGATACACAGTCTATAAATGGGCCCACATCACCTTTCAACTTGCAGATGTATTGACAAAGAGAGCAGCAGACTCTAGCAGGCTGCTAGAAGTTCTTGCCACTGAAAAGCTTATTAACCTATAAATTCCATTGTTATTTTATTAAAAAAATAATTGGAGGAATATATTATATCTGTTATTGTTTTGTTGCTTTTAGATTTACAAGTTCTCCCCTCATAACTTGGTAGGTTCTTGCTAGCAGCAACAGCAGCATGTTTATCTCCCCGACAGTTCTTAATAGACTCAACCTCTCAGCTCCATATAAACTGTGCTCATTTCTCCTTGAGGCAGAAATTACTTTATGCCTGGAGAATCAGTGTCAGTCTGAAGCATGGGTTATTAAACGGTACAATGTTAAAGGAGGTAGCAAATAGTTTGTTTACAGGAATATGTTTTACAGTTTACAATAATAATCGACAAAAAGGAAGAAAGTTACATTATGTTACAGTATTAGAACAGTCAACATGTAGTGAAAGGGGTTCAACATGATGAAGTACAGCAGCAAAAATAAATGTATACAAAGTGGCTACCTTAAACAAATGTTCAAATATTAATATGATATTAAAGGAGACCAATACTTAGAGAAAAAGTTTATGTATCAGTGATGCAATTATTGGGGATAGATATTACGAGGATAAGAAAATAGGAACTGTGTGCTTTGACCTTGTGGTTTATTGTGCCAGTTCCAGTAACTACAATGAGCTAAACAGGAAATGGTCAAAAACAGTGACAATCTAAAATGTACCTAAATTAAAAAGGGGATTAACAAAGGGAAAATAAAACAATAGAGGTGCTGTATAGTGGTAACAAAACAATAATACTGATAAGTAAGTTTGATTCATATTGGATACCTTATACTGTGGCCTTCCAAAGCTATTTCTTCAGGATATGGGTGATCATGACTCTCCAGAGATTCTTTTTCTTTATTAAAATGCTATAGTTTCTTGAGAATGGTAGTGGAGTGGTTTTTCATTGTCTTCTCCATAGTTTTGAATTCACAGTTGTTCTAGACTGGCTGTTATCTAAAATGAGAAAGCCCAGTCTAATCCATCAGAAAAAAAGAGAAGAAATGAATTCCTGCCTTTCTCAAGGGCATTAGTGCAAAGTGAGTGGAATAGATTAGGCTAGAATTTGAAATCTCTTCATGGTTTCCACTTTCTGTGCTACTCACATATTCACAAAATGAAGGTTTGTAAAAAAGCAAATCAAATTACAATTCTTGAGATTATTGTTTGAGAATCATTTTCATACAACAGAAAGAATAATATTGCTTTAGTTTGTCAGGTTTTGATAATATACTTAACAAAAATATTTTTTGTGTGTGAATACATAAATATAGACAGTATTGCTTTGCTGATAAATATATTACTTCTGAAACTAATATATATATACACTATTGCTGTCATATAGTTTTTAAGGAGCATTCTTAGAACTCAAAACATACCAACTTGTTAATAAATGAAATTAAATTGTATGACTTAACGATTTAATATTCATTATGTTGTACACATCTGTTATATATATGTATTGAATTTTTTAATTAAGAAAATAATCATTAATTAATTTTTTTTATTTTCAGAAGGTCTGCAGATTTTAGAGAACTTAGAAACATTGAATCTTGCAGGGAATCTTATTGACAGGTAAAGTATTTTTTTCTATGAAATTCATTACAAGTATTAATATCAGAATACTTTCAAACATTTCCTTTTTTAACACTGCATACTAAATTTAGTGGCTGAAATTGTTAAATATAATAATCTTGAATAGGTATGTATTTGGCTGTAAGCAAGCAGAATTCATTGAAATTTTAAGATGTTTTTGCATTATCATTGTAAAGTTTGATTTGTGTTTTTTTATTGTATATATTTTTTGAAGAATAGTTATTAAATTTCACTTAATTGAGTGGTCATAACCAGGCTTCTTGTGGTTTAATGATTAACTTGTCTTGCAGATCATAATTTTTCATCAGTGAGTTCAATCCTTACATGCCAACTCCCATAGTTATGGTCTTGTGCCATAATTAAGTGAAAATTAGTAAATCAACATAGCAAGGAAAATCCAGAGGTGATCAAAACTATGAACTAGATAACTGATATTGTCAAAAACTGACAGCAATATTTCAGTAATTTACATTATTTATAGTAAGACTCATGTGTTCATGCTTATTATTAACACAACATTTCAGTCATTGCATCTTCTGGTTTTCTTCAGGTGTCTGTCAATCTTGGTAACTTTGAACTGAACACTTTATTTTATATAGTGCGGCATATTTTAGTGGCATAGTAAATGTGATTTCAATCCCTGGGCCAGGTAGCACAGATGTAGACTGAACAGAAACAGAACTAGCAATAATTGAACAATATAGGAAAAAAAAAGACAAGATATACTGGGACATGGATAGTGGAATGAGAACAATGTTTGCTCAAATGTTTTGTTATAGGATATATTATTTTGAATACAGGAAACTACTGTTTTCACTGTAAACTCCTACTAAAAAAATTAAAGCATATATATATATATATATATATATATATATATATATATATATATATATATAGGGTGCAGCTGGTATTTGAGGACAGATTTTATGGATTAGTAAAAAACTTGCTGAACAAATGAATATAATTTTATTTGATTACAAACAAGTAAACATAAAATTTAGCTAACTATTATTTAATTTTATTCAATTAAACCACCACTAGCATCAATAACTGCCTCTACACAAGGTTTAAATCGGCTGCAAGCTCTGATTAATTGGTCTTTATTTATGTCAGACATTATTCAAACTATTGCAGCTTTAAGAGAGTCTTTGGTGTTACGAGGCTGTTTATTAATCTCCTTCTCAACAACACTCCACACATAATAGTCTAATGGATTGAGATCTGATGAGTTAGGAGGCCAAATGTTGGGTGTGATGCGGTCGTACAAATGGTCAGCCATCCATTCTTGTCTTCATAGAGCCTTGTGGGATGTAGCCAAGTCTTGCTCGAATAAGTAAGGCCTGCCGTTGCATATGTTGTCAACCAGGAGCTTGACAACTGTTTCTAGAACCTCGATGTAAATAGCAGCATTTACTCTAAGACCTTGTGGAAAAAAAGTGTGGTGGCATAACATGTCCTTCATTGCTAACAACACTCAATACCATAACACTTGAAGGAAATTTTGTGCGTGTCACTCTTGGCACCTCAAAAGCATCTGAACAAAGTCATTTCTTCAGTTAAATTTTTGATCTTGATCAAAATTTTTCTCTTCTGAGAAAAACCAAATCACAGCAGCTTCTGAAGGATTTTTAAGTTTGTTTAAAAGCCTTTTTGATCTGTTTAAACGGTTTTCTTTTGTTTTTTCAGACATAAATTGACCTCTTTTCATCACATAGCACTTTGTCATATGCCCTACTCAATGAATAATTTATAACGCAATCATACGCCGACCAGGAGATATATACATTATCACGTCTATGGAGAGATACGGGCTATCTCTCCCAGACCATGACAAATGGACAATTAGTAAACAAAAATATTTTAAAGAACACTGTTCGATTGAGAAAATCAAACAGTAATCTTTTCCCAGGTTCGCTTCGGTTTCAATACATATACCGATCCACAATTCAAGGATGAACGATAATGCGTAATAAATTTTGGTATAAGAATTTTAATATATACATATACACAAGATATCATAATAAAAGAAAAATATAAGCGTGAGTAAAGCATCCGATGACCAGAACCTCAAGACTTATGTTGGAATACCAAAATATGCCCTAATCCAAGTGGATTTGACTGGACCTGAACGGATAAAAAAAATAAGTAAGAATAACTACGAATGCAGAAATCAACGCATAACCAAAAAAATCAACGCATAACCCCCCCTACCCCCCAAAAAAAGAGATGGGATAGGACTTATATATTACTATTTTGACATGTGGAAAGGTGTTTGTGAGAACATAAAATTTATGGATGCACGTGTATCTTTCTAACACGGGTCCAAAATATATAGTTACTTATCTTTATATTCAGTTCTCTCTCTTACTCATTGTTCTTTCTTTTTTTCTTTACACAAATTCAATTTCAAACACGGTCCAGCTGCAACAGAGATATATACTTTCTTCTTCTCTCTTGTTTTCTCTTTTCTTTCTTCAAACACAGGCTGTATTCTCAGTGAGCAAATTTCCTTGCATCTTCTGTGATAAATAACTCGATTTATCTTCTTCAATCTGGAGTTGACGAACAGAAATATACATCCTTATATTTCTTATCCGGAGTTGCTTATGATGAATCGGACAAGTTCCATCATTACCAAAATGAGTCTCATCTTTCCGTTCATAAGTTATCAACGCTTCGAATTCGAGTCTTGCTCCTTCAAAGACAAGACAGCAACTGACTTCCAAGTAATTTTCCAATTCCCACGTGTTCTGCATTTTGGCGCGAATTCCAGTTCTTGCTGCTTCACGACCTTACGTCAGTTCCCTGTCTAGATTCTGTCTAGACGTCTGTTGCTACAGGTAACTGGGTCAGTCAACCTCTTGACCTGCTTCCCCAAAATGACTCGAGACTCCGACGTAACCCTTCTGTTATCAAGCGGAGATTAACCGTAATATATGCGTGTATGGGCTATCTGCATTTGTAACAACTTGTATCGAATGTCTTCATGAACACTCCTTCTGATTGATTTTTCAGACACATGCAGCTTTTTGGCAATTGACCTCATTGATTGATTGATCTTGTTCATCAATTGTCTGCTTGACTTCCTGAATAAATTTGGATGTTCTCACTTTATCAGAACGTGCAGAATGTCTTTTACGTTTTGATACAGACATTGGGGAACTGTCAGCATCTTCTAACTCATTTCGTATCTTGTGGGCAAACGATCTTGCAACTCTGAGGAAATGTGCAATATCCAAAATGGCTATGATCAGCCTTTAATGCCACAATCACAGCATGCCTTTTCATTTCATTTGTTATCATAGGGTTGGCCATTCTTGATTTCTGAAAAATAAAAGCATTAGAAGTTAGTGGGAAGCAGTATTAATCTTAAATCTGTATGTCCTCAAATACCAGCTGCACCCTGTGTATATATATATATATATATATATATATATATACACACACACACTATAATTGAAACACTTATTTAAGTTTTGCTTAAACACTTATTTAGTTCTTTAATATGTTGATATTTACTTTAAATATTTGTGTATTTTTCTATAGCCTTGACACTCTCTATAGCATCAGTGGCCTCTCTAAACTGAAGCATTTGATGTTTCAAGACCCAAATAATGAACGGACCAATCCAATATGTAGAAAACAAAACTACAAGTCCAAAATCCTCAGCATGTTTCCTAAACTTCACTCACTGGATCGTAAGTGAATTTAAAAAACTTTTTTTATTTTACAGGGTGAGGAAGCAAAATTGCCTTGATCTTTGAAAGCTATTATGCCTAAATAATAATTAATAGAAAAAGATATTAATAAAATACTTAGATAATATCGAAACAAATAATTTATTCAATGGTTTTTCATTATTTTCAATTACAGCCTCAACATGACCTTGAAAAACTCTTAATCTTTGGACATCTTGACCAATTCTTTAATGGCAGCCTTAAAAATATTGATGTTAGAGTGAAAAGTCTTGTTGATAGTCTGTATCAAAATAACTCACAGTCAAGCAGGTTCAAGTTTGGGCTGAAAAGGGCTAGAAGTTTGCTTTGCTGTGTGG
Source organism: Acanthosepion lycidas (assembly GCA_963932145.1). Lineage (NCBI taxonomy): Eukaryota > Metazoa > Mollusca > Cephalopoda > Sepiida > Sepiidae > Acanthosepion > Acanthosepion lycidas. The sequence continues at coordinate 103,123,408 of OZ010573.1, read as the reverse complement.
TTGAGAGCACCATACTGGGTCCACACAACGTTTCACTCTGAGTAGTATCTTTACTCACAGCAAATTATGGTGCCTTAAGACCTTGTAATAAGCATCAGCACCTACCTTTTCTCCAAACTCAGAAGAATGAAAGCATCATGGTCATGATATCCAAATACCTGACTTGGGCATATTGTTTTGTCCTGAAGTTACCCATGATACCAACAGCTGACTTTGTGAAGTATCAGTTGTTTTCACAATTCAAAACAACATCCACTACAAAGATTTTCTCATCAGAATATTTTAATGGTGGATCCATGGCTCTTAAGGTACCTGAACACTTTTTTGCACCTTTCTCATCTCCTGGCCTCCATTGACACCATGGGGATATATTGTGACATCCTAATGTCAAATTTAAAGTCCAGGTTGTCATGCTATTAGGTTGTTGCAAAAATATTTTTTAACGTCAAAAAACGACATTATTACGTCATTATTTTTGCACCAACCTAATATTGTCTTTAGTTTAGTAGTTTGACTAATATATATATATATATATATATATATATATATATATATATATATATATATATATATATATATGATAGGTGTGGGGTATGCTCTATTTATAGAGTAAACATGCTCAATATCCAGGATAGAGCATTTGTAAATATAAGAAACGTAGACACTAATGTCAACATCAAGTGGTGCCAGTCTGTTTCTTGCTTAAATGCAATATTGCCACTAATAGCTATTGACATCAGTGTCCACAATTTTTTTTTATATATATATATATATATATATATATATATATGTGTCAACACTGATATATAGATAAATTTCCAAGAGGATAGAATCCAGGTAGAGCTCAATGTCCAGGACAGAGCAAGAATATAATATAAAAGTCTCAAACACTAATATTCCACGGGCCTTTTATAATATATACACACACACACATATATATACATATATATATATATATATATATATATATATATAATATGCACATATTAGTTGGTTCAAATCTTGTGTTGGAATGTCTGCCAAAAACATCCCCCTCTCCAAATTTATAGACAAAACATACAGATACATGCTGGGATTTCGGCCTTAGAAAACCCCTAATGTTTAAAGTCTTAGGCTACAAAAAAAAATGGTAAGGTGTTAACAAATTATGATTTTATTATTAATTTTATTATTTTTTCTTAACGACTGTCATTAAGAATAAAAATACAATTATTTTTTTATTACTCAAGTACTTCATGTTTAATTTTTGTTGAATAGGTTATAGAAACGGTTTTTGTCACACATTTATTGTCTCACACTAAACTAATCAAGTAGCAGTGAAATAATTTAAAGTCATATTTTTATGTAATATTTTTGGCTTTTAAACACTATTTCAGTAAATTTACTTGTAATTTTTATCCCTGAGCTATTACCATGGTATGTTAGAAAAAATATTTGCTTTTCTAAAATTATTCAAGTTTTTTCTTTTTTTTTTATAATAAAAAAGCGTTTTATATTAAGCAGGATTTTATTGTTTGTGCTCTAAACAGGAGAAATACTTCATGGCACCGGCAGTGATGTTAGTCAGTTGTTCCAGCAGATTGAGTGGAGACTGAATGCCTTGTCTAACCAGAAATACAAAAGTAAGTAACAGCAACCCTATCATAGGAATAATATTTATTTATTAAGTATTGATTTTACTTTTGCATGATTATGTAGGCACAAATGAAGGGCTTTATATTCAGTAGTAATAAGTCATTGATAAAATTTAATCATTATTACTGTCATGAATTTGATTCTTACAAGGTGCTTGTAGCCTTGTTGAGTAGATATTGATATTGTGAATTTTGAGACATTAAGCTATTGTCTCATGGGACAATAGCCTAAGCCAGTGGTTCCCAAATTTTTCTCTGGGTCACATTTTCGGAATGAAAATTTGCTTGCACCACACCAAATTTTATGTAAAAAAAAGTACATTTAAAAATCAAAAATATCAAAGAGAAGTTTAAAGGGAGATAACCGCGGATCCTAGTTACTATATTTTTAATACTTGATATAATGCAAAAATATCACAATGATAAAATCTGTCAGTAATTATTTATACTGGAACTCAAGTAATCCATAATAAAATTATAATTTTGAAATCATCTTTATTTTTGGCTTATGAATTTTTTGAAACTGTTTCTAAATCATTGTTTTTCACTTATTCCATCTCACCTACTATCCTATTTCACCACACATATGAGGTGCGTCACTGTTTGGGAACAACTGGCCTAGTGGATTAAAATGTTTTAATTGTACGTTCCATCCCTGGGCCAGGTAGGAAATGGGGTAAGCAATAACTGAGCAGTGTTAAATAAGAAGTAGATGAGAGGTCCCTAGACATGGGCACTGGAATAAGAACAATCTACCCCTGTAGATTAAATAGAAGGTTCAGTTTTCAAATTCCCTAAAGGGTGCCTGGATTGACAAGCATACGATAATGGCTGGAGAGCACAACAGCCGAGAGATTATGATAACAACAAAGATTATGACAATAGTTAGCATGTAAATAACTCCACATCCCAGAAATTATGAGGCGTTAATTGGTATTGCAAGGTTTAATAAATGTAGCTTCATAGATGACAAAAAAAATGATGGATTCAAAATACAATGTACATTTGATTATTATTTTCTTTAATGCAGTTCATAATTTACTAAAGCATATATTTTGTAATCAATTTTTATTAATTCACAGTTAAAACTGTAAAATTGTATTATGAAGGTACTAGAATAATGTAATATTTTGGTACCATCATAAAGTTGAATAAACTTATAATTTTTTCAAAAAAAAAAGAAAAAAAAAAAACCATGTCCAATATAGCAGTATCAGGGGGACATGATGACCACAATAAAAGTGGTGTTCAATAGGAACCTGCACATATAGAGCTTAGTTCTGAAACTAGTACTCCTAGAAGGGAACAAACACGATATCAATAAAAAATATTCTTGAAAAATTCACCCAAGAAAAAGAAATTTATGGGATTGCACATTTTGCTGATTTTGTAGAAATTCCAGATTTTACAGTAATATTAGCTGACTAGTATACTGCTGCTTGCTTTGTATGTGCTTTTATTGATATACAGGTATTGGGATTTGTTTTTCTGCATATATGGTATGGGACTTTACCAACAAGTATCACATTTCGGGGGGGGGGGTTGCCTATTACCATATGTACCAGTGTTCACTGATACCAGTAGCTGTTATGAATTTACTGTATGTGCAGATGTTGCTCCCTGAAAAATAAAACAATTTTTAATAAATGCATGATGAAATGTACTAGAATTCTTCCTTTTCAAAAAAAAAAAAAAAAAAAAAAAGTACCAGTAGAATAATTTGTGCTAATACTGTGTTTCTTCATGGTTAGTGAAAATGTCACATAAAGGTAAGGTTATAATTTTAATTTTTTTTGGTTGTAATGTGTGCACTCCCCCCCCCAAATATTACATACCAAACTCTGGGTGCGTCACTATGCTAGCAAATACAGTAATTAATATTATATTTGGGACTCGATTAACCATATTATTCAAGAGTATGGTATATGTCAATGATTATCATGTAGTCTCTCTGGATAGAATACTGTTAAGCTAATTTGGCAAAAAGCGTACAAAGAGTTTTCATTTTTATTATACATTATATACATGAGGAATATCCCAATTTATGTCTGTGTAAAGTAATGAAATCCTCATTTGGTTTTCTTGACAGATACAAAGCCAGTAGAACCAGTCAAAATTCCTGCAAAATTTTGGACCATCCCCAGTGATGAAGATTCAGAAGTGGAAGAAGCTGAAACTAATTTTAAAGGTAAAAAAAAAAACAAACAAAAAAAAAACAATTTCCTTTTTACTTCACTATATTTCATTCTCCAGTTTTGTGAAAAAAAACAAAAAACAATGAGAATATTTGTTATATACTGTATCTATGAACACTAATGTGTATGTTGGACACTATTGTAAGTCAGGGTAATATGCTGTCATAGTAGTCCATTACTGGCAGTGGTTTTACCTATTTCATGCCGCTGGCAAGTATTGTATTTTGTTAATGTTATAAAGATTACCATTTCATTTCCAACCTCCATTTTGGTTATTCTTCATTCAGTAACCCTTTCTAGATTACAACAATATTAAAAATACATCTTAAACTCCAAAATAAATAATAATAAACAGAATTATTTCTTTGTAATTTCTATCAAAATAAAGCAAATGCATAAAATGGAGGTGCTGAAAAATTCTCAGTCTGACTCACAAAATCTTATTAAATACCAGACTTTTTAAAAATGTTTTGGAAGAGCCTCTTGGGTTAAAGAGAATCTATCCTGATGGTAAGCAGGAAAGGAATATATTCACTATACCAATTCTACAAAAATATTTTGCAAATATATATTTATAAGAGTAGATAGGTTTGCCTATCATCCAGTTCATACTCTTTGAACAGGAGTAGAGGTTTATCACTTGTTTCCGGTTCTTTCTAAAGTCTGATTCAGCTCTGTACTCATGCCTGCACCTGAATTCTGAATTTTTTTTTTTTTTTTTTACTATTTATTTCATTTTTTTTCTCTCCTCCACCAGTAGGTTTGCCTATTGTCTGGTTCACACTCCTCTGGTCTTTTGAACAGGAGTAGAAGTTTATCCCTTGTTTCCTTCTAAAGTCTACTTCAGCTCTATACTCTTAACACTTGTCCTTTCCTAATTCCTCTACCTTGAGTGGCTGTATATTAGTTAAAAAAAAAAAAAAAAATGACTAAGGTTGACATTGATCCTGAGGAAGAAGTGCCGAATTAATATATCAATAATTTGTTAGTTATTTTGTCAAATTTAAGAATTGTTCGACTAAGTAGATTTCATATTTTATTATTCATTTTGTAGATATATGCACTTTTTGCATATATTAACATGACTGAATTTGTAAAAGAAAAAAAATTCTTTAGAGAAGTTATTTTTATTTGAAGTTATTCTTAATTGATATCTAAATTTATTTTCCTTTTATAAAAACAATATTAAATTTTTTATCACTTTATTCTAAATTAGTGATATATATTAACAGCTTTTCAGTGTAATATTAAATATTATCATTGTACATTGATAAATCACCAATATTTAACTATTTATCCATTTTAGATACATACAAATGAACTTTATAACCTTTACTTCTGTATTTCAAATATCTAATGCTCAGATTATTTTTTTTCCCAAATTTCAGAACTGCTGAATTCTTGTCGACAATTATTAAAAAATACACCAAGTGAAGTGGACAAAGTTACAGACATAAAAACAGCATAAAGGGTGCAATAAACATGTTCTTATTTGGTTTTTGTTTTATTGGAACTTTGCCTATTTACTGCTACTAAACATGTAATATAGTTTAAGTTTATAAATATTCTGTGCCAATCATTATGCTGCTTGAATGTTGTTACTGCTGACAAGGTTCTGGGTTTCTTTTCATTACCTTAATGTAACCTAGCTCACTTGCTAGATTTAAAGCCTCAAAGCTATCACCCCAAAATTGAACCACTTAGCTGCCACTTTGAAAAGAAATGTCTACTGATATTTTGAAATTTCTGAAACAATTTGTATTGTCTGAACAGAAGGCAGCTGTTGAAAAATGTCTGGATGAAAGTTGTCTTAATTTTTATTTATGAACACAAATCATTTAATTTGCACTGTAAAGATATTTAATATTTTTAAGAGTACATAAATGTGTAGCCTAATGATGAAAAGAAAAAAAAAAAGCATTTATTTTACAACAGGATCTCTTTGTCAACGTAGTAAATTCAATTGTGAATATTAATCATGAGATCAAACTTTATACAGTGAATGTTTCAGATTGAAATTAAGTTAATAATTATACAAGGATATATACTTACTCATCTTGTAGTTAAAGAAATAGATATTGCATCCATTTTTTAAATTTTTCTTCTGAAGATAATAATTTAGATGACACTCAGAAAATACAGATTTTTAAAATATTCTTTATTAAATAATTATTGTATAAAAAATTATAAACAAAAATATATATTTCTATCTGGAAAGTCCAACAGTTGTCATTCCTTAAATTTCCATTCTTGTCGACACATTGGACAAAGCTGATGAACCTGTTGTGAGTTGAGCCATTTCACAATGCAGTGGATGTGAAAGCAATGAGAGCATTGGCCCCAAACTGAAACAATGAAATCAATATCAATAACACTTTAGAGAGAAAAGATAATTTATAAGAAAGTCATATTTATCATCAATTTATATATTCAAGTAAAAGTTTGCAAACTGCAAAAATTAACATGAATACTGAAAAAGGCAAATTTAAACAAAAATTTAATTTAAAATAAAACATTACAGCATCATTTCTTTCTTGATAAACAAATATTTAGTAAACAAGGCTGTTCCTTATTCACATTTTATGAACCTAAAAATTTGACTTGAGTACATTTTTTAATATAGATATTTTGAAAGCCAAAATATAAAATATTTTTGTTTAATCAAACTGGATATTAAATATGATAGTTTAGCTGCATATTTTAGTATTTTAACACACACACACACACATATATATATATATGTATATATATATATATATATATATATATAGAGAGAGAGAGCCATGTTTTTCTGTTGAGGCAGAACCAGAATTAATCTTGCACAAAGCAAGGTGGGTGTTGCTTGACTGAATTTGTCATGATTCGAGGCAAGGTTTTCCAAGGCTGCATGCTCTTCCTGATGCCTAACTCAGATACTCACAGTAGTCCAAGTGCACTGAGTGTTTTTATTGAGACATCATCTTTAGGAAGATCACCATTCAAGGCTTGAGATCCAATTCTATATATCGCCACTAATTTGCAATATTTTAGCTTTAATTGAAAGCTAAAGGATTAATTTTACTATTTTCAGTAAGCAAAATTCTCTGGTGTATTTCATATTGATTGGAATCATTTTTTTACTTTTCTAAAATAACTAATTTACTAGTCTTTCATTGCAATGTTATTCTCTTTATTAAAAAATCTTCCAAACTAAAATATACTTAACTGAAACTTTACTTGAGGAATATTAGCTGATTTAAAGTATAATTAATCTGATTCGAAACAAATATTATTTACTTTAAATTTAAAATAATACAAAAACACATTATTAAACCAAATAGTAGCTGTGTTTTTAACTGACAGTAGCCATGTTTACATGTTTGACAAGGCGATGAAAGGTTTATTGTTGTTTTACAGAGACTTTATCAGTAAAGCATAATTTAAGAAAATGACCTGAGTACCATTTTTATATAATTTTTAACTAATCAGAAATATTAAAAATTTTCAAAAATATTCTCTGTAATCTAATTTTAGGAATATTGACTTTAAATTTACTATAGTCATCACTCTTATTTTCTGATAATGTTATGTATAGTCATCTATACTTTCTTACAGACACAAAAATTTTTTTTCTCTCCAAAATCTCAGTGTTTGAAGGTGGGTATTAAGCTTTATAATTTTTGATTACTATAAGAAGCTCATCTGACCTTTGACAGATTTTGTTTTTTGGCCTGTGGGGTGGCATGCCACCTTCCTCACCAGCAAAAATGCTAGTGGAGGGGCTGGTTTAGATGCCAACTACCTGTCCATGTGGCAAATTGTACTGGGTTACATGTTACCAGTAGCAGGCCTAAGAATGATCCCATGTAATAAAGAATTAAGATATCGTTATTAAGTAGTTTACATATTATTCCAGAAGTGTATTGTCTCTGTTCATAAGTATTTTCAATTATTCACAAGTTTTAGTAAACAAAGAAATAATTTAATGAGCTTTTTGCACTATTAAACTTTTTGTGGCTTTGTTCTTAGCAAATTTCATAAGCATCTTCAGGCATACAATCTGTGGTGTGGTGTTTCTTTTCTACAAAAAATGTGGGTGAATATACTGATTGGTTTAGCATGGCTCTTTCCCAGCAACTAGAGCTACACAGAAAACAGCATTTTAAACATTTGTATAACACAGATGATACTATTCTATACATAGGGGGGTGTTATCCAATTCTGTTGAGCAAAGAAAACCATACTGAAATTAACATTGGCCTGATTCACACATTTGCATAAAGGATAATATATGCTACATTTTTCAATATTCATTCTACCACCTCTACCATTTTTCTGTTTAAAAAGAAATCCCTCTTTTCTTATGAACTGCGTACCTGGAAACAACAGCAAAAAAAAAAAAAAAAAAAAATAAAAACATGGATTGTCTGAAATGTTCTAAAGAAAAAAAAAAAGAAGCAATATAAAAATGAGTTTAAACAAATAGAATGCTAATGATTCTTCTCAAATTTTCAGACAAACTTAAATAAAACTAATATTTTAAAAATAAAGTTGCTAAGTAGCTGGTTGTTTATAAATTTTTTTATGCCAACTTAGAGTAGCGACTAGGTATGATGGCCATTGTTAATCTCAAACCGTGATAAACATTATTCAGAACAGTTTTGTTTATAAAATATTTCATTGATGAATGTGAATAATTAGCAGTTACTTACCAAGGGGACAGTCATCACCAGGAAGTTTACAATCAGGACAGCAGCCATCAAAAGCCATTCGACAGATTCCACAGTTATCATCATTAGCTATCCAACGCCAGGTAGCCACAGCAGTCCATCTGAGGAAAACAAAAATATTAATTTCATTAATATTCACAGCAGGTATTATAAAAATTGGGAAGATTAAAAACCAAATCATAGCTGGATAGAAGTTAGTAAATGATAAATTTATTCATAGACATTCAGTAAAGTCAGTTTAATACAAGTTAATGTTGAAAATTACAAGACGTAATGATGTATCAACATCAATTTTTTTTTTTTTTTTTTTGAGAGTTCTTTACTTTAAAGCTTTCATGAGAACATCTAAAAATTATGATTTATTATTATTTGAGTAGAAGATCTGTTTTTATTTATTTTCGTCTACTGGCCTGAATATTCGAGAAATCTTATTAAAGAAAAAATTATTCTCTTTGGCACAATTCGAATAAGAAATAAATATACTGTTTAATAAATAAACAGAGCATCTATTCAAATATGAGTATATGCTAAAAATTGTTTAAAGTGAAAAAAAAAAAAAAAAAAAATGTTGGATTAATGAAAATCCATTACTTTCTTCAGAAAATTTGCTTTATGTTTGGATATGAAACTTTTACTGTCTAAAATAAATTTCTCACAATTAAAAAATTTAATCATTTTTAAAAAGAATAAAAACAATGTTATTTTTGTTAAAAGAAAAAGAGTAAAAGTGCAACTCAGTAAAAACATATCTTATTTTTTTTAAGAGATATAAGCAATTTTAACAAACTTTACAATAAATTTTAAAAAATACTAGGAAGTTGAAAGCTAAATAACACTGATATCGAATTTGACAATTTTATAAGGTATGAGATTCAACTGTTACAAAGCACTAAATTAAGTAATAAAATTAACTAAGTTTAAAAATGATTAAAATCTTCATAAGGACGAGAACAATTGTAAATGGGCACTTTTTTTGCATGGGATAGATTTTTTCAGTTATTAGAAGATGAGATTTTAATAGTTTTATTTTACATGGTAAAAGTTGAAAAAAAATATAACTTAATCACATTGGATAAAAATACTTGTTTTTAACTTTTTTTATACACTTCTACTTATAAAACTTGTATCTTGTTTGGCTCTGAGGAGGAATAAATGAGAAAAGTAAGTACAAAATATTTCAAATGCTATAATAATTTAACACAAGAAAGTTCATGCCAAAGAAAATATTATAAAACAAAGTTAAATACAATTTTTGATGGGAATTAAATATGTTAATACAAACTTTAGTGTGAAAAAGCTTTTTGTCAGGAAACTTCAAATAAAAGTTTGTTTATTTTTTAAGGAAAATCTGTTTCAAAAGCTATAAAATTTTAATACATGAATTTTATAGAAAAAATTTACGTTCAATAAAAGAGAATGTTTACTTTCAGTTATTGAAAAGATTTATTTTTATTTACATAGCTACATAAACAAAAATAAATCTTTTTAATAATTGAAACTAAAAATGATTTTATGGATTAAAACTATTATAAAAAAATTGTTGTAATTTAACTGCCTAACCACAAGGACAATTTTTTATGTGAAGAAATCAAATGTTACATTGGCGGGAATTCCATACATTAAAAAAAAAAAATATTGTTAAAAAAAGAGCTTGGCAGAACAACAATGTGAATTCATTTTGTGTTTATATTTCATAATTTAGATTATGATTATTAAATTAATAATTTATAATATTAAAAGGGTAGATTAACAATGTTTAAAAAGAAATTAAAATAAAAATTTTATTTTGAGCAAACAGACAAACTTGCAAACTTTATGGAAAGTTCGAGAACTGAGTAGAAACTTGCACATTACATTGTTTTTTTTTGTTTTTTTTAAAAAACAAGTAAAATTTACATCATACTTAAGTATTATTATGAGGTATCGATTTTAGTTTTACTGATAGTTTAAAATCAATAAATATTGATATCTTTTTATCATTAGTACCAGGGATGGAAAATTAAGTTTTAAACAACAATAAAAAAAGAAAAAAATCCAAAGGATCATCTTTGGAATTGAGAACTAGGCTAAAAATTCTCGGATCTGATTCTGATACCCCCAAAAGTTCTGATATTTCCAATTCTTGGTTCTGATTAATCATCCCATCACAGACATCCTTTTTTTGTTTTGTGTAACACTTAACAGAGTATACAGATACTACACTTTCATCAAATATTTAACAACCATCCCACATTGGTAGAATGTGACACTTGATCAGTTTAATATGAGGATGCATACATGTATAGGCAATAAAAAAATTGCATTATATATATATATATATATATATATATATATATATATAAAATGCATGTATGCTAACCCTGTCGACTCTGTATCATTATAGAAATTAGACTAACTAATTTCAACTCCCCCCCCCCAAGGTTTATGTATCTCACATTGTTCCAATATGATTTTAGTAATTTTGAAATAGCCCAGTTGTAGATTAATTGTAGGGAATTCTTAGATCATGGCATTTTAGATGCATTTTCAATAATTATTATAATGACATTTTCCAGATCAAAATTGTGATCACAAAAGTTTTGGTGGTGCACAAGTGCATTACGAATGTTTTTTAATTTGAGAAAAATTTGTATTAAAAAATAAAGCCATACTCACTCTACAGGTACATATTTCCAGGGTTATGAAAGAAAGAAAAAATATGAATCAATTGAAAAAGAAAATATCAGCTTATATTTAATATTTAGAAAATAATCTATAGAATTAATAAAAGAGTTATTTTTTTATATTTAATTAATTTTTCATTTAAAAAAAACCTCAAAAAACAACTTGCCTAACAATGGCTAATTATTTTGCATAATATACATTTCTATATAAAAATAATACAATAAGATGTATTAAGATATTTTTCAATTCTCTTGATGAGATATACTAAACATTTAACACTGAATGTTACATTCAAGGCTTATAAATATAGTATGCTGTGAATTTATAAAAATCAAAGTTTCTAGCTATAATATAATTTATTTAGTATAAGCAATAATTGTTTTGTTGGTGGGAAACATACATTGCTACCTTAGGCCTAAGCTTAATTCCCATCTGTTCTCTCCTGTCAGTCAAGCTTCCCTTCCTGCTGTAGCAAGTAACAGGTCCAATTCTTCATGACACACATATACTGAGTGTGAGACAACTCCTTTTATAATAGATATAAAACTCCAAGAAAAAAAAATGCATATATTAATAATTTATTTTCTTTTGTCAAAGTAAATTAACATTGTTGCAATGCAAAGAGATTGCTTTAAATTTATCCTTATTCCTGTGTGTTTTAAGTGACATTTTCATAAGTGACAAAGACTTTTGTATCTCATCTTTAATGATTACCTTCCTCTTCACTAGTAGAGAATTAAGCTTCTATTTCTATTACAGTTAAAATGTTTTTTCTACAAATTTTACCCCCCCCTTTCTTTATCCTGCCATTATTTGTATAGGGAACAGACAAGAGCACACCTTTGTTTTTTGTATAGATATGAAACATTTGTGCCTTGTTCCATCATGTTCAGTTTAATATGATTTTTATGCCCATGTTATTCTTTGTTGAACCAAATTTAGGAGGGCTTATAGCCATATCACATTGAAACACCAGTTCCCACCTGATCACCAAAGTTAAGCAATGTCGAGCTCGGTCAGTACCTAGATGGGTGACTGCTTTGGAATACCAGGTGCTGTAAGCTTGTATGTGCAGGTGGTGTAAGGGATAACAGTTTTGAATGAGAAATTTGAGAGCTGAGTTTGAATTTTAGTCAGTTCGTTATCTTCACTCATGTGTAAATACACTTAGGAAAGATATGAATCCACCTCTATTCCCTAAGATTAATATTCATTTGCCAAAAAAAAAAAAAAAAAAAAATATTCAATCCCAAAATGTTTTGGCTTGAAAAAACAAATAAATCAAATTTAAGTTAGTATTTTAAGAGCAGCATGGGATTCTCTAAAATAATGAGGCAATTACTCTTATTAAATTAATTAAGGGTCAGTCAGAAAGTAGTGCCGAAACTAATTTAAAAAGTAATAATCAGAATTCTTACTTTTTTTAAAAGCTATAAGTGTCTAGAAATCCAAGGGAAAAAAGTTGTAGAATTGCCAAACTTTTTGTACTCATGATACTCTTTTAAAAATAGCTGTCCTGGACACATGAAGAAAGCAAAGAGCTGTCATAGAATCTCTGTTTTTGGAAGGAGAAATTACTGCAATGACATTCATTTAGTGAATATTTATAGAAAGGCTGAACATGATTTAAGCACAGTAAGGATATGGATCACTAGATTTAATACTAATCCTAGAGAGAAAGGAAAAACAGACCTTAGTGACAGGCTCCACTGTAGCAGACCAGCTGTTGCTGTGAATGAGGATAAAGCAGGCTCATATTCAAATTTAAATAGGTACCTTCATGAGATTGCTAAAAAAAGAGCATAGTCTGATGAAAGACGCCAAACTTGACGAAAACAAAATTCTATCATCTAAATGTTTATGTTATTATTAAGAGGAAAGACCGAAGTATTTCTAAATTATTTTTAAAAACTTTTCCTTCTTTTTAGAACATTCTAAATTTTGATTAAAAAAAAAAAATTTTTCTCTTTGTATTACTAGAACTAGTAAAATAAACTTTTAGCATGCTTTTTTTTTTTTTTTGTATGACAGACATTAATTTGGAAAATCTTGCAAAAGTAAAAATAATTATCTGATATTAATGAAACTTTCAGAAACTATTCATAAATCATGGGAATTATTATAAATATGCTTTTTTTTAATGTTATGGAAAAAATATTCTTTTTTTATATTTATTACCCACCACCAATTTTATAAAAACTCTAGAAATTCAATTGCATTCAGTTTAATGATTATATTAGCACAAGGCTTCGAGGAAAGCAAATCATGTATATTTTTTAATTTGACCCCCCATTTGAAAATCAGCTCTGAATTGTAACATACAAAACTCATTAAAACAAAGATATTATTTCATTTCAAATGCTTTTATTTGTTAGACAATATTTTCTGAATGCAAAAATTTTTTCGATGAAAATGAATTTTTAATACAATTATTTATTTCTTTAGTGATATTAGATTTTTACATTTAAGTTGTTAAAATATTATAAAATTAGTTAAAAGCTGCATTCAGTTTTGTAAATGTCCTTATGAAAACTTTTTTAGTGCATTGGTCGAAATTATGCAATTTACAATCAGAAGACCTGCAGTAATTAAGAAATGTAATTTTGTGTTTATAATATGGCTGTAATTATAAAGTACGGTAGACCAACCAGACTACAATTAAGTTGTGTTATTTGAGTCAAGCATTGTTCTCTGCTGTTAAGGCCTTTACTTTTGCAAAACATGTGTGGAGAAGTTAATTTGATTTTTCAATTTCGACTAAGAAGGGTACCTACAAGTATCAGTATCATCTTATGAAATTTATATGATCTTATTTTTATATTAATCTCAGTTATGACATTTTTCCATAAATGAAATATCAAAATTAATAATAAAATGAATGGAAATACAAATAACACAGTAAAATGTAATATAAATGAACATAAAATTATAGTATTTTATGTACACTTCTGATAAAATTTCATAAGAAAAGTTAAGTACCTATAAATTAATTAGATACCTTTCTTATGAAATTTAATGTCACTCTCAACGGTCTTAATTTAATTTTTTCATAATATATTTTCCATAATACATCATAAACATAAAGGTGAAAGCTAAGTGCAAAAAAAAAAAAAAAAAAAAAAAAAAAAAGTGCTAAAAGTTTTCCTTAAAAATGACAAGGTAAATAATTTGTTCACTTAAATCTAAATAACTTCTAAATATCACTTCTGTCCTCGCGAATGATAAATTTTCCTCATGTAAGCTGTCAATATATGATGAAATCATCAATCATCACCTGTCAAGTGACGTGAAATCTTATGACCTTTATTTTATTTTTAAACTGCTTCTTTTCGGTGCAGAAACTAAGTAATGCTTGTTTCAAAATATTTTAAGTAAAGATTATAATTTCTAATTTTCTTAAATAAAATAAGTTTCGAAAAAATTATAATTGATTTTTAAAAATTTGAAACTGAGATTTTCATTTTTTTTTTTTATAAAATGGAAAAAATCATGGTTGACATGAATGATTCTGTCAATTTTGCTGACTCAAAAAAAAAAAAAAAAAAAAAAAAGAAAAGATTTTTCACGAAAATTTCGGACGTGCTAGGAACGATTAAAAAATGCAAAAAATACCCCCAACCAAAATACTTCGAACTTTCCTATAAATTTTTTTTCGTATGTTTGGCGGTCTTTTTCATCATGCTATGCTCTTTTTTAGCGATCTCATGAAGGTACCTAAATTTAAATATCCAATATTTTTCTTAGAGAAGTGTTTCAAAGTCAATAAATTTAAGGATTAATAATTAACTAACTTGTTTTTGTAAACTTGTTTACTTTTTGTTTAAAACCACGAATTTTTTTTACACATGGTAGTGAGTCTGTGATTAATCAACGATAGTTTTGTTTTGTTCAGTAATAATTACTATTATTGTACATGAGAAGTATAAAAATATTACTAGTATTATTGTACATGAGAAGTATAAAAATTAAATTAAAAAACTAGTCTCTAAGTGAAATGTTATTTTTTTTTAGTTTAATTCATCGCTTTTTATTTTCTTACCCTGTTTGATGTCATAATTGCACCAAATGAATCCTTTCTTAATTATTCTGAAGAGTTATTTTGAACTAACTAATGTAGTTGTAGTCAGTTCAAAGGTGTCAGAGTTATTTCCTTTTTGAATATCCATACAAAAAAAAATAAATTAAAAAAAGGTTCACCCTTGAAAATAGCATTTATTTTTCAATAAACATTTTTTCTTTTTTTTTAATTAAAGACAAGAAAATTCTTCTTTTACGAACACCTCTCCTAAATTAAAAAGTACAAACGAAATATCGAAAACGAAAATAGACGGTGAAAAAAAACTTAATTTACAAAGAAAGTTTTCTAATAAAATATAACCTTATAAAATTTATGAATGAATGTACTGAAAAATTTCATTTGAATTCGATAATACCTAGATTTTCGGCATTTATTTTTTAAACAGAAAGTAGCGATTTTTTACCTTGATTTCGGGAAAAAAAAAAAAAAAAAAGAGTGAAAGTTGCATCCATTTTTTAAATCAAAATGGTACCTCATCGAAAGAACCGAGATGTTTGTTTTTAAAATTTAATTATTTCATAATGGTAAAAAAGTACCTAAGTGAATTTGCTCTGTAAACCACATCAATTTTTTTTTTAACTGTCTTAAATATTTTCCCGAGAAATACAACTATTTTTTAATTCAATACAAATCAAAATAAAACAAACGAGAACGTGTAAAAAAAACTATAATGATAGGTTGGTGCAAAAATAATGACATAATAATGTCGTTTTTTGACGTTAAAAAATACGTCGAAAACGACATTATTACGTCATTATTTTTGCACCAACCTAATAGCATCTGCTGTTTTCATAGCGATGAAAATTGCCAAAAAAAAATAAAAAGAAGATACACACCAATGGAGACAAAGTCGGGAGTTACCTAGTTTAGGATTACCAAAGTGAACATTCAATATTGAAATATCGGACACAAAGCGAGGGTCTTACAGTACTCTTTGTTTGACATTTATGGACTTTGCAAATCAAATCCTCTTTAGATAACCTCTTGCTTTTACCATAAAATTTCAATTTCTTCATTTTCCTCCAAGAATTTTTTTTTCATAAACAGAAGAAATTGCATAAGTAAAAATTTTCGTTTAACCGAATCATTACCATTTTTTGAGAAAAAATTATTTCTATGAAATTTTTGAATGTCTGTCTTAATAATCTTATTTGCATTCAGTTTTTCCAATTGTTTTGTTTTACAAATAGAAATTCTTGTAAAATTCCTTTCAGTAAATGTGAAGTTGCTAAAATAAAAACAATATTTCAGTGTTTTTTTAATTTACCTTGTGTAGTAAGCCCACACATAACCGAAATTGTTTAACAGAGGAAGTTAATTCGCACAAGAAAGCATAAATTTATTTTAATTTCTCAGCTGAAGGTGAGTAAATAAAGGTATGTTTTAAGTATCGAGGTTTTTCAGAAAAAATTAAATAATATTGAAGCTTTTTTTTCTTCTTCTTTCACTTACTCTTCACTTTGATCTTCATTTTTTGACTTCCCTCCGAACCAAATTGATATCACCCGTAGTTTGGAACTTCTTAACTATATTTTTTCCTTTACAAGTATAATTAATTAATCATGAATATTTTTCTATTCAAGAATTAATATTTTATTTTTAAAACCTTTAGAAAGTATTAAAATTATGTGAATATTAAAAAAAATATTGTTTCGAAAATACCAATATTTACATTTTTTTAAGTTACATCTCGTCAAATGGCGGCCTTTGGTGTTTATTGTTTCCTGCTATTTTCGACAATAAACTTTGACAAATTGAATTTCGTCGTCATCGACAAATAACTGGTAACGCATTTTTATTATTAGCTTTTTTATGTAAGATTCTAACTGCTTTTGTGTGGTTGGAGATAGATTGATCTGCTCATAAAACTTATGTTACTAATTTTAACACACGTTTTCATGAAACCAAAACAAACAGTTTTCTTTTAAATTTACATTTTCTTAGAAAAAAATAAAGTTTAACGCACATTATTTCACCTACAGTTCAAAAGTGGGTAAATGATTATAATTTTACTTATTTAAAACAACAATTACTTGCATTAAACTTATAGAAAAAAGATCAAGCGTGGAGGGGAACGTGAACAAAATACAAACTGATAAATTCAGCAGACTGTTGTCGTACACACACAAACATTAAATTAAAAAAGATCTCTGTTTATTTCAATTCTTATTTGGCATTGCTTAATTAAATGGTAGAACTGTTCACAAATTGATTACCCTATTTTGGGGTAAAAGAGCAAAAAAGTTTGCGAAAATAGTTTTTTTTTTTTTTTTTTTTTTTTTTCTAAGCTTAATTTTTCAGCCTCAGAGTCGAACTTGATGGGGTGTTGGGACATAAAAACATAAACTGAACCTGCAATAAAAGTCGAAAACTCTCCTGATTTAAAACTCGGAAATTATGGTAAACCTAAATTTTAATGTTTTAGGTCCTAAAACATTAAAAAAAATCAACTAAAAATTAAAAAAGAAATTTCTTTGTCTTGCCTAAATGTCAGTTTAAACTACAATTTACATTATTAAAGAATCTAAATCAATTTTGTTAATCTCCAGCAATACTTTACTTGAATGATAACATGTCATTTGTTTTATTTATTTATTTTTTTTACAGTTCCTTTTTGAGTGTTTGT
The DNA here is from genome assembly GCA_963932145.1 of Acanthosepion lycidas. Classification (NCBI taxonomy): domain Eukaryota; kingdom Metazoa; phylum Mollusca; class Cephalopoda; order Sepiida; family Sepiidae; genus Acanthosepion; species Acanthosepion lycidas. The sequence goes on along the minus strand of OZ010573.1, from coordinate 103,105,502 downwards.
GAGTATAACTCCGTCACACAATGACTATTGAAGAAGAAATTTGTGAAGAACAGAAGACATCTCCTGTAGCAGGACTTGCTAGTGTGTCACGTGTAAATCGTCAACTTCGACTGAAAACCAATCGGAAGGGTAGTGTTGTCAGCGTTGTTCGAGAATTGTACTTAAGAAATGATGTGCCCTGTAGGAGTTCCCTTTGTTCAAGTTCCTGTGATTTAAACAGAGGTAAAGAAATGGTTTAATACTTTTTTTTAAAGGAACAAAGGTTACTCTATTTTTTTGGTGGGAATGATCAGCTTAAAAATTTCCCAATTTATTTTTTGTCTGTCTCCAAATAGTAATCTATATTTTCTTGTTAGATAAAGTTTTCATTTGATGTTTGAGAAGTCATTCATCCATCACAAACCTGTATGTGGATGTGCAGATGTGTAATGAATAGTAGCTCAAAATGAGAAATTAGAGAGACAGGTTCATATTCCAATTGGGTTCGTTACATTCACTTGTACACAAATACCCTTGTGGAAGGCATGAATCCATCTCCCTCTTCAGCTGATAAGCTGCAAAAAACAAATGAATCAATACAAAGCTGTACAGATTATTCTTAAATTATCTTTGTTTTGGCAAAATATATTAGTTCTAACTTTGTGTAAGGTAGGTAAAACTTACTATATCTACTGTAGACTTCTTTTAGCTTATAAATAATGACTATTTGTCATTTTATAAATTATTCTCTTGCTTGGGTAGGAACATTGGTAAGGTCCTAGCCTATTAATGAAAAAAAGTATTTTACAAAAAATATTTAACAAAATTTTTGTTGTCATTGTAATTATTAACCCAACATTTCTCCATAGATCACATAGGTCAAACAACAGGGAAAATTTAAGAATAAAATTCAGCAATAACTGATCAACCATCATACTGCTATTTAACCATTCTGAAATTATTGTTTTTGATAAAGATTAATTGTATAGGGAGATCAGAAAAAAATAAAAAAAGTTGGATATGTTTTGCAAAATGTCTTGAACTATATGTTAGAAAAAGAAAATTAGTACCTAATAATATTTGATTGACCTTTTTTGAGATTTACACGTATATCAGGTTAGATTCACAGCTGTTTAATTTGGTCTCAGAATGAAGTATTAAATAACTTGTATTTTATATAAAAAGGAAAATCTTTGTTATATTTCAGTGAAATTTAATGTTTGAGTTTGTAGTTGTATTAGTTGATATAAATATATACAGAAGTTGTAACTCTTGATTTACAAGGATTACTTTTAGTGGTGACATTTAGTATTGTAGTAGATCTAAGAAGGATGCATGAATATTTAAGATTGTGCTGCAAATAAGATATGCAAAATACACAAACATAAATTATAAGAAATGGCCAAATGGTAACAATATTCGATCACAACAAAAAATACATATTTGAAACAACAGATTAAATTTTATATACACAATTTACAATTTCTTTGTTTGTAATGATGTGTGCAAAGGTATAGAGAAAAAGTTCTTTGCTGTTTCAGAAATGTTCAATGTCTAAAAAGTTGTCTACCTTTGATTGAAAGGTTGAATTTAACTTAGACAAAAGAAAATTCATACAACAAACTTTTTCACTTAATATAAAAATATTAAGTGAAAAAGTTTGTTGTATGAATTTTTCCAATCTCTGATAAAGAAAGTTTGTTTCTTTGGCGGCAATTTTGACATATAATTCCCATGTATATTTTTGCATGTCTGAGATTCAGAATGCGACGAAAATTCGTTTGCTGTTTCTATTTATAGTTTTTTTTAAAAACAAAATCAGCAATTTTTTTCTGAGAAATGTGTGGGCGAATGTTGTATTTTTTTTTATTTTTTAGCCAATAGGATTTCTTGAAACATTTAGGGATGAATTTGAGAAATTTTTTTTTATGTCAGTTCAGCCTATTTTTGCACAAATTTTGACTGTTTTGTTATGGAAATTTCTCGAAGCTTATTTTTATTTAACAACCAATGAAATTCAAGAAAATGTTTGAAAATTGAAATGAGGGTTACTAAAGTATTATTATTAGTATGTCATTTGATTGATTCAACATTTGTTTTCTCTTGTAATATAAATCTATATGCATAATATTTATGTTTGTATATACTTTAGATAATAAGCTGTTAAATTGTGCTCGATAAAAAGATAAATATAAAATTAAGAAACAGTACTATTTTTTTATTATTTTACTGAAATAATTTTACACTTTATTTTGTATCTTGCAACATTAAATTTAATCTTGTGCTATCATTGAATATTATTTTTAGGTTTTATGAAGCATTTCTATTACTTGATCAACTGACGCTATTTTTTTCTGTTTAATTACAGATAAAGATACATTACTTCCAATTGATGTATCACATTATGTTATTCCCGACTGTCAAATTGCCAGGGATTACATGGAAATTTGGGAAATGCCTGATATCCGAGGAATCATCTTTCCGCAAACAGTATACAACAGTGTAAATATATACTTAATTATAGTTATTTGGGTATTTAATGAAAATATTTTGTCATTTTATTTTTTACTCTATCAGTGCACATGGATTTGTGGGTAGTATAATGGTTAGTCACTCAGCTTGCGGAGTTTGAATTCTAGCTGAATTCATCATGTTCACTTTTGCACAAATACTCTTGGAAAATGTATGAATCCATCCCCCCAAACTATAGGTTAAATTACAAGGCTGACTGACCTTTTTTGTCTTGAGGTGGCAATCAGTCTATGAGAAGGAAAATTCTGAATTCAAAACAAGCCTGAAAAAGGATCAGCTTTGTCAGGCTATTTTGCCTTAGACACATTATTGCAGTTATGGCTGCAGTACATGTGTTGCCCCTATGAGTTAAGAGCCTGGTGATCTAACATAACTCAATGTATTTTGTTCTGCTTTCATCTTACATCTTAGAATTATATTTCTACAATTCTGAATTTTTATGATGATCAAGATATCTGGAATTATAATTTTTGAGAAAAATTTTATATATATATATATATATATATATATATATATATTACATATAATTGAAATTCAATACCCCACATATATGGTATTGAATTTCATTTGTATGTAATTTATTTATATATGCTCTGTAATAAATACATAAATACCAGCATATATAGTCAAGACAAAACATCACTCACATAGCCTGAACATTGTGTTGAAGCATAAAACAGACTGTTGTCATTTGTTGTTGACCTCGGTGTTCACTTTTATATTTATGTACATTCTATCTCTGATATTGAGCACCTTTACCCATAAATGTAGCATATATCTTAAAATTATATTTTTATCATATATGTATCCTTGTGCAGGTATGCAGAAAATAGAAAAGAACACGTTGGGTGCATAATCCGGGGTTCCTTAGTATTTTTGTTTTTATTTTTAAGAAGACAGTGCTCCATACAGAAGTAGAGCTTATATTATAATAATATTTTTTGTTTAAAAATATGATTCCTTCGCTACATAAGAGTTCTCATGTTTCAAAAACGAGAGCCGAAATCATCCAAATAATTAATAAAACCAACTTAATTTTATTAATTATTTGGATGATTTCGGCTCTCGTTTTTGAAACATGAGAACTCTTATGTAGCGAAGGAATCATATTTTTAAACAAAAAATATTATTATAATATATATATATATATATATATATATATATATATATATATATATATAAAAAGTGGACATTGAGGTCAACACCCAGCAGCGACAGTTTGTATCATGCTTACTCAGTCTTCAGGTCATGTGTGTTTGCTTGACTATATATATATGCTGGACAATGGAGCATTATGGATAGATCTACTGCATTATCCCAACAGTTATTGGGTGGGCAGTAACAGATTTGTTTAAAATTCTCAAGGCTATTGAGTAGAAATAATTGTGGTTATTTGTTGCTATTTTAGAGTGTTGTTTAGCTTTTTTTACTCGTTATTTATTATTGATTACTTTATTATTTGCTGTTGATTGTTGTTATTACATTTACTTGTATTTATGTATGTATATGTAGTTTGTTAATTTACCTATATAAATAGTTGAACAAAAACACAACGCACATTGCCTGAAGATTGTGTTTAAGCATGAAACAAACTGTCACTGCTGGGTGTTGACCTCAATGTCCACTTTTATATTCCCTGCTATTGAGCCTTTTAATCCACAAATATAGCATACTTTAAAGCTATATATATATATATACATATACAAAGCTGGTACAACAGAAAGTAATCCACAAATTTCCTAGTACATCTGTCTTCTCTTTTTCTACCTTTTTCTGTGGTTTGTTTTTAAGTACATGAGTGACCTTGTGAAAGATAGCACTAAAAGTACAGCATGGAAAATGGAATTGTTGATGCAAGATCAAATTCTGTTTGAGATAGTTTGTATTCTCTTTGCACTCATGTCTTTAGGAAATGCATAGATTCACTTCTCCTTGCAATAGGTCAGATCAGAGGTCACTCCCTGTTGCTAGTATTATGTTATGATATCCAATCTGTTACATGTTATCTGGAGAGGAGATAGTCAAAAAAGTGCCACTAAAACTCAGTACAGTACTGCATTGATCATGGGATAGTTTTTATTTTTATTTGAAGAGAGCATCTTGAATATATGAACATGTGTGTGGACATAATAATTCCAGATGATCATCAGTTTTAATCATTTCAATGAGAATTTTCACTTTTGTGATTGGTGAAGTTTCAAATAGATAAGTGTAGATTGATTGTTTGCATATATACATGCCAACATTCCTTTGAATATGACAGTTAAGTACTGCATCCACTTTTTTCTAGTTGTAACTTCTTTGCTTTTTAGTACAACATATCAGTATAAAGTTGGATCTGGTAACCTTTAGAAGAAATTGTCTACAGTATGGAATGCTGAAGAATCATATTAGCTGTAATGTGGTTTTAAAAACAATGAAAGTAAATGTACTAGTTTAAATAATGTCATTTCATCTTAAAACTTCAGAAAACAACAAGTGTCTAGTATTTTACTCTAGGATTAGGATTTATACTGTCATAATGGTGCATTTATTTTTTTTAAAGTTTATTTATAATACTAGCATAGCATCAGTGTAGTATCTGTGCACTCCTTTTTCTTTCCAAGAATATTATTGTCTATTCATCATTGAATTTGTTATTCCAGGTACAATATGAAGGTACAAATCGTCAAATGAAACGTCTCAAAAATCTTCTAGGGGATCCTCGAAAAGGTTCTGTATTATTCTATAATGAGTTTCATCAATCTGTTTACTGTGAACGGCAACCTGGAGAAGAAGCTTCTAAATGGCAAACAAGGTGAGTAGGTGTTAAGGTTTATGAACATAGATTCGCCAAGTACACTCAAATCTTTTTTCTCCCCAAATAAATATTAAGAGCTATTTTATTAACCTTGAAGTGCTCATTTTCATTAATAGGTAGGCCAGCTTATTATAAGAGTATTACACATACTTTTATTAACTTGAGTTCAATCCTGGTAACATTCATTATTCAACATGTCTTTAAAATATTGACTAATGTGAATGAACTATATCTCTTCCTGCAATGAATTTAAACAAATTTCTTCTTAGATGATCACATATATTTGTCTCCAAATATTTTTACTTTGCTAATAAAATCTATAATTTGTAAGACTAAATAATAAAAATATATATATATATATATATATATATATATATATATTCTCAGTTAGAGTGTATCTGTAGAGGAAACAAAATGAATAAAAAGAGACAAGAGGAAAACTATTCCTAGCCAATGCATTCTGTCTTCTGAGGGACTTTATCGAGAATGCTAAAGTCCCTCAGTTTTCTTCAGTCTCTTTCTATTCATATATATAATATATATTACTGCCCACCCAATAACTGTCAGGATAATACAATAGACTTTACTACTTGTAATGCACCACTGACCAGCATATATAGTCAAGACAAAACATCACTCACATAGCCTGAACATTGTGTTGAATCATAAAACAGACTGTTGCCATTTGTTGTTGACCTCGGTGTTCACTTTTATATTTATGTACATTCTATCTCTGATATTGAGCACCTTTACCCATAAATGTAGCATATATCTTAAAATTATATTTTTATCATATATATATATATATATATATATATATATAAAAGAAATTAAATACTTTTATGCTGACTATGAATGACTGTATTTATCCAGTAAAAATTTTTTTTCAGTACAATTACTTCATTGACTAAAACAGTATTTATTTAGAACAGCTATTAGTGAGTAGCTATGGGTTGGTGTTCTTAATAAAAATATAGAAATCCCTCGATTAGTGCAGCTAATGTTTACATCGGTAACTAAAAAAAAAATCAATTTTCAATTACTATGGTTAAACTGAAAAATTTTTTATCGCACTAATCGTGTATGATATATGCACTAATCAAATTTTGGTATATAGAAATTTTAGCAAACTATTCAAAAATGTATTAATTGAATGATTCCTGTACTATTGATCTCTTTTTTTTTTTTTAACTTATCCTCTATTTCTATCTATCTATCTAAATGAATTAGGTATAATTTAATGCTGCTGTTAAGGTCTACTTAGTTTTCTCTTTTTATTTTACTTATTAAGCTTCATAAATATTGAAATTGTTTTGATGCTTCTTTGTACAGATGTTGTTATCAAGTTGCTAAATGGTTCTACCATCATCTAGAAGGGCAAAAACCAATTATAATGGTTACTCATGATCTTACAGTAAGTTAAATCACTTTTTCTTCATTTTCCCAGACAAATTAAAAGTAAAAACTGTTTAAGAAGAAGGGTCTTTAATGTGTAGGGACATTCTTTTTCTGAATTACTAAAAATCTTGAATTTTCTCATGAAATTTTAGTTTAATGGTCATTGGTAAAAAAATTCTTTGTTTTTATTATTCATGGACAATATAATTTTGATTGATAAACTTAGAAAATTCTCATGAAAATGTTAAAATTAGGCTGAAGAAAACTTTAAAAAATTTGCTAAATTTACTCTGAAAAACTTTGTCCATCATAAAACTTTTGATCAAAGAATCAATGTCTCTCTCAGAAATACTCACCAGTAATCAATATTTGAAGTTTGGTTAATTTTGCTAATATTTTCCTGTTTTTATAAATATAACTGGAAGTGATTTGCATTGCTTAGTTATAAGTTTAAATAAATGTAGATAAATATAATAAAATAGAATGAAAGATATAAAGTAATTGTTACTAGAATTACAATGCATAATTTCAATAAAATACAAAGCAAAAAGATAAGGTGTTGATTAACCTTTAACACACTGCATTATTCACTACTTTCCTTTCCACTTCATTGTTTTTCAAAGATCCTCTACTGCACTTCTTAATTTCAGTCATGGTCATTTTCTGTTGCCATAGCAGGATATGACAACACAACTGCAAAATTCAGATACATTATCATTCATTCATCTGAGTCACTTGCAGTGACAAGATAAAATTTTTGCTTTGCAAACAAAATCATCTCAAGAATGTTAAAGGTTAATCCATATACTCCTGGTCTCAGTTTAAAATGTGACCTTTTTTCCATATATTGTGACTATTGTACTAAATGTTTGTATTTTCTTGATTTAATTTTGAAAACTTGAAAATTTCTAGCATATTTCAGTGAAAGTAAAAGAAATAATGTCAAATTTAGGTAATATAAAATGATTAGACTTAGTAATGATCAACTATACTTCCTTATTAATAAAATATTGTTTTATAGAGTAATCTTTATCCTTTATAAACTCTGAATAAATTAAACAATCTTAGCCATGATTTAATTCCAGGTGAAAAAAAGTTTACTGTTATTTTTCTTTTATATTAGGTTGGTGCAAAAATAATTTCGTTTTCTCACATAGTAACATATGTTAGAAAAACTGCTTTGAATATACGCTCTTTCAGCGCTAGAGGGCGTCGTCAGTGATGTTCTAGAATTTAAAGCATTCCTGGGCTAGCTACCCGGTATGCAGATCAAAATTTGGCTACAGACACTAATAAGAATAAATACCCCCAAGGGATCCCGAGAGGGGGGGAGAATGAGATCCCTAGTAGGACGGATCAACCGGAGACGAACCAAGTATCTAACCCACGGACAATGATTACGACTTGCCCATGCGGGAAAAAATGCAAGAATGTACGCGGCCTAAAAATCCATCAAGCCAAAATGAAATGCCAATTGGAAACTAGCCATCTGCAGCGCACAGGTAATTCTCCTGATGAGACGCAGGAAATGCAGGGCCGGGAAGCTCACCACAGAGCCCAGTTCTTCCTAGCAGAGGCACAAGTATCTCCAGAATTACCATCTGAGTCATTTCAAAAAAAGATCAAATGGCCTGTGGCCGTAGACAAAAAAGCTTGGCACGACTTCGATTTAGATATTAGCGAAATTCTAAAGACAATTTCAAAAGGCTCGGTGGATACCCGTTTAAGTACTATGTCGAAAATCATAGTTAGCTACGCTTCAGAGCGTTTCGGATACGAGGAAAGGAAGACGAAAGAAAAAGCTTCAGAAAATCGAAGGGAAAGTAAAATCAAACAATGTAGAGCAGAATTAAGAGCTATCCGAAAGCAATATAAAAAGGCAAAACCGGAAGAAAAGGGACCTCTGCAAGAACTACGTGACATAATCCGTTCAAAGATGAAATCTCTACGGAGAGCAGAATGGCACAGGAATAGAAGGAAGGAAAGGGCGCGCAAACGTTTAGCCTTCGTCTCTAATCCATACGGCTTCACGAAGAAATTATTAGGTGATAAACGAAATGGAAGGTTAACATCTACCCCTGAGGAAATAAACAACTTCCTTAAAATGACTTTGAGTGACCCATATAAACATATACAGCTAGGAGAAAACTCCTCTCTAATCACGCCTAATTTGCCGTTATACCCGTTTGACTCAAAAGAACCTACTTTGAAAGAAGTTCAAACAATTTTAAAAACAGCCAGATCGAGATCAGCCCCTGGACCTAACGGAGTCCCTTACCTGGTTTATAAACGTTGCCCATTGCTGCTCCGTATGTTATGGAGGTTGTTAAAAATTGTTTGGAGAAGAGGGAGGATAGCTGTACAATGGAGGTGTTCAGAAGGAATATGGATCCCTAAAGAGGAGGGAGCAAGTACAGTAAATCAATTTAGGTACATCTCCCTTTTGAACGTCGAGGGGAAAATATTTTTCTCCATCATGAATCGACGTTTGACAGATTTCCTCTTAAAGAATAAGTATATCGACACCTCCGTTCAAAAAGGAGGCGTTCCAGGCATGCCGGGGTGCATAGAACATACCGGTGTTATCACGCAGCTGTTAAAAGACGTGAGAGCAAATAAGGGCGAAATGGCTTTTCTGTGGCTGGATCTTAAGAATGCCTATGGCTCTATCCCACACAAATTGGTAGAAGAATCGTTAAACCGCCACCACGTTCCTCCCCAAATTATAGAGACCATAGTAGATTATTATAACAATTTTAAAATGAGAACGGCAACAGGAAATACAACATCTGCATGGCATACATTGGAAAAAGGTATAATAACAGGCTGCACCATATCAGCTACCCTCTTTTCCTTGGCCATGAATATGTTAATAAAAGCGGCAGAAACAGAATGCAGGGGCCCGTTAACAAGATCTGGTCAACGTCAACCGCCAATAAGGTCATACATGGACGATATGACTATAACATCCTCGTCTGTGATTGGTGCGAGGTGGTTATTAAAAGGTTTGGAGGGACTCATTTTATGGGCAAGAATGAGTTTCAACGCCGCCAAATCGAGGTCATTAGTGGTAAAAAAAGGGAAAACTTCAGAGAGGGATCGCTTTAAATTGTCTGGCGAGTACATCCCGACCATAAAGCAAAACCCGATCAAGAACCTGGGTAAGCGCTTTGATAATACCCTCAAGGACTCTGTTGCAATCCAGGAAACAAAGGATAACCTAAAAGCCTGGCTGGATAAAGTAGACAAGTCTGGCTTACCCGGACGATACAAGGCTTGGATTTACCAACATGTCATTCTGCCCAAAATATTGTGGCCATTGTCCATCTATGAGTTTACTACCTCTACCGTAGAACACATAGAAAAAAACATCAACTCCCGTTTACGGAAATGGCTAGGGCTACCAAAGTGTCTAAGTAGCGCTGCCCTTTACGGAAATTCCAACGTTCTTCAACTACCCTTTAGAAGCCTCGTAGAAGAATATAAAGTTGCTAAGGTGCGAACACTAATACAATACAAGTTCTCCAAGGACCCAAAAGTGGCAGGAGCAGATATCGAGGTTTACACCGGGAGAAAATGGAAGGCCGAAAAGGAGTTGGAGGTGGCAGAAGAGCTTCTCCGCGAAAAAGTGGTGTTGGGCACTGTCGCCACAGGTCGGGCAGGGCTGGGTTTCTTCCCGTCCGTTAGAATTGACAAAGCCGTAGGTAAAGAAAAGCATAATCTCTTACTGGACGAAATTCGGGCAGGGGAAGAGGAATTGAGAGTGGCTATGATGATTGGGTTCAAACAACAAGGTTCATGGACAAAGTGGGAGACGATGATACCTCGGAAAGTTGGATGGTCAGATCTATGGCGTAATGAATTGGGCATAAACTTTTTGATCCGATCTGTCTATGACCTCCTACCAAGCCCCGTTAACCTGCAATTATGGACCAAAACAGAATCGCCTTTATGCCCCTTATGCGATCAAACTGGTTCTTTAAAACACATACTTAGCAACTGCAAAACAGCTCTAGCAGATGGTCGGTACAGATGGCGCCATGACCAAATATTAAAAGAAATTGCGGAGGTCGTTTGCACAGCCATCCATACAAACAAACCGAATTTAAACATGAATTTTATAAATTTTATTAAAGCTGGAGCGAAACCGAACCTAAAGAAAATCACCGCACCCAACTGTTTATCATGTGCAACAGACTGGGAACTCAGAGTCAACTTAGGTAAAAGGCTAGTCTTCCCCGAGCACATTTTCAAAACACGATTGCGTCCAGACCTAGTCCTTTTTTCGAATAAATTAAAGAAGGTCATTATGTGGGAACTAACAGTCTGCTATGAGGATAACGCTGAAGAAGCCAATGAAAGAAAAAAACTGAAATATGATGAATTATTGGAAAGTTGTAGAATTAATGGATGGAAGGCATGCTGCAAACCAATCGAAGTAGGCACAAGGGGTTTTGTGGCAAGATCATTAGTCAGCGCCTTAACAGACATTGGGATTGTGGGATCAAAAAAACGAAAAGCCATTCTAACCATCACCGAAACAGCAGAAAGAACTGCCAAACGGCTATGGCTAAAACGGTCAAGTGTATGGTCAAGCAAACTGGGGAAATCCTAAATTTAATGTAAAAAGAGGGTTGTTTTTTTTTTTTGTTTTTGTTTGTTTTTTTTTAATACATCATTGTATATTAAATGTAAATAGTGTAAAATTATGTCATAACTTTTAAAATCGCCGTAACCGGTTTGAGGATACTTATAATCGAAAACAGTCGTTTCTTTTTGGTATTTTTACTTTAGTTTTATTTTAATTTATTTATTTATTTTATTTATTTATTCTTTTTTTTTTTTTTTTTTTTTTTTTTTTTTTACATGGTTTCGTTAAAAGCCACTGTAAATAATACAAACGAACCCTCAAAGGAAAAGAAGTCTTCGTCTCATGCTATTTCTCATTATACATATTTTTCTCTTATTTCTTTTATTATTTATTTTCACTAAAAAAAAGAAAAAAAAATTTTTTTTTTTTTTTTTTTCTTTTTTTTTTTTTTTTTTTTGAATATTCATTATTCCCCGTTACCCCAGTATCTAGAATAAATGCTTAATTTCGTTACGTTCCCAAGAAATCCAGCTTCGATAGTCTGTTCAACCATTTTCGTCCTTTATTACTGATGAGGAATCCCCTGTGTTTTTTGACTTTCTATTGACTTTATTTTCCGGTTTCCTTTTTCTTCTTCCGATACTATTTGACTGAATGCAAAGCCTGTTTGATCACGAATTTCTCACCGATGTTTTTATTTTTATTTTTTTTTTTTTAACCCCTCTTCGCGTTTCGTTTCTAACGTTTTATAATAAATAGGTTAGGGTTTTTACTCGTCAACATGGTTCAAACGTTTCATTAAGATTTTTATTAGCATCCTCGGCTTAATTCGTTGTATTTATTCCTTTTTAATCGCATAAACGAGATTATAGTTAGTTTTTTTCATCCGTTAACGTGCTTTAAACGTTTTATTATATTTTTAAGCCCTCTTGGGTTAACTCGCTCTAATTTATTAATTATTTATTCCTATGCCATCTCTTTTTTTTCGTCGAACATCTCTTAGATATTTTAAGATCTCTCGGTTTTAATTCGCTGCAATTTATTTATTTTATATATATATTCTTAGTAGTCGTAAAGTTTAAAACGTTTTTTTTTTTTTTTAACCTATAAGCACTCTTGGCTTGACTCGCCGTAATCTATTTATTAATTTTAATGGCTATTTTTCTTATTTCTGTATATAGTAATTATTGCTGGTGAAATGAAACGTGAGGGGAAGTGGGTGAGGAAGAGGAAGGAAGAAGGGAAAAAAAAAAAAAAAAATTACCTTCTAAGTATCCGATGAGGGGGTGTCCACCAAGGAGGGAAGTAAAGAGAAGGGGAAAAAAATGAAACTACCCGTGAACAGCTTATAAAGAATTTGCTTCGCTGTGATTGGCTGTTGGTCAATCTACAATCAAATGTGTGACTATGGGGTATTTATAAAAGTCTGTGTTAACAAGCATTTTTTTTTAGAGGGCGCTTCAGAGCCTGATCAGCTCTGAAGGGGGTCGATTTGGTGAGGTCAGTATGATGTTTGAAAGACCCGAAACTGCCCAATGATCCTTTTCTAGAACATCACTGACGACGCCCTCTAGCGCTGAAAGAGCGTATATTCAAAGCTGTTAGAAAACGAAATTATTTTTGCACCAACCTAATATAATAGATACTGAAAGCTTTCTGAGAGAGCAAACAAATTTTTCATAAACATGAAAGAAAATTCAATTTTATTCTTGACACACTCTTAACCTTAAAACTCTGAGTCTTTCTTTGCTCTTATGAATTAACACATCGTGTTTTTAAAAAACTGGCACTTTTTTCCAAGTTTTTGACCTTTCTTGTATATTGACCAAAATGTTTACTTTCTATAATATTTAACTAAATAGGAACAAATAAAATATGTTTTGACTTCTATATTCATTTATATTTGAGAATTTTGTGCTGTTTATCTCGAAAATATTTCACATGCCTTTCTTCTATAAATAAAGTGTTTACTTATGACAAGGTAGTTAATTTGAAGGGAGATTTTTGTAAACCTACTTATTTGTATGTTGCTACATATACCTTATTTTAATCACGTTTTAACTTAGAGGAAGTATTATAGAATTGACATAGTATTATTTTTAGTACCAAATTTTGTGATTTAATTTCTTGTTTTATTTCTTTGTTGAAGATGGTTGAAGAATTGGGCTACAAAACTCTCAATGTGTTTGTTTTAACAATGGAAGATTATTTGGAGAGCTTTTGGCAAGATATTCCTGGTACTATGGATTTATTTGAGTCTCTTAAAGCATCCCTTGATGTCAAGCAGAAAGGTAGGTTTGTTTTGAGTCATCTGTTTGGTTTACAAATTTGAACCAATCAAATATTAATTTATTTTTAATCATTTCACTCAAAACAAGGCAATAAAGCCACTAAGATGTAAGTGGTTACTGAGAGTGAAAAAAAAACTGAGTAAATGTTATTGAAGAGAAAGTACACTAAAAGAACAGGATTCAAAAAGACAAATGACGATTGATGCTGCATGTAAATTTTTCAAGATCATAGTTGACAGGAAAGCAAGAAGAAGGAAGACATATATGCAAGTGAGAAGTGTGAGAGAAGAAAATTTCAGCTGTAAAATGATGAGGCCTAGCTGCCAATATAGTACTGTACTTAAATTTGGGAAGTCTAGGTCCCAAAGAGGAAAGCTCATCAGAACAATTACCCTGAAATATTTATAGAATAGTCACAGGGAAGCTATATTACAGTGGTTGGAAAGTGTTAGGTTAGGATTGATAACATTGCAGATTCTACTTTGGATTTTGTCAAGAATCTGTAGATGTATGGCAGAAGCACCAGACCAGACCAGACCAGACCAGATGTGGTAACAATATTGAATGCATGGATGAATGGTAGACTTAAAGAATTATAAAGCAGAAGAATGACTTGAAACGACTTTTTATTTGGTAAAAAAAACCCTACAAAAAAATATTTGAAACAAACATTTGAGGTAACATCTAATTTATAAAGGTACACAACAAAGACAGACAACACAAGCTGAGTTTAAAGAACAGATGATAAATTTATTGTTAACACATGAAAATGAAAGAATTACACAAATTAAGTGCTTTGTGTGTCAAATGATGACTAATAACATGTATGTAAACATAATCAACACAAATAAAATATGCCTATTTTACAATAAAAATTATAACGCTGTATAATGTCCTAAGAAAAGGTAAATGACATAAAAATAAATGAAGAAAGGGGGGGAAAATACTTCTCTGAATAGTTTTCAAAGAATAGGTACAATTTTTGAAGCACAGTTCGTGGTAGCAGCAAAGAACAGAACAGAACAGTCAGACCAGCTGAAGAATTTTCCTTGATGTGGGAGCAACTTTGATGTTCCTTTCAGTTCTTGTCTGATGATTGCCAAATTTGTTTTGTGTTGTTTATCCTTGACCAGGCCAACCTGGGATCATGTAGCAGTTGTTTGTTGACTCCACCAATTCAATTTCTAGTTTTCCTTTTATTCACCCAGATTTCACTTCTTGGAATTTGGAGAGAAACCTTTTGATTGGTTCCAAATGAAAAAAAAAAATGGAGCTATTTTCCCACAAATCAAAATGTACCAAAAATATATTTGAAATTCAAAAGTTTAAGCAAGAGCTGAACACTGTCTGTTTTCTCTCAGAAAAGCAGATGATAGTTGCTTAAATTTCTTATAACTTTCCTAGCAGCAGATCTAGCAATTTATTTGATATAATTATTCCACTTCTTGTCAGTGGAAAATGTTAAGACTTAGCTGGTGCAATGAATTATTCTCCTGGAGATTAACTTCAGGCATGCTGATGGAAGGAAAAATAGTTTCTCTAATATTTAAGTTGAATAATTTGAAAACACAAATTTGAACCAATCAGAAATTAATTTTAAAAACTCTATATTTGGGATTTGTCTCTTTTATATTTAATTGACTGGATTTGTATAGTAGCAGTTTTACAAAGTATAAATGTATGATGCAATAAAATGTTCTATAACTGCAAAATTGGAGGCAATTATGAATTGATGTGCCTGAACCAATAAATTTTCTCTTTTGTAAACAGAAACTTAAAATTAAAACATTACTGACAGAATAGGAATATTACCTGCATAATCCTTAACTTAAAAATTTTTTTTTTAAATCTATTTAATTTTTTTCTTCAATTATTTAACTACAAACCAGAGAGCTATGCTGATGGGGGGTTATCTCCTGGCAGGTCCAACATAGCTAGACAGATGAAGGAGACAAAAGTTTTATCACCTAGAAGAACAAACCCCCACTGACAAAAAAACTGGATCAGACAGTAGCTCTGTTGATTCCAATCCAAATAGGAATGATTATTTATTGCTGTATATACAACAGTTTTGGGCCGAAGGAGAAATCTGGTAAGACTGGTCAACATTAACTATCTTAGACCTAGCTAATCAGATTCACAACCAACCCATTCATCCATTACAATTTCCTCATACACCACAAGAACACATCCATCACCATTCAATCTTACATATACCACAATACCACATATTCACAGGGAACCTACAAAAAGCCCTATGACATAAAAATTTCTTTATATACACTACAGTATACTTAGTTCTTGACAACTGACAATTGCCTTACTTGATTTTTTTAATTAAAAGTACAGATTCAGTGCTTAAGCTTTTAGATGAAAAATTAAAAACTTTGATGATTAATCATTAAATGTTATTTTTAATTCTTCACTGCCACCAAAATATTTTGTTAGTGCAGCCAAGCTGAAAAGTGCTGCAGTAGTAAAGAGCAATAAGAAAAGCAGAAACTTTGTTTACATGGTTGAAATACACTCAATGCTTAAATCCAATTGTAAATAAACTATGATTTCACAGATATCATAGGCTACACAAACAAGAAAGTTATCAATATTTTGATGTATTTTGCTTATATTTAACTTGTATTAAATATAAATATTGTAAGATGCCTCATGATCTTTTCAGGTACTGAGTATTTGGGTTATTTACCTACTGATGTGCTGGAAGCTGGAATTAAATCAGGGCGGTTGATCAAAGGATTCCTTAATGTAAACAAATATGATGCCCAAAGAGAAGCATTTCTTCGGAGAAGTGGGTAAGTGATATTTTAAATCACTTACCACTTTGTGTTGGTTCACTATACCTCCTGAATTAAAAAATGTAGGACTCTGGGTAGGAAAAAGCCATTAGGGACTTAAGGGTGTGTAGCACATGCTAATTTGTCATTTGAGTGTTGAGTCACCAGAAGAAGGACCAATCAACAGAAAAGGTCAAAAGACTGGCTTTGGGATATTATTCAGTAGGAGTTAGTATTTAGAATGAACGTGTCTGTCATTTCCTTGTAAGTTTTAGTTCTACATTTAAGAAAACATGTTTCCCGTTCTTCCTAGCAGAATACTAAGCTATGAACAGGGCTATATTGTTTTGATGAAAAGGCTAAAGCCTGGGTTGCCTATATCCAAACTCAGTGAAGATGAATTAAACAAAGTGGTTCTTCATTGCTCATCCATCTGCTTACTCTCTGAAAATGGACTCTTTTATTTCCTTTGTCAAAGAGGGTTACATTTCAGTTGTATTCATATGTGTTATACACACACTTGCACAACTCTTTTGTCCTTATTTCCATGGAAACTACAACACATACAAGAAGCACCATAATGCTGTTGGATGGAGAAGTTTTTCTGCTACAACATATTTTTCCATATAATCACCATCATTGGTTATACATTTTTGAAATGCTCTTCACTTTTGATTTAACAGCTGTGCAGGGTTGACCGGGAATATTGTTTGTCACATCACTATTGCTGTTCTCATACACTGACTGTTCTCACATCAATTGTTTGATTTCCAGCAAGCATCTGTCTATATTTCTGAGATGAGGTATTGTAACTATTTACACTATTGTTCACAGACTAAATAAAGGGTCTGGTTTGAAATTCCAATGTATTTCACCTGAAGAAGGCTGGAGCAGATGATGGCTGAAACATTGTGAATATGATAATAAAGATAAGGACAATAGTGTGGAGTAATGTAAATAGTGTAAATTCAACAAGCATCTAAAAATGTAAGTGATGCAATTTTTTCTGCATGGTGGAATTTTTTGTAGGCACTTTTATGTCAGATATCATTTTCCCAGACTGCTATGTGTAACAAGGCTGAAAAAAAAAATTAGGGATTGTTGGCAGGAGAATTCAACCACTGCTGACATACCACCATGGTAGGGGATGTCTTGGCGAGGGCAACCTGGTAAAATATGATGCATTATTTTTGGAGTGACCATCATATACATGTATTTTTTTCTTTTTTTTTTCTTTTAAACATGCTGTTTGCTATCTTTATCTATAGTCCACACCCACATAAATTACACAAACACATTGAATCATTCAGCTTTCTATCTTAGCTGCATCAGTTTTCATCTGGGTAAAGGTTCTCTTGTCATGACACTTGATCAATGAGGTCTAAACAAAAAATAATGATTGTTCTTTTTTTTTTTTTTTGAACTGCACAAGCATTAACGTTTTGTTTTTATTTCTTAGTTCATCAGAGACAAAGCATGATGATTCAGACATCCTGATTCATGGAATGGCACACCGTAATAGAGCCATTCATGGGGATATTGTTGTTGTGGAGCTGTTGCCACAGTCTGAATGGCGAGGTCAATCCTTGAACTTAAAAGACAACAATGATGGTAAGGATTCATAGGAAATGATGCTTCATTCAATAATGTTTCTATTTAAATTTCAAACTTTCAAAATTTTCCTGTATTAAATATTTTTATTTCATAAATGTTTTAGACTTGCATCCTTATCTTTATTTTTTAATGTTTAAAGGCCAGTGAACTTCCACAGATTTACCATATTTGATAAGCATATATGACACCCCTCCCCACTGTTTACATTTAATATTACAGTATTCACTGGAGTTAAGCAACATTGAGCCAGGTCAGTAACTAGTTGGGTGACTACTTGGGAATACCAGATGCTGTAAGCTTGGATGTGTAGGTGATGCAGTGGATAATGGCTTGGAATTGTTAATCAGATTGCTGAGTTCCAATACCTGTTGGGTTTGTTTTATTCACTTATGTGCAAATACCCTTGGGAAAGGTATGAATCCATCTCTTCCACCCCCAGCTATGGGTTAATTAAAAACTTGTATGACTAAACCATTATCTCAAAAAAAAAAAAATTCTCACAATCTAAAAATATTTTCTGGCTTTAAATAACCTGCAAAGGGTTGATAAACCATATAAAATGAATCAATCAACGTTAAAAATAGTGTTTTCTCTCTCTCTCTGAAAAATTCAAAATTCTCAAAATTTAGTCATTACAAAATAAAATGTATTCACAAGATAATTACAATAGGTTGAATCACATTTTTTCTGTTCTTTTTTTGTCTGAAAAGAAAAAAATGTGACCATCATCCTTAAATCTTTTTCATTGTTACTTATTTCAATTATAATTTTTTGTTAACTTACCATATCCATTTAAGTTGAGGATTATTATGGATTCTATATCAAAATCTCCGCTTTTCTGTCTTAAAAATCCTCGGGTGATTCTGTCAACTAAAATACAAGAAAATATTACAAATTTGTTACAAATTTCATTGTCATCCTTTATATAAATTTGACAACCACCTAGAATCAATTTTTCTTATAAGACACAATATGACTTTATATATTTATTGGTCATGCAGCTTGATCTCTATTTTGTAATGAAATATTTCATTGTTATGGTAGCAGGAGAAATTACTCAATGCCGATAAATTAATCGGAGAGCCGAGTTCCAGTTAGGTTCACTATATTCCTTTAAGTGCAAATACCCTTGGGAAAGGTATGAATCCACCTCTTCTACCCCCTGCTATGGGTTATTGCATACTAAATATTCAGATTTTGGCATTAAATAACCCATACAGGTTGATAATGCTGCTAAATAAAATACAACCAAAAACAAAACATTACAGTGTTATGAGGTTAGGTTAGATGCAAGTACTGATAGTATACAGTGGTTGGGTAAATATTAGCCTACTAAATATCTCAACATAGCATTTATGATCTGGGAGATTTTTTCAATAACTTTTAAGAAAAAACATAGGGACCAGGTTTCTTCCATACCATAAAATTTATTAAGTTTTATGTGGCAATCTTCAAAGAGATTAAACAGAATTGCTTATTTTGTTTATATATTTTTTCTGTCTTTCACCTTTCCAAGTAGAACAATACTCACGGCCAAATGACAAGAATTCATTCTAAACCTCTTAAAAATGCTATGTCCTTTGTCAATTATGGATCTCCACAGATTCCTTTTCTTTATTATCTGAATTACCATGAATTCTTGGGAAATGATAGTATATTTGAATTTCAGAGTTTTTCTTCTCTTAGATTGATAGTCACTCAAGGACCTAATCTACCCTGTTGTTTAACCTGTAGTTAGAGAGAGAGGGGAGTTGAATTCATGCCTTTTCCAAAAGCTTCTGTGGGAAAGTGAACACAGCAGATTAGGCCAGCATTTGAACTCAGCTTGTTGATACCATTTTCTGCACTGATAACCATTACATTATTCATACCTATAACTTGCTTAAATCTATGATTTGGGTTGTTCCTTTAGTAATCTCTTTTCAGAGGTACGTAAAAATTATAATTTTGTCTATTAAAAATTATTAAATACATACAACAGCTTGTCAGATTTTGACTCTGTTTAATTCTTTGAAGAGAATTATAACTTCATCCAACTTGGAAAGTGAAAGAAGCCATACATATCAGTTGATCAAAATAAAAAAATTAATGTTTAAGAAAAACAAGTGTACTTTTTAATATTACATAGAAATCTTGGAAAAATCAATTTTAACAATGAATATTCCTCATACCAAAGTCAATACAAGACCATTTAAACCTTAGCTGCAGGACTTCAAATTTATAGCACTGTAATTCATGAAGGACAGATTTCCAAGCCACGTCATGTCAGAGAGAAAGTGACTTAAATTGAGATACCAGGTCAGGATCATTACAGACCCATTTTCAAATTTTGTCAAGAATCCTGAAATGTGCAACAGGAGCACCAGACCAGATATGGCAGCAGTCTTCAATGCATGTCTGAATGGTAGATTTATAAATGTGCAAGATGGATTCTGATGAAAAAAAAATTGTCTGGGATGATACAGTGAACCAACATTCATTGCAGTAGACCTAACAATTGATTCGATATAATCACTGCAGTTCATGTCAGTGGAAAATGTGAGCCCAAGATGGTGCAAAGAGTTGCTTTACTGGAAGTTAGTATCAGCCTTGCTGATTGAAGGCAGAATTTTTTATAACAATTTTGACACTCATTCAATTTTGGGCAAATGCAGCATATAATTTCCAGCTTAATAAAAAGCTATATTATGTTAGTTTCATCTTCATTATATGATGCGATCGGCAGAGGAGTGGTGTATTCAACAAAAAATCAAAAATTGCTTTATTCATTGCAAATTATTCATTATGTCATATCCAAGTATTTTACAAAAATGAAAGCTGGTTACACAATATTCCAAGCTCAGTTTAGGTTTATAGTTTGTAACCATGCATTGAGATGAGGTAACATAAACTGTAGATTTGTCTGGGGAATATCATTACATTATTGTTACTTAATTATAGTGAAATCATTAAAGTTTTTTGCCAAAAGCATTTTACTTTTGGTTGTATATTAATTTAAAATATTCCTTTTTACAAACTTTATTTTTGGAATGAATAAGATCATTGTAAATTTTAGAATTTCGTTATTGGCCATCAAAATGACTGGAAGAAAGTGATCTAAAAACAACAATGGAAAAGAGAGCTAACAAAGCTTAAACAAAATAGCTCCAGTTTGTTCAACTTTGGAAACTTAGCATTGCAACCAAAGTATTCTAAAATGCTGCCAATAATAAAGGAGAAAATGAAAAATACTTAACAAAATGAATATAGCATCAAAATTTATATTATTTTTATTTATGTAACTAAATACATAATTGTCAGCAATGTTCCTATAAAACTTGATATTTCCTGTAATAAATATTATTTTTATTATTTTACTTAAGTGTAAGGTAGTCCTACATTTACTATTCCTTACGGCTAACCATGAAAAGAAATGTTGATCAAAACTGCCTAAAACCTTTAAGCATGTATTGCTGCAAAATTATCAAATGTTGAATACACCCCTCCTCCGGTGAACACATCACACACACACACACACACACACACACACATATATATATAAACCCTATTATGTCAGTATTGCTTGTATTAATTCCTGACTACTAGCAATCCTTGATTTTTATAGCACTGCATACGGATTGAGTGTTGGAAAAGTTCTCTATTGGGATTAAATGAAAGCAGTTTTGTTCTGGAGTTGTTAAAATTTACAAGTCATTTTTTACCTCAGTTAACAACTGATTGGAGGTCCTTTTTGAGGATAGTTGCCACTTTTACTTTGTCTAAACACTGTTTCAAAATTCTGTTGGAAGAGAAGAAAATGTGGGAAGGTAGTAAAACAAAAAAGAAAAAAAAACTACTCAGCAAAATTGTAAAGATGAAATACAATATATATACTAGAAAAAAACTGATGCAAAAAATGAAGATCTTTCAGATATATAAATTCAGCATGAATTTTTGTCCTATGTATTCTAATCAGTCTTTGCCAAGTTTTAGTTGGATATTTTTAGAATACAAAAGCAAGACAAAGATTATTATCTTCATGCAGAATTTTACATTGATATTTTCCTGTTCAAAAGTAAAATGAATTCTGTAAAAATTTGAAAGAAATGAGACTAAAATTAATGAAAATAAATACCACATTTCAGTGATTAAAAAACATTGCATTGTTTTATTCTGTTACTTTTCTCATTAGGTGCTGAGGAAGAAGAACCTGATATGTCATCTGTAATGCCTAATGGTAAAGTGGTTGGTATTTTGCAGCGCAACTGCTTGGATTATGCAGCATCTTTAGCTTCAGAAGAAGTGAATACAACCATTTTTACAATTTCACTTTCTCAGTTTAATTGACACAAAGAAATTTCAGTTTGTTTATATTTTATATATATATTCATATATACGTCGATATACATATTTTTTATTTGTATTCATCAAATATATGTGTGTGTTTGTGTGTGTGTATATATAATTAATACAAATATAAAATTTGTCACTTAGCTGATTGAAGTAGACATTGGTGTCAACACCCAACAGCAACAATCTGTTTCATGCTTAAACAATCATCAGGCCATCAAAATTAATTTTAACAAAATATTTCAGCATCATTATCCTGGTATATTGCTATGGCCATAAGCTATTGCTATAGCCTAACAGTTGCATTTAAACATGAAACAAACTGTTACCCCTGGGTGTTGACCTCAGTGTCCACTTTTATATTTTCATATGTTCTATCCCTGATATTGATCACTTAAACTCACAAATATACCTTAAAACTATATTAAACTATAATACCTTAAACTATATATTGAAAAGATTTTTGGGAGAGATAATAATTTACTAATACAGGTCCGACTGCTTAACTTATAGTTTGGAGGGAGAAGAGTTGGATTTATACTTTTACCAAGGGTATTTGAATATATATATATATATATATATATATATATATATATATAAAAGATTAACGTGAGTAAAAGTTTGTCATTGATATTAGCTTCAGCATCCTGACTCCAGAGTTTCATAGGCGGACATGTCTGTCCACTTTTCAGCAGGTATCAGCAATTTACTGCTTATATTTTTTTGATTTTTTTTTTCCCTTTTATTCTTTATCTTTAATTAAATATGGCAGGGAAAGAGGATTTAATTCATTTTTTATTTAGTTTTACCAGCATCCTTATGTTTTTCCGTTTTGTAATAATAAGGGAGTACAGACTTTTTCCATAATTTTCATTGTCCCGTTTTTGCCACTTCTTTAGCTAATTTGAAAGGGTTTTTTTTGTTAGATTTTCCTCATGTTTTGACTGTAAGTTGTATTTTATTTTTATTTATGGAAAAATGTAAGGATGCTGGAAAAAAAATAAATAAAGAATTAATTAAATCTTCTTTGTCGGCCATATTTAACAAAAGATATTTAAAAGGCTGTTGCCCAAATATACATTAATTATATATATATATATATATATATATATATAGTATCATATTATACAGAAGCAATTATCACTTATTTTGTTTGTTAGTTGGCTTTGCCATACTAAAGCAAATAGGGTTATTGTGTGTAGATGTGAAACATCAACCTTGTTTAAATTGAATGAAACATACAACATTAATATATTAAAAGATCAAATAAAACACAAAAGTCTTCATATAAAAACACTTGCATATATATATATATATATATATATATATATATATATATATATTCAAAATTCTTACTATAAACCTAACATGTATCTACTTTCAAAAGACTATGTATCAAAAACATGAATATGAATTTTTGTACTTATCTATTTTGTTTGTCACGAGCCTGAAATGCATGAGTCTTGATTCCTTAACTTCGAAGGGCAATAGAGAGAGATTGACTTTCACACCTAATGATGCTCAATATCAGTGATAGAACTAACATATTCAGTTGTATGGATATGAGTTTGTGACCCTGGGTTTCAAGCTTTTGCTTTAAAAAATAAACCAGTTTGTCTGGTGATCGCAAAAGCATGAAACCCAGGGTTACAAACTCATATCCATACAACTGAAAATATATATAAAAATTTATATTAATTTCTGTATTTATATATTTGATTCTTATACATATCTAGTTTCTTTTATTTGTTATAGCTTTATTTTTTAATGACTAGAATTGATTTAAACTTGAAATTAAATTAAGAAAAATGAATGATTTTATTTAATTTTTTCAGAATAATGAAGTAGAAAGTCAGAAAAATCTACGCAGAGCTGACCGTGTGTTGGTGATACCCTGGGATTATCGCATACCAAAGATTCGGATTTGTACACGTCAGATAGACACTCTTAAAGACCAAAGGTAAATACTGGAACCTTTGTTAAATGACATCATTGCTATTAGTGTCTTTATCATATTTTTATTTCATAGTTCTATTATTATGGTATATATGTCTCTTAATGGCAACCAATTATAGAATTATGGCACTTTGTATTTACCGAGTTACTTCCCTTGCTCAATGATAAAAATGAATAGGTTAGTTAAAGATAGACATACGGTAGAACTTTTTTATTCTGGTAGGCATGTTCTCTGGGAAGCTAAATTCGTGAATAACTAAACTATGTCTACTTGATATGTTTCAAAACATTTACTACACGTTTGTCCCATTTCAGAAAATGGCTGTAAAAATGAAATGAATCAGACAAGAATGTTTCAGTAGTCATTTTATTAATTTGATCTTTTTGCCATCAACATCTGATGACTCAGATGTCTTTCTTTTCATTTATATTTTCTTTCCTTTGTAATCTATTTTGCAAAGTTCTTTTTAATAAAACTTTTGAAGAAAAAAATTACTGATTGGGGCCACTGGGAATAAATGAAAATCTAGGATTTTGCATATTGATTTTCAAATGTCAAACAAGCCCTCCTCATATTTAACATTTGCACACAATAATCTTCCTAACACCCAAACTAAGCTAAACTTAGTAAATATCTCTATGCATGCTCATACTTTAAAAAAATAATTTACAATTACCTGTTTCTTTGCACATGTTTTGACTAATTAAGTATAGTTTTTATTAAATTTATTTTAAGCTTATCAGTCATTCATATTTGTATTTGAAATTATACAATTTCTTACTTGAAATTGTTCAGTAATTGGCAGAATTTTCAATAAAAGGAAGAAAAAGAACAGGGCAAAAAATATACTAAGCAAACAATTCATATACAGGACAAAATTAGGCATAGCATCAATAATAAGGCAACAATTTAACAAAGTAAGAATTGTGTTCATGTACAGAAGTGGTACCTCCACTGAAAAACAGCATAGCATGATGAAAAAGGCCCCAAACTTAATAAAACAAAGATTTGTCATTAAAATGTTTATTATTAAGAGAAAAGACCAAAATATTTCTTGATTATTTTATTAAATTTTTTAATCCTTTCTAGCATTTTTGAAATTTTGACTAAAAATCCTTTTTTTTCTTTAGCGGTTGACATAATATTTATGATTAGTGTTTTTGCATCTTTTTCCTGTGAAAAACACATTGATTTGAAAATTCTTGCAAAAATCAAATAATGGTCAGATTTTAATGAAACTTTCAGGACTTATTGACAAATAAATGAAATTTTTAAAAAAATTTCTTTTTTAGAAAATCTTGGTAAAAAATATTTTTTTTTACATATCCACTTAATTTCATGAAATTTTGAGAAATTAAATTTTCTTTCCAAAAATTTTTAATTTTTTATTAGTTAAAAGTAGGACTCTTTGGAGAATGTAAATCAACCAGTTTTTCTTTTCAAACTACTCCACATTTCCCAAAAATCTACTCTGAATCATAAACTAAAAAAATGCAATAAAACTATGACATTATTTAATTAGAAAAGCTTTTAATTGCTTTTATAAATAAAATGTATTAAAGACATTATTGCCTTAAAAATTTTTTTTTTGATGAATAATGAATTTTTACAAGAATTGTTTCCATTTTTTAAAATTTTAATTATAATTTATAATAATTTAAAAACTGTTTAAAATTCTGCATTACTTTCTTTTAAGTGGAAACTGTATTTATGAATCAAAAATTGAAAGGATTAATAAAAGTCATTTACCCCCAATATTTTTAAAATAATTTTTAATTTGTTTTTTAGTTTAAACATTTTTATATGTATTCTATACATGACATTATTATTAAAAGGTTGCATGTTGTAAGAGTTGTCCTCTTTACTGAGAAATTCGCTTGTCTTCAATTCTTCAATTATTTTGTGTTTATGTCTCAACAGGCTTTGCACATCATCCCTTCAAAGTTTTAAAACTTTAAAATAAGTTATACTTTTTTTTAATTTCTATTTCACTGAATATTTTTATTTTATATATTTATTTTAGTGCGGGTTGTACTTCAATTGAGTAATTTTTTTCTTTTAACAAAATTAAGAAGAAATGTTTTCTTTTTCTGTTAGTAGTTTTTTTACTTTCTTCAGTTTATTCTTTTTTATAGTATTTTCAATTTTATTATTTTGTTTCAGAAAGCATCATTGAATGTTAAGGCTATAACACAATAGTAACTAAAAGTCAATAAAATATTAGATAATTGCTGAAAATATTATGTTAATTTGTAAATTAGGTAATTAAAACAAAAAAAAATACATTCACTTAGATTTTGTAAACTTATGTCAATTCTGGTCATCCATACTTAGCTGTCAACACCATCAATCAGCACATCAGAAAAACAGGGCTCGTGTTTAAGAAATGCTTGTATACTACATTTTTATGTTATAAGTAAGTAATATTTGTTTCAAGTCAGATTAATTTAAATTAAAATTTGCTAATTTTCCTCAAATACACACAAATATATATTTTATTTGTGGAAGATTTTTAAAACTGATAATTAAATTTTGTTTATAAATGCGTTAAAATGTAAGAAAATGGCCACTTGTAATCAATTTTGTGAAAGCAAGCAAAAAATTGGCTTTCCAATCTATATAATTTCTATTTGAAATACACCAGAGTATTTTGCTTACTGAAAATAGTAAATTTAATCATTTAGCTTTCAATTGAAGTTAAAATGAAATCTTCAAGAATGCTTTTTCATTTTAAAAATTCATTTTAAACCTTAAGTATCAAAAATTCAGTGGAAGTCCCTACACAAAAGGGATACAGTCAAGTGATTATAGTGTTCTGACAATGACAAGGAAGAACAAAAATATGGGTGATGAGATAGAGAGTGGTCCATTTTGGTTAGGAAGAAATCCCAGCATGCATCTGTAGGATTTATCTATAAATTTGGGGAGGGCATTTTTTAGCAGTTATTCTCAATAGATTAAAACCAACAGAAATAACAAAACATACATTTTTACTTTATGTAATAAAAGCAAAATATTCACAAAGTAAGAATTGTGTTCATGCACAAAAGAGATACAGTCAAGTGATGTAGCATTCTGACTTCAAGACAAGAAAGAACAAAAATATGGCAGATGAGGCCGAGAAGTGGTCCATTTTGATTGGTTTGCATCTGTACGATTTGTCTAAATTTGGGGAGGGAGATGTTTTATCAGTTATTCTCAATAGACTGGAGCCAAAAGAAATACCAACATGCATCTTTATTGTATGTAAAATTTATTGTAATATATTCAGTTATGTATCTTGACTATAGAATCTACTGGTGTTATGATCAACAAACTTGTCTCTCATATTTAGTCACATGAAGTGATTAAAAAATGTTTCCACTCAAGTGGTTTAAATAAACATCTGGATTAGATAGCTTTTAGTCAAGGAATAAATACAAAGCAATCTACTGAAGGATAGAGAGAAAAAACCCACATGTTGGACAGGTGGGAGTAGAGAAAAAACAGCATTTGTCCCAGTTTTTTTTAGTGTCCAAATGTCTTTAAGGTGCTTGGTTGGGGGTGGAGGGGTTTATTCACCCACATTGTTGAAATAAAGAAACATTGTCCCTTGTTTGACCTCTCATCTTGAATAAAGCTGGAGTTTGTTGCGTATTTCTACATCCTATGACTTAGATCGAATATCACTGGCCATGTAAAAATCTATATTATTACGATGGTACATTCAAAAACCAATACATAACACTATATAGAATATATTGACTATACTTTCTTTTATATCAGAAGAACATGATGCTGAAAAGTTCTCAAGAAAGGATTTTAAAATATTCAGATATTTATTTAGATTTTGGGAAGTGTTCACATTGAGACCTTTTCAACACTCCATTGTAGCTGAATTTCTTTAACTCCCATGTTTCAATCAAATGACCATGTTTTAATGAAAAATTTAATTGATTGATTCATTTTCTACAGGTTATATAAAGTCAGAAAATATTTTTAGATTGCAAGAACTTTTTTTGTTTGGAGATAATAATTATTTAGTGATACAAGTCTTACTAATTAATCTATAGCTTGGGGAGAAGAGGTGAATTCATACCTTTCCCAAGGGTATATATACATATGTGAATATAACAAACCCAATTGGAATTGGAAATCAGTTCAATTAACAACACTGAGCCATTATCCATTACATCACCCACACATCCAAGCTTACAGTATTCCTAAGAGGTCACCCATCTAGGTACCAACCAGGCTTGACATTGCTTAACTTCGGTGATTGTACAGGAACTTGTGTTCCTATGTGATATGTCTGTAAGCCCCCACCCCAAACTCCCCAGTAAATAATAAGTTTTTCTGCTGGATGAATAGCTATTTTTTTTTTTTTTTTTTTTATATCATATCACCCCATTCAAGACAGTAGAGCCACTAATACACAAGGGGTTACTAAGTGTGAAAAACGAGAAACATTATTAAGAATTGAGAACAAGAGGACAGTAGATAATGATTGACATTGCATTTAAATTTTTGAAGATGAATGTTGGCTGGAAAGCATGGAACCAGAAGAAAGTTCCAAGTGAGAAGTGCAAGAAAAGAAACTGTTAGCATAGAACTTACGGTTACATCTAGTCAATTCAACTGTGAATTGATAAGACCTTGCTGCCAATCTAATGCAAAAAGATGTAGAAGAGTAGCTGTTCAGGACAACTTTAATTTCACAATTTGATAAAACTGAATCAGTTCAAGCAATTGTCCAAAAATATCATAGCCTTTCAGCGTATTTTACCAAATATACTTGTATGTGTACATATATATATATATTTCTATTGAACTATATGAAAAGTTGACTTTGATTCAAGGTGAGAATTAATAAGATTCTCCAAGAATGATCTATTCCTCATGTATATTTATGTTTGTGGAAAAACCTTATATTTTCTGAACTTTTTTTATTTTATCCTAGGTTTGTGGTAAGAATTGATTCATGGGAGTTGGGTTCTCAATATCCCAACGGACACTTTGTACGCACACTGGGTGCAGTTGGTGATCCAGAAACGGAAATTGCTACCATTTTGGTTGAAAACAACATCATTGTAGGAAATTTTTCAGACATGCAGGTAAAATAATATATCTTATAAAATTTGATAATATGACTTTTTTTTTTTTTTTTTTTTTTTTTTTAAAAATTGGTATCATCCCATGCAAAGCAGTAAAGCCACTAAGACACAAGGGGGTTACAGGGTGTGGATGAATTAGGAACAAAAACATTAATAATGTGCAGTAAGAGGAAAGCATAATCAGGAGGATAATAGATAGCCATTGACATTGCATTTAAATTTTTGCAGATTAAAGTTGGTTGGAAAGCATGGACCCGGAAGGGGGTTCCACAAGTGAGAAGTGTGAGAGAAGAAACTGTTAACATAGAACTTATGGCTACATCTACCCAGTTCAATTATAAATTGATGAGATATCGATGCCAGTCTAGTACTGCGCTTAAATTCAAAAAGTCTAGGTACCATAGCAAAAAGCTCATCCGAACAATTTCCATGAAAGTATTGCCAATTCTTCTTTGGATTTTATCAAGGCGCCTAAGGTAAATAACAGGAGCACTAGACCATATGTGGCATCAATATTCTAAGCGTGGCCAAATGGTAGATTTATAAATATGTAAGATAGATTCTGGAGAGAAAAATTGTCTTACACAACACAGTGAACCAACTTTCTTAGCTGCTGACCTAGCAATGGATTTAATATAGAATTCAGTAAATTTTATATTTTGTATCCACATTTCTTAATAGAATATATATTACTGTAGTGAGTCTTGATAAAAATAATATAAACAAAAGAAGAAAGAATTCAAATTAAAATAAGGCATTTGTGCCTTTCTTTAAAACTTTTATCTCTTTTTTTTTTTTTTTTTTTTCTCTCTTTAAACATCTCTCTATATACTTCCCTTCCAATTAATGAGAAGGCAACCCTCAAATAAAAAAGAGGAAGAAGAAAAGACTCATCTTAGCCAAAAAACACCAGAAGTTTGTGGGACCAGAGCCTACTTATAACTATTAATCTACCAAAATGAGACAGGCTCTACCAATAAATTCCATTATATAAAAGAAAAAATGAAAAAGAAAGGTTGCTGAAAAATAAAATAATTTTGGCCAATCAAAAAATTAACACAAAAAAACTTTTGAGGTTAGCTGAAATCAAAGTTCATGCTAGAGTTTGAGTTAGCCGAGTATTGCACACATATTACTGAAACTATCTGTTGAAACAGAAAATAACTTCTAAAAAGTTTGCAAGTCAAAATGCAACCTGGAGAGATTAAACGCCGTTAGGCAAAGTGAAACACTGGCAACAGTGTACAGAGAGAAGTCCCCAAAAAAACTCTGTGCTACTGATATCAACTAAGAACAAAATAGATACAAGAGATGTAACAATTTGGTGGAGGAGCGCACTACAAGGTGGAGAAGCACCACAGATTGCAAAAAAACCCTAAAAAAACAGTGACTGTTTTGGACTATAACAAATATATGGGCGGGATTGGTCACTCAGACAAGATGCTGTGTTTTTATTTGGATGAAAGAAAAACTATTAAGTACTGGAAGAGGGTTACATTCAATCTTTTGTCATGTATGCTACTTAACGCCCACATTCTTTACAAGGAAAATTCAGCAGAAAAAAATCATTAGAAGTAGATATTAATTTAACATTTCAGTCATTGAAGCACTTAGTAAAGCACAATTAGATAATAAAAATGATACAAAAGCTGCAGCAGAAGCAGATGCATAGCCTGCAATGGTGAAAAGGGCTACTGTGTCTGTTGCAACAAAAAAATACCTGGAGGTAAGAAAATGAGTAGAACCATGTGCCACAGGTGTCTGAAGGGACTCCATGGGCCTTGTTTCCCAAAACACTTATTCAGCCTTCATCCATAAAAAATTTTCCACAAATTCTGCAAGTAAATCATGTTAGAAGTGGAAAAAAAAAATTGTATGCATAAATTATGCAAATCAGGATGGCTAATTTAAATAAATGTTGAGATTTCACTTTTATTCATAAAGATTGTTTTTCATTTAATTTCCTTCAAGAATATATATAGTTTTATATATGTAAAGTAATTACTTTATTTTTTATAATTAAAAAAAAACAAATGTGCATGCCTTCTGTTGGGCTTGTGAAAAGGGCTCCGTCTTTTTGACACTGAAACTCCAAATGAGGCTCCGTCTCCAAAGGGCTAACAGTGTACATGATAATTTCTGGTTGAATTTATTATTATTTACATTATTTACATGCAGACGATTGTCAATAACAAAGATGAGGACAATAGACTGCATGCAAATAGTGTAAATAATGTCTATCAGATTGGGTATTTGAGAGTCTTAATAAGGAAAATAGCAGGGCTGAAAGACACTTCTTTGGGAACACTTTATATTGTAAATATTTATGTGCTCCTGGAAATAATATTGATGGACCCTGAGTCTCGGTAGAAAATGAGTAGTACAAAACAAAACAATATAAAACAAATGACAACTAAATGCATGAACTTACAAAAAGAAATTACAATGAAAGAAGAAAACATTTAAAGACTAGATACATAGAAAACATTTAAACTCTAGAATGTGCATTTTTGTGTGTGTGAAATTTGTGTAGGCTGACATGATAGACACGTGTGTGAAAGAGTTCAAAAGTCAAGAAAGAGAAAGAAAAATACATGTGAGCTTAGTGGCCATGTTCCAACTGTACGTAGACTACATCTTAATGCCAGAGTTGAAAAGCTGTAAAAGAGACTAGGGAGATAAATGCATACCTTCTTATAGGCTTAAGGTGTGCCTTCTAGTAACATTTTTCTTTTAGCAAAGTCAAGTGGGATAACCTGCAGCACATTTTCTTTATTAAGACACTTGAATATGCAGGCTGTTAGACATCAACTGATTAAAAAACAGATATCTACTCACACATGTCCATTTATAATAATATTTATAGTAATAAGAAATAATGTCAGATAATAAATAAAATCCATTAATTCCTTATAGAATACATATTGTAGATATTATTTTGTGGAAGAGAATATGCACTATTGTGATAGTCTAGTAGTTAAAAATAAGAATTTTAGCCATGTAAAAGAGAAAGAATTAGTTGTCAGAAACTGGTTTATTTTTCTTTACTGTTAAATTTTAATTGATATAAGAGCCAATCTGATAATTTTTGTTTATAATGCTTCTCTTGACATGAATAGTTGATTTCAAAGTCAAACTATTTGAGTCTAGTTAGAGATTGATTGTAAGTGTTGTAAAACTTTATCAGTTTTGACTTGTATTTCCTGTTAGTTGCTTTTTATCACAATTTTATTCAAGGAATCAGTCTACAGTAGGGAATAAATAGTATGGATTGGAAATAAAAGATAAGCTCTCAGTGAGAGTTGGACTTTCATCTTTTACTTCAAGAAAGCCTGGTTAAACTTACTGCTGTAGATTGAGGGCCTGAATAATGTTAATATTATTAGCTGTCATGGAAATCACAAAGCCAAATTCCAATTCCAGTTAAGTTCATTATATTCTTATGTGCAAATAGCCTTAGGAAAGGTATGAATCCATATCTTCTCCTCCCAGCTATGGGCTAATTAGTATGACTTGTCATCTCCAAAAAAATTCTTATATTCTAAAAATAATTTCTAACTTTAAATAAATTTTCAAAAGTTTGATAATATGTAAAAACAAATCAATCAATATTAGCCATTTCCTTATAGGGAGACATTTGGTATTCATTGACCAAGCAGCCTTTTGGTTGAAATTTATAAAATCTTTCTCTTAAAACAATTTTCTAGTAAAATAGGTTTCTCAAGTCCAGTAGCTGTTATTGCTTCTAGTTTTGATAAATTGTGATAAAAAGTAGCTAAAAGAATTAAGATGAAAGAATATACTAGTCAAAATTTGATAATTATGGTTTACAGTATTTCATCCAATAAAAAGGAAAGATGACAATAACTGACTGGTAGCATTAAGCAAAGGAAATAAAAAATTAGAACAGTTTATATTCATTGTTATAAATTCATTGCTATAAACAGCTTTATAAAATAAAAAAAATGAAAAAATTTATGAGCTTGAAATTATTAATTTTAAATAGTTTTTAGTACTGGTTGATTTTGATAACAATAATCATTCAATTACATTGTGACAATAAAACTAGATGAAATATCCCTAGACATGGGCAAGGGAATGAAAATAGTCTACACCTGTAGATTAAATAAAGGGTTCAGTTCAGGATTTCCTGTAGGTTATACAGATTGATATATACACCTGATGAAAGCCGGAAGGCACAACAGCTGAAACATTGTGATAACACCAACAAAGATTAGTATAATACTCTGAATGTAAACAGTGTAAATTAAAAAATTTTAATTTCTGAATGTAGGTTGTTACACTTGATGTATTGTAAATTGGGTAAATTATCTACAATATAAATACTGTGGAAATTTTGTGCTTCAAGACATGTAATCTATTTTAATTCTTATTTTTAGTTGATAAAAATCAGATAAAAAGTTGAACAGATGTTAAATTTAAATTAAATTTGGCTTCTACAAATACTAAAAAGTTAGTGTATATTATACATGGAAGATTTTTTTTTTTTTCAGAATTTCATAGTCTAAAGATAGGGATGTATATTATACATGAATAATTATAGTATGTTAGACAATCAAATAAAATAACAATTGGGGATCAGTTTAAAAGGGAATCATATTAAAAGTGAAAACATTTGGAATACTCTTTTTAATTGCTATCATAAAGTTAGAATTTTACCACAAACAGGCATTGTTTTTACATAAAACTAAACATATTTTTATTTTGGCTTTGGTATCAGAATATCTCTTACCTAATATTAATATATTTTCATCAGCATGTGAACTATCTTTTAGTGTTTTTTATGTTTTTTTTCAAGTGTTAATGTTTTATTTTTAAATTAATCAGTTTAGATTAAATGTCTAAATTCTAGTTACAAGAATTACCAAAAGTAAAACCAGATCATCCATGGTGTGTTCCCGAGGAAGAAATTTCTAAAAGGAGAGACTTACGAGAGAGCCATCTTGTATTCAGTATTGATCCTAAAGGTTGTGAAGATGTTGATGACACATTATCTGTCAAGTAAGTAACAAAGTTTAAAACACTTTAAACATGCTTATAAATAAATAATTTTTTGAATGATTCTTTTTGGATTAGGTGTTAAAATGGCTGATATATGTATAAATTTCTGAACAATTTTCTGGATTAGTTTTCAAAGTGGCTGTTATCGCATGTACAATGTCTAAATATTCTTGCAT
>OZ010573.1:102848431-103058431 GCA_963932145.1 Acanthosepion lycidas | reverse complement strand
CAACACGAATATATTCAGCTGAAATTTTTCATTGAGGACACAATCTTCCTCAAAATTCTTAAGTGGAAAACTTAAAAGAAAATTATAAAAGACTAAAATTATATGATGAAATATTCTCTTGAATAATTTTTTGAGCTGATATGTTAGACTTATAATATCTTTTTTTATCTTATTGGAGACTACCTTTTCTGTTATTAGAGAAAAACAAAAATATCAACTACTAGGCCAACTCCGAAATAATCTTACTTTGCTAATGCAATACCAATTTACTTTAGTGTAAATAATTTTATTTAATTATGTTACTTGAATATTCCTTGTTTAAATAACTGTAATGGAATTGATGAAGTGTGTTAACTACAGTTAATTTAGGAAAAGCTGGTTTTATAATTTTATAATTAAATAATAAAATTGAATTATAATTGTGGGCCTATAATTATAAAGAATTGGATTATAATTATGATCTCATAATTATGGCCTTGAAAAAATAATTTTTATACACTTGTTTTTATCTTTAGGATTATATATTCTTTTTCTAATGCTCTCATTTGCTTTTATTTTTTAAACAGATGGCACAGGCCATATTTGATGGTAAAATGGAAGAAGAAATAATTGCTGAGATTCCTGAATTAACTGAAATAGAAGACCAAAAATTAGCACATGAGCGGTTAGTATATAAGAGCAGATTGATAAATCAGTTGTCCAACATGTAGTTAGATGAATTTAGATTGGAAATTTTCAC
This sequence comes from Acanthosepion lycidas, assembly GCA_963932145.1. Classification (NCBI taxonomy): domain Eukaryota; kingdom Metazoa; phylum Mollusca; class Cephalopoda; order Sepiida; family Sepiidae; genus Acanthosepion; species Acanthosepion lycidas. The sequence goes on along the minus strand of OZ010573.1, from coordinate 103,057,692 downwards.
TGTATAATGTTTAATGAAGAATGAGAATATGTTGAAAAATAAATATTTGTTGTGTAAAATTAGGTACCTCCACGAAATCGCTAAAAAAAGAGCATAGCTTGTTGAAAATGACGCCAACCTTGCCGAAAACAAAATTTTATTGTCTAAATGCTTATGTTATTAAGAGGAAAGACCAAATTTTTTAAAATTATTTAAAAAAAATTTTCCTTCTTTTTAGAACATTCTAAATTTTGATTAAAAAAAACCTTGTTTCTATTTGTATCAGCGGAACTAGTAAATAACATAGACAATTTTTAGCACCTTTTTTTGGTATGACACACATTAATTTGAAAAATTGTGCAAAAATAGAAATAAATATCGGATGTTAATGAAACTTTCAGGAACTATTCACAGATGATCGAAATTATTATAAATATGTTTTTTTTTTATTGAAGTCATAGTAGAAATATTTTTTTAAAATATTTATTACCCCCCATAACTAATTTTATGAAAACGCTAGAAATTCGATCGCATCGGGTTTAGTGATTACAATAATTAAAAGCACAGGGCTTTCAGGAATGCAAATCATGTTTTTTTTTGTTTTTAATTGGAGCCAACATACCTGAAAATCAGCTCTGAATTGCAATATACAAAACTCAATAAAACAAAGATATTATTTAATTTCAAATGCTTTTATTTGCTTTTAGTTGTTTTTATGAATATGGACAATATTTTCTGAAAGCAAAAAATTTTTTCGATGAAAAATGAATTTTTAATACAATTATTTGTTATTTCTTTAATTATAATAGATTTTACATTTAAGTTGTTAAAATATTATAAAATTAGTTAAAAGCCCCATCGGCTTTCCTAAGTGTCCTTATGAGATAGATCTTTTTTTAGCGCGTTATAAATTGTATCATTTTGACTAATCAGAAGATCCACAGTAATTAAGAAATGTAATTTTGTGCTTATAACCGGGCTGTAATTATAAAGTACGGAAGACCAACCAGAATATAATTAAGTTGTGTTATTTGAGTTACCATTGTTCTCCGATGTTAAGGCCTTTACTTTTGTGAAACCCGTGTGGAGAAGTTAATTTGATTTTTCAATTTCAACTGAAAAGGGTACCTACAAGTATCAGTATCATCTTATGAAATTTATATGATCTTATTTTTATATTAATCTCAGTTATGACATTTTTCCATAAATGAAATATCAAAATTAATAATAAAATGAATACAAATAAGAGTAAAATGTAATAAATGTACATAAAATTATAGTATTTTATGTACACTTCTGATAAAATTTCATAAGAAAGGTACCTATAAATTAATTAGATACATTTCTTAGGAAATATGAAATTTAATGTCACGCTTAAGTCTTATTTTAATTTCTTTATAATATATTTTCCATAAAGCATCATAAACGTAAAGGTGAAAGCTAAGTACAAAAAAAAAAAAAAAAAATTAGGCCGCTGAAAGTTTTCGTTAAAAATAACGAGGTAAATAATTTGTTCACTTAAATGTAAATTATTTCCGTTTTCTCCTTCCGTAGAACAAATTAGCCTCATGGAATTCGTAAATATGTCATTCATCACCTGTCAAGAGACGCGAAAGTTTATGACCTGCTTTGTTTTATTTTCAAATTACATCTTTTTGGCACAAAAGCTAAGTTAAGTTTGGTTCAAAATATTTTAAATAAGCATTATAATTTCTGATTTTCTTAAAATAAGTTTTGAAAAAATGATAATTGATATTTAAAAGAATTTCAAAGTGAGATTTCCAGTTTTTTTTTAAATGGAAAAAAATGGTCAATTTTGCTGACTCAAAAAAAACTAGATTTTTAACGAAAATTTCGGACGTGCTAGGAACGATTAAAAAATGGAAAAAAATACCCCCAAAATACTTTGATCTTTCCTCTTAATAATAACAAACATTTAGACGATAAAATTTTGTTTTTGTCAAGTTTGGTGTCTTTTTCATCATGCTATACTCTTTTTTTTAGCGATCTCGTGGAGGTACCTATGTAAAATAAATGCTTTTTCATCATTGGGCTGTGGACTTATTGATGTACCTATATATGAGGAGGTACTGAAAATTTCTTAGTCTAACACACTTACCAAAATCTGACCAAATGACCAAACTTCTATTTTTATTCTGCTCCAGTTTCTTGGAAAATTAACATCTGGCAAAACAAAAAAACTAGGTTGTCTGGAAATATTTTATTCTTTATGTAATATTGGTTGCAAACTGAAAAGATATTGTCTGTAAATATTGGTTGTAAATTGAAAGAAAATTATCTGTAAATATTGTGTAATAAAACATTTCTATTAAAAATAAAAAAAAAATAACTATAATTTGATTTGGTAGTAGTGTGAGAATAATGGTTAAAATTTATAAAATTCCGAATTTATTCAAACCTCACTATTTACATAAAACAGGCAAGTTTATCCTGATTATGAAGTTTAAAAATTAAAAATTATTTGAATATTATTAATAATTATTATATATAATATTTTAAAGACCCTGTTTTACAAATAAAGTTGTTTCTATAATCCAATAATTCTATGTGGTCTGATCAAAAAGTATTGAGACTGTTGCTATGGTAACAGCTAATGTAAACAGGGTGAAATTGCTTGACACAGATTGACCTTTAACTCTGTTGTATATGCATATTAAGTTATAAATGACATTTTCGCTTGCTTCTGTTGTTTTAGCAGTACTTTGAAGGAAGGTTTGTAGAGTGTGGTCATCTTACCACACTACAGAAGTTCCATCAATGACCATGTCTTGTACAGCAGTTTTTGGCCAAGACAACTTTCTCCATGTCTGACAATCACCATATTCCCCAGATCTTGCACTTTGCAAAGTTTTCCTTTTCAAAATTCAAATCACACTTTAAAAGAACAAGATTTCAAGACATTGAGGAAATCCAAGAGAATGTGATGAGACAGCTGCTTGCTATTCCAACAAAGGAGTTCCAGGAAGGCTTCCCTCAATGGAAACAATGCTGGATAATGTGTGTCAATTCGAAGGAAATTAAATGCCAAATTGATATGTGTTGTAATTTTCTTTTTATAGCACCAGTCCCAATGCTTTTTGATCGGAACTTGTATAAACTATATTCTATAAAAAACAATATTTGTAGAAATTGTAGATTGATGGTTTTTTTTTAACTTCAGCAATTCTTTAATTGTTCTACTTTATGTTTTTTGATGGAAGTAAACGAAGATGAAGATGCATGGAAGTGTAAGGGATAGATGTTTGGAATCAGAAATTGGAGAGTCAAGTACAAGTTCCAGTTGAGTCATTACATTTGGGCAAGGTATGAATCCATCACTTCTTCTCCTAGCTATTGGTAAATAGCATGACAAACTTGGCCCTATAGCCTTGATTCACAATCAGTCTAGGAGAAGGAATACTCTAATTTCACACCAGCCTGGTGAAAGTTGGGCTCATTGAAACTATTTTGCCCATGACACACCACTGTTGCTACAGCTGCAGACATGGGACTCATGATCATGAAAAGAAGATATTCTCTCAGTTGTTATTAAATGCTGTTATTTTTTAAATTTTTCTAAAGAAGCAACACAATATAGTTGAATTAAATTTTCTATTATAATAATTGTTATTTCAGTGTAGTGGAACTACGTGAAGCCATATGTACTCTGATGCAGATTTCCCGTACTCTAAAGGCCAACAGGAAGCAACGTGGTGCCCTAGAACTTGATGGCATGGAAACTAGAGCTCTTATAAACCAGGATAAAAACATTGATGATATTATTCTCAGTGAAGTAAATAATTTTGTCATATTAATTGTTGACCTTGATTTTAGTCTATGAACTCTTCTTGTGTAAAATTCTGAAAATTATATCTAAACTGGAAAGTTTACCTTTGAAGAAAACAATGCAACCTTGTTTTTTTAGCATCTGGAAATCCATGATACAGTTGCAGAGTGTATGATTTTGGCCAATCATTGGGTAGCCCGAAAAATTTCTTCATCTTTTCCTAACCATTCATTGGTAAGACTGATTTTTATTTTTTATACTTTATGATCTTTTTAATTAAATGACTTCCATTTATTTCCACATGTAAAATGCAATGTGTGTGTGTGTGAGATATATATATATATATATATATATATATATATATATATATAAAAGCAAATATATGGATATAGATCCGACAGTATGAAGAAAAATATACGGAAAAAACAAACAAAAATCCTTATATGCAATTATGCTGTTTTAATGTTAATATCGGACGTTTCGGTGTAATAAACCATCTTCAGGACATATTCATAAAATATAATTAACATTATCAATTCAACATGACAAAGACGATGGACATAACAAGACTTATCCAAACAGATAACTGAAAGTTTTATAAGATCAGCGTTCCGTTTAAACATGGTCACGTCGTCACGTGGGCGACACTGTGAAAACGTATTCCTAAAATTTGATTATTTTGAATGAAAAATGAAAAGAATTCTATTTTGATCTAAAATTTATATGTACGCTTGTCGAGCATTAATCTCGCTAGAAAAGGGGAAATACTAAAGAAGCCAGGTCTAGTATTCACCGTGTGTGAGATGGATATTATGCCTGCTTCATAAATCCGCCTAAGATTTTTATTATGAAAATATTTTAAAATCTTCACGGAATCAAAATCGAAATTATGATCTGCTTTAGTTGTGTGTGCAACTAAAGCATTGTTTAAATTTCCGAGGTGAATATCTCATTTATGTTCGTAAACACGAGATTTTACGGACCTACATGTTTCACCCACATATTTTAAGTCACAGTTTTTGCATGAGATTTGGTAGATGCAAGCATCGGATGTAATATGTTGTTTGCTGGTGCTATTTAATAAACTACGGATAGTTCTAGTAGGTAATATTGTAGTTTTAATTTTTAACGCATTTAAATTATTGGAGATACGTTCGGTCGTAATTTCGATTTTGATTCTGTGAAGATTTTTAAATATTTTCATAATAAAAATTTTTACATTTTCACCCATATATATATATATATATATATATATATAATTTAAAGAAAAAAACAGACCACTTTAAGGTTCCATTAGTTATAATTTATTTCACCAGAGATTTGTTACTTATATACACACACAGGGTGATTAAAAAAAACATTAATTCTTCTATGAGAGTACTTTATTAAAAAAAGCACTTCATTTCCATAGAAATGTCAATATATTTTTTTATCACCTGTAGAAGATTCCAAGAATATGAAGCCTATTTACATTGTTTGGACTGTTGTCCTTGTCATTATTGTCATATTCATGACTAGCAGCATGGCCTGGCCTTGCCTGTGCTTGATTGTACGACTCATACAGCAATCACTATCACTTGACTTAAAATATTTTTGCTCTTCCTTGCCTTTAAAGGAGTGCCCTTTGCCGTGCTGATGTTGCTACATGCCTTACTTCTTGCCTATCTCACACTGTGAATTTTTTCTATAGCTCTATACTAAACATTAAATCTGTTATGAAAAAAGAACTAAACAAAATGAACACAAAACGATCAGCTTTAAAAAAGGACTCGTAACTGGAAGAACCGAATGAAAAAAGAATGTTAGGAACAAATACTTTTTCACATCCAATCCAGTTCTGTGGAATCAGAATCAACTTGAGTTTAAGCAAGTGAATGAGCCAATTGGAGTAAAGTGCCATGCAGATTTAAATTTTTCCCACTTTTGATGAATGCAGTTATCGATTTTTTTTTTTGTATGCTAGTTAACATTTGTGTCAGTCAGTCAGCTGTTGGCTCTCATGCTGGCCAATAGAATCTTCCTGCCTATTTGTGGCAGCCAGCTATAGGCTCTCACTCTGGCCAGTAGAAAATGGCCGCAAACTACATGAAAACTGCCGTAGAAGCATGAAAAATTCGATTATCTCCCCTATTGATGGGAGTTGGAAAATGCAAAGTCAATCTTGGTCTTCCCGCTAACTTGGAGCATGTGCATGTAAATTTTGGTGCAAATCTGTTGAAAATTATATTTTTCAGTGTTTGATGCAAAATAAATGTCTATTTTTAAGACTATATAAACTTATTTTTATGATGACATTTAAGTATAATTTCATTTCTCTGGTTCAATAACTGGCTTGTATTTTTGTACTTAATTATTTTAATTTTTTCTTCCAGACATAGTTTGCATCTGTTTATATATATATATATATATATATATATGAATTAAGATCAAATATAGATAGGAATGCAAGAGAATGATAGGATAAGGGACAAATAGGAAATCTTTATAAATTTGACATGCTTTGCTTTTATTAACACTTGAGATGTGGAGGTTTATTTTCCATGAGGGTCAGCCAGGTGAAGGTGAGAGGTGGAGCATGTCACTCTACCCCGGAGCCAAGTTGCTTGGTGGAAGAAATCAGCTGTGTTTATGCCAGCTCCGGTTAGCATTGTAGTTTGGTTGGCAATATCTTTTGGTTGATGACTAAAAATTAACTTCCGCATTTTGACTGTACACATGGGTTTCATTTGGACACCATGTGTATTTAAAGTAGTTTCCAGTTATTATTTTTAGTTAGGAGGACTTGTTTATGTTTCATTTGTTTTACTTTTTGTGTATCATTCTCTGAAAAAAAAAAACGCTAAGTTACCAGAAGTTAACAGCATTTGTTCTGTTTTCGGATGTTTGAGTAGCCGGCAGTAACTTCCGGTCGGGTGCGATATACTTAACCGTGCTTTCAAATTGATTTCATGCAAAAACAATTGTGTTTTTCCCATTTTTGGCGCTGTCAGAATCACTGCCGGGTAATTTTATGTAGTCCTGTGAAGTTTTGTTGAAATCAGTTGAAAAATGTAGGAAATACGATCCCATATATAAACGAACTGACACACACACACACACACACACACACACACACACACACACTGTGTTTTATAATAAGATGTTTTGGCCATTGTACGCTCAGGCCCTCTTCAGGTGATTGGAACAATAAAATAATTACAATACCTCATCACAGAGATATAGACAGATAGGTGATGGAGGCTCTTTGAAATCATATCAGTTCTGGTTCATGTCTGAATAGCCCATGTAATGACTCTAGCATCTTGTAGACTCAGAGATCGCATTATTCAGTTGAAGAGAGGAGTTACGTGTTATTCGGTTTCCTTTATCATCTTGGCTGACCAAACTGTCAAGTGCTGATTTAGCTCAGCTGGTCTAAGCAGTTTTGCTTTTTTAACCATTAAATATCACTACCCAGCTGGTTTGGTGAGCAGGCCATTGTGCCAGTTCCAGCACTGTTGCAGGTTTTGAATTCAGAGTTGTTCTTCTCTTAGAATGGTTGCTACATTGCTATTTAACCCATAGCTGGGGTGAGAAGAGATGGATTTATATCTTTTGTAAGTGCAAAAGTGAATGCAACAACCTTGGCCAGAATTTGAACTTAGCCTGCTGATTCCATTTTCTATAACCACTGTGTTACATGCATATCTGTTGTTTAAATATATTTTAATTTATTTTGTAATCAGAAGAGTTAAAATTAAATTGTCTTATTATTGTACATAAAAACTGAGTTTAGTTTTTGATAATCTCAAAAATAAAGCTAACTCTCATAAAGTATATTTGTGGTTGAGTTAATGCAAATAGAAACTTTATAATAGCATCAAATAAGGAACGGATAGGAAAACGTTTATAAATGTTTTGATTTTATTTTAGCTTCATGTATTTTTGGGAAATGTGATGAAACTAAAATTCTGATGAAACTAAAAAGCAAAACATTTCAAATTTATAAAAATTTTCCCATTTGTTCTTTATTTAATTATTCTGTCTGATTTAATCCATTTTTTTTCAATTCAGTAGAATTAAATAAAAAAAATAATTTGATGTGATTTCAATTTGGCCAGTTGTGATCTTGAAAGGAAAAAAGTTTTAGAGTCAAATCTTATCAGTGGCTAATTTATTTGTTGGTATTTTTATATATTTGATATGAGTAGAAATAAAAAGAAATCTACTAATCTTATACTTTTTGTATTTCAGTTACGTCACCATCCTTTGCCTAGACAGGAATTCTTTGACAACTTGGTGGCTTGTGCTAGTTCTCAGGGATTTACTATTGATACAAGTTCGAGTAAAGCTTTATCTGATTCTCTTGACAAATGTGTAGATGCCAATGATGTTTTCATGAACAGAGTGAGTGAACTTTTATTTTCATCAACTTCTTGGGCTTTTTTGTAAATTGTTAGTTTTCTTGTGTTAGCGTTGAAGAGATTTTTAAATTGCTAAGAACAGTATGTAAGTGTAAATCTATTTGCAGACTAAGTTGAAATTACTTATCAAAATAGTATTTACCTTTTTTATATACTAGAATTCACTTAATACAAGACTTGATAGCCACTCAAGGTAGAAGGTTACTGTTAAAATGGTAATGATGAATGATGTGTATGATATGAATGAAAGAGGAAGTGGTAGGAAGTGAAGATTATTAGGATATATAGGCATAGGAAACCTTTGTCAAGCAGTGGCCTGCATGATCTATGGCTCATCATGAGGTAAGTTGCGCTATTAAAAAGGATTCAATGTTATTTTTTGTAGTAGATACCTCAGCTATTTTCACTACAGAAGACCATATGTGTATGCATATACCTTAGAAATGGAGGGAAAATTCTTTTTTTTGGAGAAATGATTTTTCTATAATTAAAAAATTGAAGTCTTGGTTTAATATTATCACTGATGACAGTTTGAGTAACACATATCACTGTGTGTGATTTATTTCTAATTTATTCATTTGAAAATAAAAACATATTTATTCTTTAGAAAAAAAATTATGAATGTTTCCTGTTTCAAAAGCAAAATCTGTTTACACATATGATCTTCCTTAGTGAAAATAGCCAATAGTTTAAAATGATGAAAATGTTATTTCATTGAAAGTTTACAAAATTCAAAAAACATTAATCATTGTTTATGTATGAGTGAACAAATGAAAATGAAATGGAACAAAATTTTATGAAACTTCATTTTTTTTTTTTTTTTTTTTTTTTTTTATGAAATTAAGCATGCCATTCAGAAAGACCAACCATGCCCCACCCATGATCTGCAGGCTGCAGTTTGCTCATGACTGATATAGAGGATAGATAAAATTGACCCTTTTATTTGAAGAGGTTAAGATTGTACTTTTTAGGAAAGATACATTTTTTAACTGTATTTCTTATTTTCTTTTTTGCCCAAACAACTTTTTCAGAAATTTTTTTTTCTATTTACATGTGTTAAGACATTCAGTAACAAGTATTTTGATCCAACGTGTTTTTAAAATCAATGTTTTTTTAAGGACAGGACAAAAATATCCCAGAAGTATTTTGTAATAAACAACTTGTATTATTTAAAGAAATTAACAACAGGCATTCTTAAGTCATTTTTCCCCATTAGAATTGATAAAAGTTAAGAAATAAAGCATTTTACCAGTGACAGGATTACATTTAGGTTTAAAATGAATTTAGGTCCATCTCATTAGAATTTATAAATTTAGAATTATTTTCAAATATGTTGGTGTTCATAAATTCTCTTTTGTAATATCAACAAATTTCATATTTACATTATTCATTAAAGTTTATTCTTTATATGTGGGTGTTTTGATATTCTGTTTCTATTAGCTGCATTTCCTAAAGAATAAGTACTTAAAATATTTATATGTTTTACTAGTACTACTGCATAGCAGTTGAGAATCACTGCCTTAACTTAATAACAACAATAAAACTTTGGTTCAATCTCAGTAGAAGGAATTTATTTTTCATGCTGTTAGCCATTAGTCTACTTGCAGATCTTGTGGCTGAACAGTGATAAAAAATAACACAAAAGATGAGGAAATTAATCTAAATAAGGCTATAATTCCTTTTCATGCTGCCTACACCTGATGGTGTAACTACACTTAGTGGTCCAGTCCTCAGTGTCTTAGGACAATATGTTAACCACAGGGCTAACCCTGTGCTGGACAGTAGTGACACTGGTCTAAGCTGGCTGTTGGTTGTAGGCTGTTTTGATCCACACCCATTCTGCCCACGTTGTGTTCTTTATCACAAAGCAGTGAAAGATCAGATGTTGTAGTAATCGAACTGTTGGGTTGAACTGTGGTGGAAGCTATATTAAGGGAAGAAATATCTTCACAAATTAAAAATAAGAACAAAAGATTTGTTGGGTCAATCTTCAAATGGTCTATGTAGTTCTTAGTACAACAAAAATTAACCCTTCCTGCATCAATCTCTTTAGAGATATTGGGCCTTGTAAAAAATTCTGGAGGAGTTGTGTTAAAAGTTCTTCAATGTCAGGAAATCTGGTGGCTAATTGACATGGATTCTAGAGGCACTAATATGGGAATTCACCTTGCAAGTTCTTTTGCTCTCAAATCTGTCTGCCTATATGCATTTCAGACCATAACCAGAGTTGGTCCAATGTGTGACACTATTTAACACTGGTAAATAATAAGGCTGAATAGAATTATGAATATACTGAGAGAACAATGTTAAATAAAGAAAAGGCTTAATGGATAGAATGATAAATATACTGTGAGAAAGAATGAAGAATTCTCTTTCTTCAAAAAGCCTAATTCTCAAGAAACCGAAAAGTTGCTTAAAGTAATATTTTTATGAAAGGGTCATGTGGTGATTTTCTGACAGTTGATTGATGATCGTCCCTAAACATACTGATTACCCAAAGCACAAGTATGAGATATAGGTGAGATTTGATTTAAAACCCAAATTTGAAGATAAAGTTTTGGTGGAATGGTCCTGGCAAGCTGAGAGCAACAAGCCATGTGGTCAGTATCTAAAACCTAAACAAAGATGAAAAAGACCAATGCATATAAATTCTGGACAGGCAGCAAGTTTGAAATGATAATTCTTTTGATTAATGATCTTCGGATTAAACCATGCCAAGCAGTTGAAAGCCATTGGTCAAGGAGTAGCCAAGGTATCAGGTGCAGAGGGAACACTGAGGGAAGTGGAGAAGCTACCCACACTCGTTAAGCAGTGTTAGTGGGAGATCCTAATAAGAGAAGGAAGAAGTTGCGGGTGGGGGGTGAGGGGGGTGGATAAAGGAAAAGGGGGATCTCCCAAATTGGGAAGTAATTAATTTTCAGAACCTAGACAGCAGAAAGGGATCTTTGTGAAAGGTAAAGAAAATACTGAATTCCTCACACTAGTTTTAGGTGAATGTCAATAAATACAAACGGCTTGAAGTGATAAAGACAGATTGTTCCAGACACCAGACAAGAAACACCCCATGTGACTGCCTGCCTGAAGAGAACCTCTGACATCTGCCTTGTGCCAAACTTTGTCAAGTCAGTAAAGTGTCATGTCTAACCTAAGAAGCGGGTTGGGTCAATAAATGCCTGCATGTGAATTGCTAGACTTTGATAATGAACTAACCAACTATTATACAAAAGAACTTATATAAATATATTATTTTTTTCTTATCCAAATTATTTCCTTCTTGCGTCTTCATTCCACTTGGACGATTTGATCCTGGCCAACCTTATAATCAAAACTAATCACAATGCGGTATATGGCAAGGCCTGGATTGAAGCGATCACCTTATTGATCAGGTATTGGACACTTGAACGACCTGGGAGGGACTTGAGGGCGACATTTGTTAGCTGTGATCCAGGATCGGAATTGGAAGTTGACAAATGTGTTCTGGGGATTCGATGATTACTCAATTATCGCATTAATCCCAACAAGGGTTCTTTGTCCCCTATTTCTGCTTAATCAACTTTCCAAATTTGGAGAATTATCCACCTTCCTTGGGAGTAGTCACAGAGATTGCTCCTCCCCTCAAATCCAACTTGCTTCACTTTACATCTCTTACCTTCACTCCATACAGGTGGTGCATCATCCCAATTCGTAATGGAGAGAAAACTCAGATAGCTCTCACTTCCCATCAGCAGGGAAAATGTCTTCCAGTCTCTACTTATTATTAACCACTTCATGGCCTCAATGTCACATCCAATGTTATAAGTTGAACACTTTCTAAAAACATTTAAGCCAAAAAAAGGTTATATTTTGAAAGTATCCTTAAAGTTATCAGATATGACATTTGATGAAGGTTGAAAGTCAGGGCAGTTAAAATATGAAGTTGTTATTATATGCTTTGCTATTTGGACCAGCATAATCCTTTTTGGTTGTTATACTCACAACGCTTCTCTTCACATGGCTTTGTAGTTTAAAGCAGAAGTTCAATCCCTGGTTCTGGTGGTGCTGAAAAAGTCATATACTCTGGTTCAAGGAAAGAAATGGATATAGGTGAATAAGAAGGGTGAGTATTAGCTGATATGAGTTATCTCTCCTAAACATGGAAAGCAGAATGTGAACAATTTTCTCTTGTGGATTGAATAAAGTGCTTGATTCAAAACTCCATGAAGATTACTTAAAAAGAGACACCTGAAGAAGGTCAAACATGGAGGTATATTGGCCAAAAGATTGTGAGTATAACAATTAAGATGATCATGCTGCTCTGAATAGCAAAGCGTATAACAATGGCAAGTTTTCAGCTAAAAAAAATCCAACAAAAAATTATTGTGATGATATAATATGACCCAATTATAATTGTTGAGAGCTGTAAAATGTCATTACAAAAATAGCTGGGTTACACTAAATTGAAGTTCAAGTCTAAATAAGAAAAAATATTAACAAAAATGATGAAATGGAAATATAATTATGTTACATCTGAATTTCTGTTTCTTGGGGTGCATAAAATTGAATTTTTATTGCATTAAACGATCCATGTAATGGTCATGTTATTTTTATTGTGAAAATAATGAAAATTAATTTTATGGTTTGTTACAAGTGGGACTATGCTGAACAAATTGATATCTTTATTTCATATAATCTTTGTGAGTCAAGTGCTTCTTATCACGCTTCTTCTATGTGGCATGTCACTTCACGATGTTGGCACTCATGGCTCTCCACATTTTTGTGTCCCTTGTAGATGTTAATGTTTTGTCTTTTTTCCGTCTCTCTCATACCCTAGCAGTTCCAACACTTCCTTATGATGTATTTTATCAAACACTTTTGCATAATCTATAAAACATCCATTTGCATTTGTATTGCTCTTTCTGTTATCATCCTGAGCATAAATATTGCATTCCTTGTTAAAGTTTCTTTAACAAACCTGCACTCCTAAATAATTATAATGTTTTCATGTTTCTTATAAATAATTTTTGTGTTTGTCATTTTAATTAAAAAAAACATTCTATTTAAATCTTTGACAGCTTCTTCGAATGATGGCAGTACAAGCCATGTCACAAGCTGCTTACTTCTCTACAGGATCAATCAACAGAGACCAATTTTTTCATTATGGACTTGCTCTTGATGTCTACACACACTTCACCTCACCCATTCGGAGATATGCTGATATTCTTGTGAGTCTGTTTCCTGGACAAATTAGAACAAGCAATTGTTGGATGCCTTACTATTTGTCTTATTTATTTTTGGTATAAACATTTAATTATTATCCAAAGCCCTTGGCATATGATGTATAAAGGACTACAGTTTCTATTTCTGTAGTTAACCATTTAAATATTTATATTAAATGCAGTAAAGTTGGTATTTTATGACACTTTGTATTATCTATTTATTATTGGTCATCATTTCAATAATATGGAAGTCCAGGATGACTTTATGGTTAATAGAAACAAAACTGGCAAGTTCAAATTTTGGTTGAGATAGCTTCTGTTCACATCGCATTAATGTCTATCTTTTCTCTCCCAGTTATGAGTAAAATAGCAGGAGAAACTGGCCTCTGCAGCCTTGATTGGCAATCAGTCTAGAAGAAGGACAACTCTGAGATCGAAACCAGAGATTTGCGGCATGAGGCTATCAACTTCTGCCCATATAAAAATAAACTACTTATTACTGAAACTGCAGCAGCATTAGTGTGATTATGGCCCTATGTGGAGTCTACTGAAGTTTTTGGAATAAATACTCTTCAACAACAAGACTATATTTTTTCTAACTGCTGATTTCTGCTTTACTTATATTAGATTTTATATAAATGCAATTAAATTTTTTTACCATCGTGCTTATATACTGCTGCTGTTGTTGCTGTCAAAACAATTGTTTAAATGTTAAATAATAAAAAATAATTGATTATACAGAATAAATAGTAAAAATAAGCATTAAAATTTGAAACACTTCTAGAAATTCGAAAAATACATCCTCTTACTAAAAAATGTTAAAAGATAAATCAATAAACAAAACTAAAGTAATTCGTACCAAATAATATATAAGTTAACAAATATTAGGTTGGTGCAAAAATAATGACGTAATAATGTCGTTTTTTGACGTTAAAAAATAGGTCAAAAAACGACATTATTACGTCATTATTTTTGCACCAACCTAATACAATGTAGTAAATATTTGTAATGAGCAATGAATACCAATTAATCTAAAGAATAAACAAATAGTGACCATAAATAAAATATGTATTTTAATAAATAAAAAGTAAAAATATAAAATATAAGGATATAATAAAAATGTAAATAAATGGTTAAATAAATAATCACTTCCCTTATTTTTCTTTAAAAACCCATCATTTTCTTGGAATGATGAAAAAGACATCTTCTGTTCAATGTGGCTGTCAGCATTCAGAAACGACAATAATAATTGGTCTTTATCTATTATAATTTATTTTGATTATTTATACTTTCTATTATTTATCATTTAAACCAGTGCTTCTTAAACTGGGTTGCGACCTCAAATGGGGCCACAAAGTGAAATGCTGGGGTCACAAAAATTAAATTTAAACACTTGAAAATCAGTTTATGTTATTTCACAAACTCACAATATTTAGCGTGATGCGCCACGGTTTTAAAACGCGTGTACAGCGCCTTTGTGACTAGTGCAGTAACAATGTATGTATTTTTAGTGTAGTTGGTTAATACCTGGGGTTATGAAAAATTTCATCATGAATGAAAAAAGCTCTGATTTAAACAGTTAAAATGTGAAGTCTGCATCACCACAAATGTTTATTTGTACATAGTTATTTCCCTTTAAATTAATGGCGGCGCAGGCTTAAATTTTATTGGCATCAGGAGCAGTTTGATTTTTGAGCAATAATCCTGTCTTTATATTTTAAAACCTTTTAGGGGATAATTTGTAACCTTTATGAAAATTTGGTTGATATCGGGTCAGGACTGGTAAAGTTTTAACTCTACAGATGGATGAACAATTGATAAATTACTGTTAGATTAATTCAAAATTCTTTGGATATGAATAATAATTAAATTCTTTTAAAAATTAGGAAATTTAAGATATAGTTATGGTTGTTGGTTACATCTTCTATATCTAAATCTATGTTCATGCATTAATAACTTTGCAGCCTTATGATGAAAAAAGCATTTATTTTGTACAATGAATATTTTCCAACATAAATTTCTTCCTTTTCAATGCATTTAATTCAGTGATTAATAATAATCACATAGATTGGCATTATTCACAGAATATTTCAGATAAAAATTCAGTTAATAACTGTGTCAGGCTATGGACTTATTGATGCACCATCATATTATTGACCACATTCCTGTACTTTGACACAGAAATATATTGGCCACATTTCAGTATGTAGACACAAAAAGGCATACTATTGGTTGCATTCTCTAGATTTCAACTAAATCTTGAAAGCAAAAGTAAAATATTTTAAAATGAATACAAAAAATGGCTAATAAAAAGTATTTTGTCTGATTGTTTTCATGAAAGATTTTCTAGCTATGAAATTTGAATGCTTAAATTGTTCCCATTTTCTTCCTAATTTTTTTTAAATGTATTATTATCTTGGACAGGTCCATCGTCAATTGTTGGCTGCAATTGGCACTAAAGATGATGGTGGTTTGACATTATTGAATAATCAGGAACTACAAGATCTTTGTGATCATATGAATCAAAAACATCGAGTAAGTTGCTTAATATTTTTCAGATCTTTTATTATATCATCAAATTCACTAACAAATCTGTCCTGGGTATGACGATAAACTACATCCGCGTCCTGGGTATGACGATAAACTACATCCAACAGCAAGGCCTCAGATAATGTTTTTCGGAAAAATAATGTTGCCAGCTATACGTTTTTGAAACAATAATGTTGCCAGGTATGTGTTTTTGAAATAATGTTGCCAGCTATACATTTTTGAAACAATAATGTTGCCAGCTATAGGTTTTTTGGAAAAATAATGTTGCCAGCTATGCATTTTTGAAACAATAATGTTGCCAGCTATGTTTAATAGTACTGTATATTTAATATAGGTATATGTGTATGTGTGTGTGTATATATATATATATATATATATATATATACCTTAATTTGGCATTAAATGACCCACAGTGGTTGATATGCCATAAAACCCAACCAAACAACCACTAACAAATTCTTTAACCCTTTAGGTCATTGTTCAATCCTGAAGCTTGAACTTAGAGACTAAACTTAATGTTCTCTGATAGTTTATTTGTGATCATCATATAGACCAAGAAAATTTGGGAACATTCAGGCTGAGATGTCTCTGCAGTTTGAAGCTGAAATCAGATATTTACTTTAAATGCTATTCAGTAATATAAATTTTAAGATGCCAAAAATAAAAATTGCTATTTTGACTCAAAACCAGATGGCTTTTAATTTATGACTAATGCTTTAATCAAGTATTGCTCACCATAATCAATAAATATCTCAAAAATTGTATTCTGGTGTTCTGTTGTCATGGGAAGTATCTTATCAAATTGTTTCACCAACTTATAACTGTATTGCTATTTGGATATTTAGCTAACTACTGTGGCAAGATTTATGACAATAAAAGTAAGGATGAAAACTCAATTGAGTGATTGATTTTCAATCATGTTCCAGCAGCTGAGATGATTGGAATTACCATCAACACTCACAACTGAAAACATACTGTAACATGGATGATCACAGAAGTTAAGCAATATTCAGCCTGGTCAGTATCTAGATGATTTGACTGCTTAGAAATACCAGGTTCTGTGAGCTTGGATGTGCAGTTAGTATAATGGATAATGGCTCAGAATTGTTGATTGGAGATAACTTATGTACTAATACCCTTGGGAAAGCTATGAATCCACATCTTAATTAGTAAGACTTACTAAATCATTATCCCCCCCCCCCGCCTAAATTCTAAAAATATTTTCTGGTTTTAAATAACCTACAAAAATTGATAACCCATAGAAAATGAATCAATCAATGTAACATGGAAGAATATTGTGACTGGCTTAGATCTTGAACTGATATGTATGAATAAGAGAAACTGGGCTTACTGTCATGTAACAGCAGAAATTCAAACTTTCAAAAATATAGGTTCATGATTAGCAGTGTCTATTAAATTAACCTTATGTAGAATTCTGGATATGATTTGTATATATGGATATATTGAAATAAAAGCTGTTTTAAAAGGTTTGTGCTTTTATATCAGCAAGGTTTGTATTTTTTTTCTACTTATGATACATTTTTTAATAACCTTTGTAATTGTCTTATTTTTCATCACATTAACAATATTTTTTAAAATCACAGGCAGCACAAAATGCTCAACGAGATTCCCAAGAAATGTTCCAGGCTTTCTTCTTTCGAGATCGTTCTGCAGACAGTGATATTTTTGTGGCTGATGCTATTGTTGTTCAACTGAGAGCCAATGGTGTTGTGGTTTTCTTACCTAGGTAAGTAATGTCTTAATTTTCTCTTACATTTGTATGTAATAGAATATTTCCAGTCAGCACAAAATGTTAATTATTTGAACCCATTCAATCACTTATTACATTTGTAATCATCATATTCCGTCAATGTGTCGGTTGGGTTATTGATTTTTTTTTTTCGCTTTGTGTTGTTACACACTGTTTCAGCCAATCTGTTCTTAGACCTTTCTCAGTTAAATATTAGGTTGGTGCAAAAATAATGACGTAATGTCGTTTTTTGACGTATTTTTTAACGTTAAAAAACGACATTATTACGTCATTATTTTCGCACCAACGTAATAATCTATATTAAAAATACCTTTTTTAATTTTGAGATGAGTTTCAGCCAATTTGTTCTTAAACTGTACACCCGAAGAAGGCTTAACTGATTGTGGGAACAACAAAAATAATTGGAGCAATGATTTAAACTCCTGGATTAAATGTCATGTTCTACACATGCATTCATATATTTGCTAAAACATAAGAGACTATTTTAGAATGAATATACAGTCCCAAAAGTAACTTTTCACATGTCAGAAGTATTGGCATTTATTGTTTGAGTTTCTGTTATTCTATGGATGATTTGAATTAACATCTTGATCTTTGATGAGGATTCAGATTCACATAAATCCTAGATTACTGTGTGCTTTAAGAGAATCTATTGAATGCCAAGGAGAGAACAATTATAATAATTGCATTGATCTGACATTTGATATGAAACCTTTAAATAAACTTTATCATTTCCATCTTAAGCTCTGCAAAACATTTTCTGAATCTCCAAAAAGTTGAAAATTCAATAATGTCAACTATTATCAAATTTTATATTTAGATGATTTTATATCATTTTTAAAATAGATACCAAGTCTATTTTGTGTGTAAATATAGTGTTTTAGAATATATATTCAAGCATGTTTTATTGAATAATATAGACATATTATGTCTATTTATTTTTATAACTAGTGGGAATACCCAGTGTTGCTTGGAAGATCTCTTTTGAATAACAGTTTATTATTGACAATTTATTGTTATTTTTCAAGTGGGATTGCTTCCCAAATACACACACACACACACACACACACACACACACATATATATATATATATATATATATATATATATATATATATATATATATATATAAATAAAAAGAAAGAACAGTAAGATATATAATCCGGTGTTCTTATAGATATTTTTACAAAATAGTGCTCAATTTCAGAGAGCGTATGTAAATATAAAAGTGAACATTGAAGTCAATACTTTTTTGCAAAGGATGATGCAGGCTGTTTCATGCTGGATACAATCGTCAGGCCGCCAATTGCGTCCAGCATGAAACAGCCTGTTGCCTCTGAGTGTTGACTTCAATGTTCACTTATATATGTGCATTTGGGCAGCAATCCTACTTTTATGCGATTTTCATTAAAAACGACTGACAAGGTGTCCTGGTTGAGTTTTTTTTAAGGATTACTGCCCAAATACACAATTTTTAAATTACATGGCACAGCGGCCAACAAGGAAAGTATAAAAATCTTAACCACGGCATCATGTCTGTCGTTTTTAATGAAACTTGAATATTATATAAAATTACATAATTGAAATGTCATGTAATTTCAGTTAAATACAGTTTATTGTTGAGTTTTACACCCAGTACTCAATATCCTGAGGATAGTCACATACAGTGTAAGATTACATTTTTAAGATCTTATTAAAAATTTAACTAACATATGATGTTTTGTCTTATTGAAGCACTCTTATTATATTGCAAGCACGATTTTGCTGTAAAAATTTTAGTAATTCATATTCATGTCCTGTTTTTAGTACAATTTAAAAAATGTAATTGTACATGAATATATTTCTAAAGAATTAATGGATTTTATTTTTTGGTCCGACATTTTTATTACTTCAAATGTTATGTTTAGTGGATACTAGTATTTGGGTAGATTCTCAAGTAATAAATTGAAGTAACAAAAAAATGTCTGATTAAAAATAAAATCCACTATTTCTTCAGAAATTGCTTTGTTTACCTTGTGAGTGTGCTTTAAAGACACATAAAACCTTGCTTGATTGCGAAGCTCTTTTTGTAGCTGAGTAAAAGCTTGACAGATCAGACGGTGTTTTTTTTCTTTTTGCAAAGGATGATGCAGGTATCTATATATAATGTGTGTGTGTGTGTTTGTTCGTATGTTTCAGGTATGGCTTGAAGGCTCCTGTCTATGTAAAGAACAAAGAAGGCAAAGTGTTACACATTCCTGCAGGCAAAGAGGTGGCAGAATGGACACATGGTGCAGTGACCAGAGGTGAAAATCATGTCACTGTGATCAGCAGGATAGGAAAGCAACTTTGTTTTACTTTATTTCAACATATAACAGTAAGTTACTGAATCAAATTGGAAAATTAATTTCCTATTATCATTTATCAAATTAGATAAAACTTTAGAGGCAAGCCATTGTTATTGCGAGAGTTGTTGACTAAAATGTGTTAATCAAATCTTTAAGACTTTGTAGAATAATAAGCAATATTTTTTAATGCTTGCTTTAATTCCCGACAATCTTTAGTCCTTTTTCCAAAATTTACTAAAACTGATTTTAAATAAAAATTGCAAAATTTTGTGCTTAATTGTTAAATTCTTTTTCATTCCAGAAATATTTAGTTCAGTGAATAACTAAATCTAAACCAGGGATTAGTAGAGTAGTGATCAAGTCAGTGGGCATTAAAAAGAAAGGGCTGAAATTTTGTAAAGTTCAAGTTAAATACAATCATGGTTATTTTATTCCCTCTAATCTACCAGAATTTGCAGTATCACTATATATCTAATCATTACAGTAAATGTTACTTTTGATGTATCCAATGGTGACATCTTACCAGTTCACACAAACTGATTCTTAAAATTATAAAAGCTTAGCAAACTGGTTGTTGGATTATCTGAAAATAATCTTTTATATTAATAGCTGATGATCTAGGTAAAATGTTAGTTATGCTATGCTCTTGTGTGTGTACCTAGTGAAAAAAATGTGGCAAATCTACTCATAAATTTGAGAGGTCTTTAGTTGGATCTTTGGGACTGCAGCGATTCAGTTTGAATGAGGCTAAGAAACCATAACACAGCTGATGATACTGGAATCAAAAAGCATAATACTTCTGAACAGAAATATGATGAGAACAGAATTTCAGTCTGGAAAAATAAATAAATGTTTTCTATTAGCAAAATGGTTTAATTCTTTTTCATACTAGAAAGTGATTTGTTTCCATTCTCAGTTTGAAAAGAAAATAAGCAGAATTGGTTCCTAAAGATTACCTGCTTTTATAGAAGCGGTTGCTGGAAATTTAGGATGCCACTGCTGGATGTATCCATTTAATAAATCCTACCTGTGATATGATGGATTACTTTAACAGATTGTGATTTAAGTAAACACTTCTGATTTTAGTCTTTGGATCTTTCTCTTGAGATAATATTTGTTGCCAAGGATTAAATGTTTTCCTCATGAAGCCGTTTACATATAAAAACACTTTAGAATTAATGTAGTATTTAAATAATGGATCCACAATAATAACTGTAAAACTCAGATTCATGTGTTTTATTAAATTCTTCTTTATTTTTGTTTTTGTTGCCTTCAGGTGAAAATATCATTGGAACCTGTTTTTGCACACAAACCAAATGTCAGATTAGAACTTGTGTCCAACAAGTCATTGCTGCATTTTGTGAATGCAGAGTCAAGCAGACCAAAATCACCACCCAAAGATTTATTCAAGGTAATATGACTATTATTAACACTGTCTGGAATTTCTTTTTAACTCATTTAATTGTTTCTGCAATTTAAGATTTTAGGTTAACAAAAAGAAATTTTCCATCAGGCTTATTTTAATAAAAAGAAATAACATTGAAAATTGGTTTGTGAGAGAGAGAGAGAGTAATTGTATTTGATGATTGTTTTTGTTAAAACTGATTTCTTCAGTGTCTACAATCTCAGTCAGTTTATTAATAGACCTTTATCAAATAAGTTACAATACTTATTAAATGAATGAATGAAATAAATAATAATTAATTGGGATAATTTGACTGAATCAAGCTGTTAAAAAGTAAAACATTTCTATGTCCTATAATTATTTAAGAAAATAATTTCTGAACTTTTGTAAACAGTGCATATTTCTATTTTTTTCATATTTAAGTAGGCTTTTTTTTTTTTTTTTTCTTTCAAAAAACAATTGAGAAATTTTTCTATTTCATCTAGGCCGAGACATCTAATATTGTTGAGGATTCAAAAGATGCAGACTCTGAAAATTCTCTTCAAAAATTATCAAAGGAATATGGACAGTCAACTGTTGAAAACAGTTTGTATCACATATTTGAGTCTTTCCAAGAAATGGGTTTAATGCCTGCCTGAGTTTCACTTGCAAATATTTAAAATTGACATGAATTTTATTTAAGGAATTTTTTTATTTTTTGAATAAATTACTTTTGCTACATTTTTTATACTTGTTAAACACTTTTTTTTTTTTTTTACCAGAAAATTTGTTTAGATGATTTACTTTTTTCAGGAATTTGGTTGTTGACGTACTTGCTGAAAATTATTCCATTTCTCAAGATCTTTTAGTTCATGAAAATAAGCAGATTTTTATTCATTATATTTGTAAAGAACAAAGAGATTACTACGTGTTATACTAAAATTGGATATTAATTGAACATTTCAATTTTATTGTTGGTGGTATTTAAGCAGAATTTCACATTTTGTGAACTTTTATTTAAACATTTTAAAAATTTACATGTATTTTTAAAAACTTTCCTTTTGTCCTGAGTTGATGCCTGTTGGAAAAATAATGCAAGTCTTCACTAGCAACAAAGAGAGAAACAAGAATTGTATAAAATCTATTTTATTCAAAATAACTTTTCTCTACAAAATATCACATATTCAAAGGCAGTACAAAATGAATTTCTTTAACAGGTTAAAAAAAAAAAAAAATGGTGATGCCAACTTACAGCAAATTAAAGCCAGCCAAATTTTGTTACAATAAATATTCAAGTGCATCAGTAATAATTCAATAGGTTTAATAATTTTAAAAATATTTTGATTCACATTTCATATCTAAGTATATTTATATAAAAAAAAGCACCTTAATTTTTAAAGTGTAAAAAAACAACTACCAACTTAAAACAAAAAAATTTGATCATATTTAATATTCATGTTTTGTTTGCATTAATAATATAAAAGAAAATCCAACATATTATTCAAGCATCTTATATTCACTAAAATGTAAGATTCCCAAAGGCATATTAAGAAAAAGAAAGCATTTTAAAAAACATCTCTAAGACTAGAACACAGCATTCAGATGATTACAATCTAAATAGAAAAGATTTTTAACAATAATGTCTTCTTAAACTGAGACACCAAAACTGCACTGCTAGAAATTTGATATTAAGAATTTTTAATTCAATTCTTTCAGCTAAGCATTTTGTTTTTTAAGGTTTTAACTTAAGCAACATTTTGCACTATATATGTTCATGCCTATGAAAGTTGATCTGATAAACTATCAAAGATTGAAAATAGAAATTCCAAAAGACTTTTCATGCAGGTAATTTGAAGTTTATAAAATGACATGAACCATTATCATGAAAGTCTCTTTCCCTCTCAAATCAAGAAGGCAATCCATGTGCACTGAAGAGTCAACAAATAGTTTTAATGTAAAACACATAGAGACATCTCATTTGAAATGACAGAAAATTTATTACATATTTTTAGGATTTGAAGCCAAAGTTGAAAACTGAGAGCTGAAGCAATTGCCTTTTTTGCCTCAAGTAGAGAGGCTAATTAATTAGCCTCTTTATTTTGAGGCAAAAAGACTAGATACTATACTTTAATGTTGGTGTATAAAAAAAAAAGGCCAGAAGAAATTAACTAAAGCAAATGAACTTCATTACTAATTAAATTTGTTATTCTAGTCTACATTTATAATTAGATAGTGTCTAATTTGATGATAGAAGTAATATTTTTTGTTGTTACTGCCTGGGTAGGTGGAGGTAATTATAGAAAAGTGGTTTAACTACTCACTTATCCACCCTTTTGTCAGCCAGCCATCATGACATGCCAGTGATAAGAAAGTTTATGAACATATTTGACTACGAGGCAAAGTGAACATAAGCAACCCTGGTCTTAATTTTAATGTGGTATGCTAATTGTTTTCTCTATTTGCAACAGCAACACACATGCATACAATAAGATCTGCTCCTTTTTATGCCAACTATTGTGGTATACCAGTGATGAGATATTTTGTTGGTATATAGGACAAAATGCAAGGAAAAGTGGTTTCATGCTTTAATTGTTCAGCCTCACTACATCTATTTAATTGCAGACTAACAAAAATGAATATTAGTATAATTCTTATCAACTCCAGCAATATCAGGCCACTGCTGGTACAAAGTCTTTTTAAAGAAATTAGAACTAGTACATTTTTTTCACTTTCTTTAATAGCATCTATGGATATTTTAATTTTTTCTGCTACTTTTAATGTAATCTATGAATTATCTTGAATCACTCTTCTATTTACTGCCAGGACAAAGAATTTTTATCTTGAAAGTCATTCCTAAATAGTTAATAAGCATTTTCATTGATAGCAGCTGGAAGGTTAAAAAGTGCGGAGGGTGTAGTTTTTTTATTTTCTTTTTTAATTGAAAGGACAAAAATTTTTTTTTCATTTGGCATTTAATCGATGAAATTAAGACACCCAGAAAAACAAATGTAAACATGTGTTCAAACAGAGCAAATAGAAATTAGAAAAAGTAGAAACTCGAATAATTAAAGCAGAATTTTTTAAAATAATAATTCACCAAAAATTCTGTATTGCAAGCATCTTTGTTATTTTTATTTTTTTAATCATTTCATCCAAAGCAAAGTGATAATGCCACTAAGATGCAGGAGGGTACAGGGAGTGAATGAGAAAAATGACAATAAAGGAACAGGATGCAGGAAGACAGAAGATGGCAATTGATGTTGCATTTAAATTCTTGAAAGCTGGCAGGGAAAAGCAAGAAATCAAAAAGGAGTTTCACAGGTCAGAAGTACAAGAAAAGTCACTATTAGAATAAACTGACGGTTGCATGTAGCTAGCTCAACAGTAAAATGGTGAGAACTAGTTACCAATCTAGTAGTACACTTAAATTCATGCAGTTCAGGTACTAAAAAGAACAGCTCAACAGAAAAATTGCAATGAAAATATTTGCAGAAAAGACAGAGAGAAGCCATGTCATGATGGTGAGAAAGTAACTGAAGTTGAGATGCCAGGTCAGGATTGATTACATTACAGACTCTTCTTTGAATTTTGTCAAGAATTTCTAGATATATAGTAGGAGCCACCAGACCAGATAGCAATAGAGGAAGATGAAATAACTGACTGAAAGTTGGAAGTACATTAAGAACAATCCAGAGCTTTAAGAAAGAATTCCCTTGACAGTATTTGGTAAATAGAAAAAAAAAAAAAAAAAAATCTATTGCTATTCGCATCCTGCAATTAGACACTCAGTGTACATCTGGAGGATTATCACTGCCCGATTTTACCCCAAGAACAGTCTCTCTACTGAGAGATATGTACGTAACTCCATCCATGGTTTCTGATATAATTTCTAAACTTCACAAGTCTTGTGGATTTGTCCTTGCAGTTGTTCTAAAGAAATGGCTCCTGTTCTCTCCAAGTAAAATTTGGAAGCATGTTTTGTTTTTTTTCCTTAGTGTTCAATACTGATTATAGGAATTTTTGGATGGTGACTTGAAAGAAAATACTTCCTCTGTACATACATTTCATACAATAAAAATTTAACCACTGTTGTCGGACAGAGGGATTAAAGGTTGAACAGTAGGACTGGAACAAAATCATTTTTTTTACTTTTATTATAAACTTGTACATACATATTGCAATGACACAAAACACTATCATCAATTCAAACTTTGGATCTCCAGGGAATCAGTAATTTTATATGTCAAATTTTATTTTATTAATTGTTATTAAACAGCCATGGCATTTCTAGCAAACTTACAAATATAATTTTCACTACAAACTTGAATTTTAGTTTTTGTTTATTATTTCTAATCTACAGAAACAAAAAAAAATCTCTAAAGCCAGCATTTTGCAATAATTTATTAATTAGATAAAAAAAAAAAAATGGAAGACATTTATTTTATAATATTTTGCAGAGCTTTTAACAATTATTTGATTAGAAAGTTAAGAAACCAAGTCACTGCTGGGATGATGTAAGTAATTTTGATCTTATGCCAAGTTACTCAAATTTCAATAAAAATCCATTGGTTATGGGAGAATATAAGGTAAATATTCAGGCAGTTTTTTTTCAGCAGCAGGTGAAAATGATGTGGGTTGAACCTAAGACTAAAATTTCCTCCTTTTGGATGCAGTATTATTTTGCACTAATTTTTTTATTTTTTTATTTAAATAATGTGGATTGGAGATGTAAAACTGAAATCCTAACAGATTGAAACAATGTTTTTTACAAATTCTCTTTCGATACACTATTTAATCCAATTTCAGAAAAAATATTTAGTAGCTGAATTTGAATAAAGAGGTTATAAATAATGTGAAAAATTGAAAAAAAAAAATTAATGAAACATTTAGTTCAAACAATTCTGTAAAGACAAAAAAAAATAAAAATAAAAAATCAACTTAGATAAATAAGCAAAGAAGAATAAAGAATTTTGACAGTCATTGGTTTCCTTGTAAGCAAAAATATCCCTGAAATTTTCTTTTTATCCATTCATAAGTGATCAAAGTGCAATACAAAAAGTTTCAATAGATGAGGTCAGAGGAAGAAGGAAATATCAAATTGTGATCATTTTGTTTCTTATCCAAGAAATTATTTCAAACAGAACTGGATAGAATTTAGAGACAGTTCTTAAATAAGTACCTGTTGATAACCTTGCATAATCTTGCATTGCTTCATGAGTGGAAAAGTGGCACAGTGTAATGGATATTGAATTAGTGCTCTATTCTTGTAGCTTTGTGTTAAACAAAACTAACCATTGTAAATATACATATGATAAAAATATAGTTTTAAAGTATGCTATATTTATGGGCTCAATATCAGAGAAAGTGTGTAGGTAAATATAAAGGTGAATACTGAATATTAAGAATTGACAGTGTGTTTCATGCTTGAGTGCAATCTTCACGCTATGTGTGCTGTGTTTTGGATTGATCATTTGTATATACTGATCAATAGTGCATTATGAGTAAAAAAAAAAAAATATATAAAAAAATTAAACACTCTAAAATAGCTGCAAATAATTGCTTCAGATTCACAATTATTTCTACTCAATAGCCACTAGAATAATTTGAAATATAACTTACTGTTAGGGTAATAAAAAAGAATTTGCTATCCATGATGCATCATTGATCAGCATATATAGTCAAGCCAAAACAACATGCATGTCTTGAAGATTGTGTTCAAACATGAAAAAGACTGTCGCTGCTTGGTGTTGACTTCTGTATCCACTTTTATATTTACATGTCCTCTCTTTCATAATTATATATATATATTTTTATAGATACAAATATTTAAGTAAATGTTCTGTTTATAATAAACAGTATTAACAACATTTACTGCCCTGAACTTACTCCATTTCATTATATATATATATATATATATATATATGCTTCTTCCTTTTCTTTCTGACCTGCTCCTATGGTTGAATAGAACTTTAGAATGGATTTTGAACTTTGTGTGTCTGCTCAAAATCAAGAAATATCAATGCAGTAGCTTAAAATAAAATATGCTGCTACTTTGAAGGATATTCCTTTGACTTTATTATATTACTGAAAAAATATTGTGCAATTGAACATTTTAAATTGATCCCAAAACAGCCAACATGGCTTTACAGTATTGAATAAGTGCTTTTATATACACACACATTATATAACATGTAATAAATGATAAATCTTAAGTATTACAATCATTATAGTGGTATGTCTAGAAAATTATATTTTTAATGTTTTTTTCATCTTGTTATAGTTAGGGTGCAGCTAATGAAGCGTTTATGCATGTAAGTATATCAATACATTTTCAGCCTCCACATGAAGAAGAAAAAAAAAAAATTTACAAGAAAATCTTTCTTGTCACTGTATTTAATCCAGAGGTGGATATTAATTACAAAGATAAAATATAAAATTCAGCTTAAAACAACATGCTCATTGTAGCAAACCACCCTGATTGCCTTCATATTCTATTGGTGAAATGCAAGTTCCACTTGAGCAGCTTCTTCCCATGAACTGCTGCTTTTTGGAACCATATTACAAGAAGATGCTTCTCCTTATCTCTACAATCTTAACAAGTCTAGTGTTAACCATTATCTTCCCACATATCCCTGTAAACCATACTTCTTACTTTGTAACCCCCCTACCTTGAGTAACTCTTGGGCCTTGTATAAGATGGACATTATTGTTTAAAAGAAAAGAAAGACAAACGGTGGACATAATGATTCACTATCATATATATATATATATATATATATATATACACACAGAGGTTAGACAAAATAATGTAAATAGCTTACAAAAATAGCAATTTTTTTCAATTCCGGCATTTCCAGATATTTGTAAACGTCAAACCGTTATTTCAGTTACATACTAAAATGTGCGGCCTTTGTCAAAGAGCACAAATAGTTGGTGGTCGATTAGCAGGAGTATCTGTGACTAAAATGTTTGAATTATCAAATGTGTCACAAGCTGTAGTATCCACAGTTATGACAGATTACACAAAACAAAGCAAAATATCATCAGCAAAGAGTAATAGTGAATGGAAACCAAAGTTGACTGAAAGAGACCGACAAGCTTTAAAAGAAAATGTGGCAAAAAATAAAACAACTGCAACAAAAGTGACATCAGAACTCATTGCTCCCCTAACCAAATACAGTTTCTACATGTATAGTAAATTGGGAGTTCCACAAAGCTGGTATCCACAGAAGGGCTGCAATTCTTAAACCTTTGATTACAAAGTTGAACGCCAAGTTCAAAAAAAAAGGAAAAGAAAAGGTGATGATCCCAAAAATTGGATACTCGAGGAATGGAAAAAAGTTATTTGGTCTGATGAGTCTTCTTTCACATTATTTCCTACAAACGAACGTGTTTACGTATGGTGAACACTGCATGAAGCCTATGATCTGGATTGCATTGGTCTTGACAGTCAAACATGGACGTGGATCAGTAATGATTTGGGCGGCAAGTTCCTGGTATTCTTCTGGTCCTATCATCACTCTTAATGGTAGAATTACAGCAGATAAATATCTCGACATTCTCAATGACAATGTCCTTACAATGGCTACCATACTCTTGACAGAAAGTGCCATATTCCAAGATGATAATGCACCCATACACACTGCAAAAAAGTGAAGTCATGATTTGATGAACATCATAATGTAATTAAACATCTTCTATGGCCAGCACAATCACCTGATCTCAACATAACTGAACTATTATGAGAAGTTCTAGAGCAGAGAGTGAGGAACAGATTTCCTCCACCATTTTTGCTGAAGCAACTTTATGAGATTTTGATTGAAGAATGGAATGAAATTCCATTGGAAACAATTCAAAATTTATTTGATTCTAATCCATGTAGAATCAAAGCAGTTTTAGAAGCTAATGGAAGTCCAACACCTTATTAGTCAAAGAAATGTTTAAGCCAGGTGTTCACATTATTTTGTCTAGCCCCTCTGTGTGTGTATATGCAACTGTTTTTGTTTAATTTTGACATTCTCACAATTGCTAGAACCAATTTCAAGTGACTCAAGGTGATATTTAAAGTTGCTGGAGTATCACTTAATTCATGATATATGTCGATATTTCCGTAAACATATACAAACACAATCCTTGAAAATGAATGTTGTGACACTAGTGGAAAGGAAAAGAAATGGTTAATTTAAAATATGACTTGGAACAGACAGAGAGGGTTAAAAACATGAGATAACAAATATGTAGATTTATGTCTGCTTTCCTGAAAGTGCAAGTGACAAGACCAAGACTCACAAAGAAAGAAGGGGTCAATTAAGTATAATATTTGATAATTTTGAGGACAGAGGCAGAATCAAGGGACTGACCTATACCTGTCTGTCAGCAGACAGAAATGGCCTTGCCAACCTTTGTATTTTATTCTGTGTTGAAGGAATTCAGATAGTCAATGGACTAGTGGGTTCATTGGTACTATTATTGAAAATTAAAAAGATAATTACAGATATATATATATATCAAATTTTTTTTTTTTTTTTTAAGCATTTCACCCCTAGCAAGGTGAGAAGCCACTAGCACGCAAGGGGTTACAGAGAGTTGGAGTGAGAGTAAAGAGGAGTGATAGAGGAAAGGCTGAAGAGAATGATAGGGGACAGATCAAAGCATCTGGAGACGTCGATTAACATTACATTTGAATAGTTGGAGATTATAGCTATCAGGGAAACAAGAAATGGGGAGGGAGTTCCACAGGCGAGAAGTGTGAGACATGAAGCTATTGGAGTAGAAGAGATGGCTACATTTGACAGGTGAGACTGCCTTTTTGTCCACGCAGTTTGAAAGTCATAGTTCTTAAAGAAATAGATGAGATAACAAAAGAGATGGAGAAATTATCTCCAACCATTTGGAAGTAATTGTGCAAGGTATACAGAAAAAAAGGAATGCATTATACAAGCCAATACTTGCAACCACTACCCATAGGAGAGGTTTACACAAATTTGGAGGGATAATATTACAGGCCAGACAACAAAGGAACTTTGTTGTAATCATTACAGAAACCTGGGGAAAATTTCCAAACATCATCAGCCCCCACTACTATTTTGAATCAATGTTAATATATGTGGAGCACTTGAGCAACCCAGGAGTTGCAGACAGAAGACGAGTTGAGACAGTGGTGAAGGAGCTGCTAAAACCCACAAGACCTAATGCCGAGAGAATTCCCAACTGAGCCCTATTCCAAGAAATTTGCACTGATAGGCAAAAGTGTCACTAAAGAGATTTTAGTGGAAAGGGTTAATTTTTGTTATACCAAAAACTAAATAAAATTGACAATTGACCTGAAGACATTTTTTTTTGTTCTTATTACATCTGCAAAAAGATATTTCTTTTCTTTTTCATCACAGCACAGCTTACTGTGGTTTGAATCAGTGCTACGATACTGACGATTAATCAATCCCTAATAAAGAAACACTGCATGGGCAGAGCAGGGTGGTGATTGAAGTGGACAGTGACCAATGACTGTTGAACTGTAACAATATCGAACAGCATAGGATTGACCCTGCAATCAATTTGTCATACTATGACCCCGAGGACCAAGACATCTGCTATAGGTGGCATGTGGCAAGGATCAGAACGTCTGGTCACTGCTGACCAGACTGACCAAGAATTGACCACTGGGTTAAGTGTTACATGTAGCAACATTTGAAAGTACTTGAAAATGTATATTATAGTTCTTAACTCTCTAACAATATAACACTCTGGTGTTGACGTATCATTAAATACAAAAACCAAACCCTTAAATCTGTATAATATTACTGAATTGCAAGAAAAAAATAAATACAAAGATCAACTGATTCTTCCAATTTGCAGTCTACTAAAAAAATTTATGCCATTTAAACAGCACATACCAATCAAATGTAATACAGACTTCTGTGACTATCTTTTGTGAGCCAGTATGCAAAGCAGCAGCTAAAGAATTAGTACAGATGGAGGAAAGCAACTGTTAGGCAAAGTAAGTTTTTTTTCAGGGTCAGCACCTTGTTTATTAAAGTAACATCCAAGTGAAACTTGAAATACTGGAGAATGTCTTTTGGAATGTTTTATAATAAAATATCCATGAAATAATCAGCTCAGAAAAAATTAACTGCAGGTAAGTTTAATCTAAATAAAAAGAGACTTTCATTTTAAAAAAAAAAAAAAAAAAAAAAAAAAAAAAAAAGAAGCAACATAGTTCATAGTGATAAGAAAGACATGACAAAGGTTCATTAGTCAGT
Source organism: Acanthosepion lycidas (assembly GCA_963932145.1). Taxonomy (NCBI): domain Eukaryota; kingdom Metazoa; phylum Mollusca; class Cephalopoda; order Sepiida; family Sepiidae; genus Acanthosepion; species Acanthosepion lycidas. The sequence goes on along the minus strand of OZ010573.1, from coordinate 103,026,037 downwards.
TAAATAAAGCAATGATGGTCAACACAAAATCATACATTTCAATAATAACCAACCAACAATCATTTGACAAATGTTTATCTCAATTATTTTGTATGCTATTTTTGGGGATTCTATTTTTCATCAGTATTACAAAATTCAATCAGCAACACCCTTCTACTTGAACTTTATGTTCATGAGAAAATATTACAAGTCTTTATTGATTAGAATCTGAAAATGTCAAAGGAGGTCTATCCCTTGTTTCCTGTTTAGGATTGGGTTTCCAGTTCTTCAAACATCTACTTCAACTCTATACTTCTAACATCTCTGCCTAAATTTTATTTATTATTTGTTTTTTTCTCAATTGGAGTAGATATCTGTCTATATCTGAGATTAGGTATCATGATTTCTTACATTATTTGGACTGTTATCCTCATCTTCATTGTCATATTCACAACCTTTTGGCCATTGTACACTCCAGCCTTCTTCAAGATCCAGTGATTAGACTGAAAGAGTTTTGAGTTCAATACCAAGCTACAGCAGTGGTGAACCAAAAACTTGGAGAGTTAAGTTAAAGGGAAATAACTCAGGCATCCAAAAGAGGCATGGCATGTGTAATAGAACAATTTATCCTGGTGGACAAAATAAAGAGTTTGGTTCAAAATTCCAGTCACCTGAAGAAGGTTAGAGTGTACAATGGCTGAAATGATGTGAATATGGCAATGAAGATAACAGTCTGAATAATGTAAATAAGAAATAGATATGTTCACCTACTGTCTGGTTCATACAACTCCTTGGTCTTTAGAACAGGAGTAGAGGTTTATCCTATGTGTCCTGTTTAGGATTGGGTTTCCAGTTCTTCTTAAAGTCTTTTCATTCTCTTTCACTCCCAGTAACTCCTTGCATCTTAGTGGCATTATTACTTTGCTGGGAGTGAATTGATAAAAAAGTCTGTATTATAAATAAGAGTTGTTATTACAAAGGGTAGCTGAAAAGTTGTCAACTTGACCTACTTCCAAAATCAATATTTTAATGACCAAACACCAGGATACTGATTTTGGGATGTAGATTGGACGGAAAACATTTTCAGCACACCCTCTTCACAGAGACGGGCTTTTTAGTTCTTGGCTTCATAAATATTTTGGAAGAATCTGTCATTGTTATTATAATGCAAGGTAGATAATTCTAGTACAGAAAAAAACACACACACACACACACACACAAAAAAAAAAAAAAAATTCTTTTTACATAGAAATACCCAAATCTACCTTGGGGTAGATAATGATCCCACAGAAATATGGAGGACAAAAGCTAATCAGTTACTGATCAAAATTAGCAAAAGGAAATGAAATTGCAGTCAAAAGCTGAAAATTCTTCTGAATAGTCTCTATGACAAAAGAACAAGTAGGATTCCAACCAAAAAGAAGGAATACATTTTTGTTTAGAACATATGTACCTGTTATTCCCAGAAACCCCAAATATTTGTGTATTTTTCTGAAGAACATATGTACAAATTATTTGCTGAGAACTCCCCTGATTGCGTATTTTTTTTGATAGAACATATTTAAAATATTCTTGTATTATATTCCTGTTATTTAAGTGACTTAAAACATAACTCCATTTTTATGATAAAACTTGGCAGAATTGTACATCTTCATTGTAAAAAACAAACGCAAAAACATGCATAGTACTTGGGCTTTGTTTTTTGTTAGAAACTGTGACTGTGGTCTTAAAAGTGGCTTATGCTAAGTTTGGGGGCATCATCACAGTTATGTTTTTAGAAAATGTTTTAAACTTTATATTTTATGTCATGTTACATATATTTTATACAGAATTTGATACATCTATGCATAATTAAAAACGGTTATTGTACGTATGGTAGAAAATTTACACTAAGTGTATGGTCACCAATACTATTTTTCAAAAATGTTTTAAGAAGGGTCTGAAATGTTTCTCACGTGTTTAGGACGAAAGTTTAAGGCATATGGGGTTTTAACAAACAAAATACTTATAAATACTTTTAGAGGAGTTACAGGTATTTAATCCCTAACCCCCATGAATACAGAGGACTCACTGTATCTGGAGAATATTATACAAGAGACCCATTACAATATTCACATCTCTATTTTAGTCCGTGGCATTTTGTAGATGACATTGAACTTATTGGAGACAAGGAAACAAACAAAATTTCACTATTAGAATGGAAAAGCAGCAAAATACAGAATAGATATTAGCTTGAAAAAGTGCGAATTAAGAAAAAAAAATTATGTTATGCTCAATAAACAGAGATCGAATGATAGAGGATATATTTTTCTTTCTTAACAGCATTAATTGGTAAACAGAAGATGGTAGCTATTATACCAACTGTTTTGGTTCATTCTCAGTAATGTGTGCCATGTTGATAATACCATTCACAGCCAGCTCAGATAGCAGGGAAAAATCTGGACATGGTGATGACAATGAAATTCATTTTGGTAGCTGTATTGGGAGAAATACTGCAAATTAGAGAAAGAAATACAAATCAAATTCAGTTTAGTTATCACTGAACTAAAAGTGTGTTAGATAAAGAATTACACAAGGACAACTATATTCGGATCTTTAAGTGATCTATTTAGTTATCTTCCTGAACACAGAGAAAAAAAACAACACTGAATAGCAGTACTAAATGCTCAATTCCAATGTACCCATCATGATAATCTGATAAATTGATGAGAAATTTAATAAATTAACAAACAAAAACTTTTAACAATTTTACTGATTTTGAAGAATTAAACATAAAAAATAATCAACAGCAGAGAAGTTAAAGTTTTATGAATTTGTAAACCAAACATTTGTCAAGTTATACAATAGGTGCAGCAACCAGGAATAACCATAAAATTCTTTTTCATATCAATATAGATTAAGTACACTGAATACAATAGTGTCCTTAATCTATGTTATTTATAAAAGCAATTAAAAGCTTTCTTAATTAAATAATGTCTCAGTTTGATTGCATTTTTTATTCAGAGCAGATTTTTCAGTAAATGGTGTTGCTGTGTGATAAAAATAAATTGATGATTTAAATTCTCCAAGGAATCCTTCTTTTAATTAATATAAATATGAAAAGGCTGAAATTTTAATTTCTCGAAATTTCATAAAATTAAGTAAGTGGAGGGTAGCAGATGTAAAACAGAAAAATATTTTTATCAAGATTTTCTTAAAAAAAAATTTCATTCATTTGTGAATAAGTTCTGAAAATTTCATTAAAATCTGGCAATTTGATTTTTGGAAGAATTTCCAAATCATGGTTTTTTTTACCAGAGAAAAAGGTGCTAAAATACCCATAGAAATCTTTGACCCACTGCTAACACACAAAAAAAGATTCTTAACATAAATTTTGAGCATGCTAGAAAGGATTCAAAAATAATAAAAAAGAATTTGGTCTTCCCTGTTAATAATAACAAACATTCTGATGATAAAGCTTTTTTTTTTTTAATCAAAATTGGGGCCTTTTTTCATCATAGTATGCTTTTTTTTTTTTTTTTTTTTTTAGTGAAAAAGTGGTGGTGCCTACTATAAATTGATGTCCCTACTGAATCAAAAACAAATGTAATTTCTTAAAATGCAAAAAAAAAAAAAAAAAAAAAATCATTAACTGTAGGTATTTTTTCATAGATATACTATTGATTAAGCACTTCAGATTGAGTTAAAAAAAAAAAAAAAAAAAATTTTTTTTACCTTTTCATAATTGAGCATATTTGTTTTGGCTTTCAGAAGTTAATGAATTTACATAGCAAACTGGACCCCTTCCTCATTAACATTTATAAAATTTAATAAAAAAATTCTTTTTAAATATTTGTGATCTGTAGTACCTAATTTATGGTAATGCAAAGAAATATTTTAAAGAAAATGATTATTTGTGTTTGCAGTGCCCGTTTTTCAACGCCACATCTAAAAAATTTTAAAATGTCAAATATTGAAAGAAAAAAAATTGTTGGCTTTTTGTTAAAAAACAAAATGGAGTGATGCAAATAAATCTAAATGACATATTCAAGTGGATAATTAATTTCAGTAAAAAAAAAAAAAAAAAAAAAATAAAAATACATTTATAATAGCTCAACTATTTTATCAAAACAGAAACAACCCCCCGCCCAAAAAAAAAACCCTTATATTTGCGAGTTTATATTGTTTTACAGAAATATTGTTACATAAAATTTGAGATGTATTTGATTTTAAAAAAAATATATATAAAAAAATGTATTTAATTTTAAAATGTAAGATTATCAATTTTAAAATTTTAGCAGCGCATTTATCTTCTTTAAGAAAATTATTTGAAAAAGTTCAAAATCAGTTCAGGTTTCATTCCAAGCAATTATGTCAAAAGTATATTTTACAGTTGACATGATAATTGGTCAAAAGGTAACATTTCATTCACTTTGTTGAATTGAAATGTATATATACGTGTTAAAACAATTACAGAAATTTTTTTTTAATTAAACCAATTACCTATATCATTAAATGAATAAATAATTATAAATGCATAAAAAGTTTTGATGTCCATTTCTCGTTAAATAAAGAGAAAGAAATGAAAGAAACAAGTCTATACAAAAGGCTCAAAAGGAGAAATGCTGCTGGGAGTCGAGTAAAAAATCGATTTTTAAAAAACATTTTTTTTAAATCCGAGTATAAAAAAAATTAAAAAAAGAAGCACAATGTGATTGCCTCTTGTAAAAAAATTTGAAAATAAACATTAAAAAAAATCAAAACTTTCATAAAAACCAAGATTTATTCCTCAAGTACCACCAGCAGAACAATATTGACAACATATATTAAAACTAAAGTTGTATAAACAAATAATTCAACAATTTTCTTTGTTTTTAATAAGTGATAAATTACATGAGTTTTAAATGCTTATAAAATCTGTATAAATTTGTTCAACAGTTTGAAAAAGTAATCAGAAGTCTTCTTTTCATTTTGATCAGTATGTTTCTTAATAATTTTAACGACATTTACAACATTTGAACTCAGGAGAATTTTTTGTGTACACAGAACAGGTTTAGTAGATGTTCAAGCAATCAAAATAAACAGGCTTAATTTTGTTTGATTTTAGAATATAAGAGATGAATGGAGATATCAAAACAAGCTTTCAGCAAAAGTTATTTACTGCACAATGTTTGTGCAATAACAAAGATACTTTGGATTTGATTTATAAAGAATCATTTTATAAAATTTTTAAACCTTAGTTATAGTAAATACCCATGCATCATATTGATATGTCATATAAAAATATATGATTAGTTTAAAAAAGATTTTAAAACTATAACTTGAGAACATACCTTACAATTGCATCCATAAACAGTAAAACAAAGTTTTGTAAATTGAGCCAAAAGTTAATGTTTGTCATTAAACAGTTGACATTGGTTTTTTATATATAAATCAAATTTGGTTAATATGTTTCACATGTTTTCTGTAGCGGATGTATGTACAATTTTTTTTCTTTTAGAATGTTTCTGTAATTTTATGTAAACTCAAAGAATAACAGTCTCAGAAATATTTTTTTTACAAGATATTCGAAAAAAAAAAAAGAAGAAAGAAATGTCATTTTAAAAACAATTAGCCTATAAATAATTAAATTATTGTTCAGATATTAAATATATAACCAGTAAGATGAAGTTTTAACTGAATAATCAGTTTAAAAATTTAACTATTATATCTGGAAATGGATATTTAAGAAATCATAAATTTTACTTTGTATATTTTCTCAATTTTTAAAAATTAATTTCCTCTTCTAAAAGCTGAAAAAAAAAAAAAAAAAAAAAAAAAAAAATGTTTTTCCAGATGCGAAAACCATGTGGAGTTCACAATACAATAACTAGTAAGGAACAATGAAATTCAGCAAAGATTTTCTGGAATCTTATCTACTGCTATCCTAAAATTAGATTCATTTTATCAAGCACACTCTTTTTTCAAGTGTAGTGACACAGCTGCTTTGAAAGACAAATACAGATGTTGTCATTACATATTAATCGTCATGAGTAATTTAACAAAATAACCAAATTGGATGACCTGACAAAGATTCAGTAAAATATGTCATGAAGATGAAATGCAAAAAGAAACATTAAAAATGAAAATGAGAATATATATAAAAAAACTCAAACTTTAGTATTATTTTGGTTTTGTTTCAAACTTAATCAAGAAGTGTGATTAAATTTTGGATTTTGGTTTTGCCAAGACCTGATTGATAGATAACCCAAACAAAACCAGCCAGCAATACACAACTGTAGATTGGAGGATGGTTTCTCTTTGTCTGTGTACATGGCATAGATGATTTGTTGATCTGTGCTTATGATGTGTTCTTCTAAAGCCTTTTTCACCCGGTTTATGTATTCTTTACAAAATGTTGTCAGCACATCAAACCGGCCCAAGTTGGCACCACCTGCCACCCATACCCGATTATTCCATACAATGTCTTTAAAAGAATAATTCTGGAAATCACAGACTTCACTGTAGGCCACACTGTTTTCATCAAATCGTTGAGGAACAGACAAGCCAAAGAGATTGTTTTTTTCAGTTTCATATCTGCAATAAAGAATTAAAAAAAATCTTTATGTAGTAAATATTTTTTTTGTTCATTGAGGTCTATAAAGGTCATACAATATTAAAAATTGTGATACTAGAAAGATAAATGTGTTTTGCCAGTAATTTTTTTCTTTTAGGCATTTTTACTGAAGATGACAGACAAGGTTTGAATTTTTTTTAGTCATTTTTTTTACACACACTAAAACCAAATATCTTGGGTGAAAAGAAAAAACAAAAACAAAAAAAACAAAAAAAACAGCAATGCCCACAAAAAAATGGTGTGTCGAAAGGACATTTATTCTCTTGACTTTGCTATTGCTGTATACGCTTTTGACTCCTTCAGCAATATTTATTTACAAGATTAATAAGCATGTGAACAAGTACAATGTATTATTTATTATTTACCTTTTATAAAGATTGATTATCTATCATTTTATAAAGAAATAAATTTGAAAAAAAATCTTTTTATTGAAAAATTAGTAAAAAATTATTAAAATATTTAAACCAACTACAATGGAATATTTATTATTCATGATTTTATAAATATCTATGAAAAATTTTATTGATTAATTTTATAAAAATATCAATGAACTATACAACAAGAAAAATGTATAAATCCACTTTCATGTTTTGTTTTTATGAAAATTCTAATTATCAGTTTTTAAAACAAACATTGCTGGGGAAGTGAAAAGTGTGTATACAGTAATAGCAGTGTCAAGAGAATAATCATCCTTTTTATACACAGTTTTTTTTTTTCAGGCACATAGATAAAAGATTGCTATAAAATCACAAAAAAAAAAAAATATTGTGTGTACATTATTTACAGTCAGACTAATATCCTAATCTTTGTTGTTATTATAACAATGTTTCAGCCATTATGCCATCTGGCCTTCTTCAGGTATCTGTTGATCCAGGTAACCTCCATGGAATTTTGAACTGAACCCTATATATTTTAATCAATTCACCTCAAGCAAGGCAATAATGCCACTAAGATACAAGAAGCTACTGGGAGTGAAAGACATTGAAAAGACTTTAGAAGGAACCAGAAACCCAATCTTAAATAGAAAACGAGATAAACATCTACTCTCATTCAAAAAATCAGGAAGGATTGTAAACTGGACAAGAGGTGAATGTATCCACTCCTATTGTTTGATTTGGTTTGGTTTATTTTGTTTTACAGTATATCAACTTTAATGGATTATTTAATGCTGACAAGATTTTTAGGATAGGTCCTTATGAATAGAATATGTATTCTTTGTAAGAAATCAGTTTGTAGATCTGGTTTCTTTGACATATTTTTGTAAAGAGGGTTTTTGTCAAGAGTCAAATGTATTGCTGGTATTTTTACTATAAAATCTATTTTTATACTTTCATAGTGTTTTGACCCCCAGTTTGAGGGTTAACTATTTTCTCATAGCTGGGACCCTGGGAACAACGGTAATTAAGAAGTGGTTCCATGCTCCTCAAAACCTCTCAATCAGAAGCCTTGCAACTAGATGTAGTTTATCATCATATTCAGGATGGTACTCCTATTGAGGAAAAAAAAAAAAAAAATAGTTTAGGCAGAGATGTTAGAAGTATAGAGTTGAAGTAGACTTTACAAGGAACTGGTAACCCAATCCTAAACAGAATACAATGGATAAACCTCTACTTCTGTTCATAAGACTGAGGAGGAATGTTAACCAGATGATAGATGAACCTATCTATTCCTATTAATTTAATCTATGGAATTAGATTGTTCTCCTTCCACTGTCAATGCCTAAGGATATTTTATGTTGTTCTCTTTTTACTACTGCTCAATTTCTGTACTACCTAGTGTCTTCATTTTCCACTCTCGATAGTGTCCAATTGTATCCTCAGTATCCTTCTGTAGAACCACATTTCTGTTGCTTCAAGTTTCTTCTTCATCTTTGAGGAGACTGTCCATTATTTATTGCCATATAGGAGGACAGATATCATGTAACAGTTCAGAAATCTTTTCTTTGTTTTTAACAAAATTTTTCTATTTCCTGCTTAGCCTTAATCTGTTCAAATCTAGAATTAACTGTTATGTTCCACACATATCTGATCTGCATAAATTATGCTTTTGACTCTATAAACTTCTATCTTGAGTGACTCCCAAATCTTGGACAAGGTGAACACCATTATTAAAAAAAAAGAAAGAAGTCATGAATAGCAATAAGTGAGGAGTACTAATATAAAATTAAGATGAGATATCTCTAGATATGGATAACAGAATAAGAACAATCTACCTTTATATACTAATTAAAGGCAAGACATTCCTTGAAGGTTACCCAGGTATTAGGTTGGTGCAAAAATAATGACGTAATAATGTCGTTTTTTGACCTATTTTTTAACGTCAAAAAACGACATTATTACGTCATTATTTTTGCACCAACCTAATAACTGAAAAGCTGGAAGGCACAACAGGTGAAATGTTGTGATAAGGTGATGAGGCGATTAACATGAATGTAAGTAATAATTTGACATGGCTAAAATCAACAAATAGTAAACAACTCATTCTGTCACCTCCCTTAGGAAATAGTCTATTCTTGTATAGATTTTCATAAGTATGTAATATGACATACTGAAATTTTATGAATACAGGTATACCTCACCCTATGTTGTTAACTGGTTCCAGAGGTCATGACTTAGTCGAAATAACCACACTATAAACCGCAAATAAGCACTTCTCATTGCTTATTAAAGTATTTATGGTATGTACATAGTGTTCTGAATAGAATAATTAATTACCTTATCTTCCAGCGATATAGCCTTACACTTAGCACTAGTACTGGGACTTTTCTTCGGAGCCATGGGCAAAAATGTATTCTACATTGGGCTATGATAAATTTTTAGCCACCCTTGATTACAGCAATTTTAGCTTGTGTAATAACATTTCTTCTTTTTTTTCAGACAATACTACGCTAGTATCCAGCTACTGTCATCTATGAACGATAGTTGATTTATATTTTGCAATGAAAGTTCACGGAATTAAGGAAATTGGTGAATTTCAACGAGGACAAATAATAGGATGGCATCAGTGTGGCAAGTCAAATAGAGAAATTGCTAGGTTTTTCCAGGTTAATCATCAAACGGTTAATAATATTGTCAAGAAATTTAATGAAGAAGGCCATTGTCATGTGGAACAACATTCAGGAAGACTAAACATCATGTCTGAGTGAACAAAAAGGATGCTAAAGAGGTAAGTCATCAGAAACCATCATCATAGCATCAAAGATGTCACCAACAGCATGGAAATGTTGCCATATGTGGCGAGAAAGACCCAGAAAGAGCTAGGCTATCAAAGAAGAGTTGCAAGAAAGAAGCCCTTGATTTCAGTGGTTAACAGGAACAGGCGTATGGACCGAGTGAGAGAATTTGAGAGCAAAGATTATGAATTTTGGCAGTCTGTAATTTGGTCAGATGAAAGTAAATTTTGCCAGTATTCGAATTTGAGACAGATTTATGGTTGGAGAAATCCGAATGAGACTTGAACACTGAATGTCTGCAGGTGACCGTGAAATATGGAGTAATAGTGTGGGGCACTGTCTGGTTTGGAGGGAAATCTGAGATGATTCTTGCTGACAAGCGGTTGAATGGTCCAAAATTTTTTTTTTTTTTTTTTTTTTTTAAGCGTTTCACCCCAAGCAAAGCGGGAAGCCACTAGGACGCAAGGGGTTACAGAAGATTTGGAGCAAGATCAGATAAGAGCGATAGAGGAAAGGATTAGGAGAAGAATAGTGGATAGATCAAGGCAACTGGAGATGTATATTGACATTACATTTGAATATTTGGAGATTATAGCTCTCAGGGAAACTGGAATAGGGAAGGGAGTTCCACAGGCAAGGTGTGAGATATGAAGCTATTGGAGTAGAAGAGACGGCTACATTTAATAGTTTCGGCAGTGAAAGGGTGAGAGTGGGATGCCAGCCTTGTAGGGCGCTTGAATTCATGAAGTCTGGGAATCGGCGAATGCAGCTCCTCGGAGCAATTATTATGAAAGTATTTGTAAAAAAGAGAGGCGACAGTGCATCTGTGAGAGAGCGTCTGTAGATGAGATGCCAGAACTGGGCCAATTATACTGCATATTTGCCTCTGGATCTTATCAAGAACCCCGAGGCAAACAGAAGGGGCTCCTGACCATATATGGCAGCAATACTCCATGCAAGGGCAAATTGTTGATTTGTAGATCTGAAGGATCGATTCCAGGGAGAAAAATTTCCTGGCGCGGCACAGGAAGCCAACTTTCCTTGTGGTGGACGAAGCAATTGACACAATGTATTTGTTCATCTCAGTTCAGCAGTCAACGTGAGACTGAGCTAACTATCTGTGTGAGGGATTGAGAAACTGAAAAATTAAGTGTTTGAATGTCTGTGTGGTCAGTAGTAGCATTCTTAAGACACTTGGTATGATGGGCATTAAAGTCGCCAAACACAAATATGTGAGCAAACGGATGGAGGGAAAGAGCCTTGTCTATGCTGTCAGAAATGCTATTGAGTATTCCAGTCTTGAGAGGATGGAGAGCGGTAAAGGAAGAAGAGATAGCTTACCGCATTGAGAAGAGATGAGGACAATAGTCCGAATAATGTAAATAATGTACATAATACCTCATCTCAGAAATATAGACAGCTTTTGTTGACAATAAGTGAATGAAGGATATAAAAAGACTTGATTATTTACAAATAATTTGTTTAAATAATGTACTGACTATTGTTTGGATTATATGACAATAATTGTAAGTAAAATGATACACTAAAATAAGTAAGCAACTAATCATTTTAGGTCCTCTGAATATTGGTGCCAAAAATTAAGACAGATTCTAATCCTTATTACTGAATGAATTGTTTCTTTATGGAAGTAGAATATTATAAATTTTGTTTCCTTTAAAATGCAATTGTCTTTTTGATATGGTTTTATTTTTAACCTGTAAAAAGTTCACATTTTAGAAAAACAAAAAGGCATCTGATTAAGACTATTTTTTAATATTTAATATTGCATTGTACTTTTCAAGTCATATTAATGTTAGATTTAAATCCCTCATAAATTAGGTGTGGACATGCAGAGTAGTAAGTATGAGGCGTGTTCAAAAAGCATCCAAATTTATTTTTTTCCTGCCAAAACTAAAACTAATGCTGTGTGAACCAAATCCTTTAGGTGGGAGGTGACACAAACTTTCCTGTGTATGTGTGAACATTTTTGCACTGGTAGGCCATGTCAGTTCCTGGTGTTATGCATAGAATACAAACATGTATCAGATTTTCGTTTTCCCGCTGATGACTGAACATATCGAGCAGATATATTGCACCAAGCTTTCCTGGTCCAGAAGAGCACACCATTTGTCCAATGAGATCCCTCCTCTCCCAACTTGGCACCATGTGACTTCTGGCTCTTCTCACTTTGGCTTGTAGATAGCCTGCCTGAGCATACTTCACTTTTCACTGAGGTGTGGTTATAGTTAAAGCGGTTGTATTGCTCCTTGATTTGAAGTTTGCATGACGTCATTGCCAAAGGCCTGCTGAATATTCTGGGTGGTTCTAACTTGAGTATCACCAACCTTTTGACAAAACTTGATGCAATATCTCTGCTCAATGGGTTCAGTCATATTGCGTGAAAACTAAAATTTGTCTGTACTCTAAGAGTTTTAGCAGGAAAAATAAAGTACTTTTTGAATGCACCTTGTATACATGTTAGAAAACAATTATTTTTATAACATTGTGAACAAATAGAAAATTGTGAACAAATAGAAAATTCCATGGATGGAATGATTAAGCAACAAGGAAGTCTTAGAGAAAGTGGTAATAGAAAGAACACTTCTACTCAGAATCAGAAAAAGACAGTTGAAATTCCTTGGATGCATAATGAGGAAAACTTAACCCTCACGGGGCATGTAGAGGGCAAGAGAGACAGGGGAAGGCAGTAAGCCACTCACCTGACAAACTTGTGCAAATTGATGGTGGAATGAGAGGGGTAGCCTTAACATAGGGAGAAAATCTGGTAAGTGCCGCAAAGGATAGGATCTTGTGGAGAGCCATAAAAAAAAAAAAAAAAAAAAAAAAACTTGATAGAAGTGAATTAAAAATAACTGTCATTACTTATAAACCATGAAAATATAAAATCCATTGTTAAATATTAGGTTGGTGCAAAAATAATGACGTAATAATGTTGTTTTTTGACGTATTTTTTTAACATCAAAAAACAACATTATTACGTCATTATTTTTGCACCAACCTAATATATATAAATCTTCTTTTGCCTGTAAGCCCCAGACAGACTTACCTGAAATAACCAATATCAATCCACATGAAATATTTGGTAAGGAAATAGTTATTATCAATAGACTTCTGCAGTAGTTCAAACTTAGCATGCATGATGCAAGAATATTCTGCATTCACTGTATTTGGAGAAAATGTTGGGTAGCCATCTTGCTGAAAGATGCTGTCAATTTGGGATTTTATTTGGAAAGCCCACAGTTTTTCTTTTCTGATGAGTATCAGTTTTGTGATGTGTTGAGTGGAATGTTGCGCACGGAGTTGTTGAAACTGTTTGTATACAGCCTCAGAGTCAGTGTATATGACAAGGGGGTTAAGAATACGAGCATAGACTGACATCCATTTCTTGTACTTTGTAGGTGTGATGACATTGAGTAGGCCTTTTTTGAAACTGCCCAATTCAAAGTAGGCAGTTACAAGAGTAATGTTGTCTGACAAGTTAGTACCATTTAACCAAGACCAGGAACTTTTTGCCTGAAATATATAAAAACAGTTTAAAAAATATGACAAAAATAAAAATTCAAAAATAAAATTCAACATCTGTATTACCATAAGAATCTGAATATTTATACTAACATCCATCATCAAACCATATAATAATTAACAATATGTATTTATTTATATATTTCCTGCCCCATTTGTAGTCGGAAGGTAGGTAAATCAACTTAATTTAGGAAATTTGTGAGTTATTACTTCCCTTAGTCATTTTAATAATCTATACAAATAAAATATCTGCATTTAGACAAAATTACGCCCTGATCAAAATGAACTGCTTAATTAATCAGTTCCTTTAATCCTATGTTTCTTAGATTGTAGTCTTATTTGTTCAAGCCTTTCATGTGAGGCACTCAGATACCTTTGTCTCTTAAGTGATCATCTTGCTTCGACCTGGTCTTGAAATAGGCTTTGTCATCACCATCTTTGTTGTTAATCTTTTTCGTCCAAGAGATATTTCTATTTCACTGTTATATTAAACATAAATTTTTTTAACATGAAAAGATATTGAGCAAAAAGCAATTTATAATACCAGAAGTAATTAATGAATTATATAGTCTTTTTTGAGCCCCCTTGAATGATTTTACACCTCAATTATGGAACTGTATAAAGGTTATTTGTACTTTATCTTCCTCTTAAGACAAAACTTTCAGATTTCTAATTAAGAGATAGGGTTTAAATCTGCCTTGCTCTGCAGTGAAGAGCCAAAAAAAGATGCTTAAATTTTGCATTTAACCAATTTAGACTTCTTTTGGGGGATTTTCAGTTTCAAATATGGATTCAGCACTCCCCCCCCCCCCAAAAAAACAAACAAAAATAGAAGTTTACCATTATGATTTTCTGATGAATACAAGGAGAATTATGCCAAAAACTGATATTTGGCCCCATGCATATAGTGTCCCAAATGCAGATAATAATCAATGAAAGGAACCAAGTTCATTTTAGATATCTTCGCAAGAACATTTTTTTCTATATTGCAGATTTAAATCATTCTAATATTAGGAAACTTACACTAAAAAGGAGAAAAAATTGTCCTGGGTATCTTTTGTTAGTGTTATTTGAAGTTGGGATGGAGTCAAAGACAAAAATAGGTAAAATGTGACAAAAAAATGATATTTTGACAAAATTTTGTGTTGTAGGGCCCCAAAATTCACTTGATATATAGATCCTGTTCAAAAAGTGTGTTACTAATAAAATTCATGTCAACAAGAATCCAATGACTTTCCTGGCAAAAAATACAGAAAAAGCAACTATCCAGAAGTATAAAAAATAAGTATATAAAAGATTAAATATATGTAAAGTTTGATTAACTTCCAACAGTCATAACTTGACAAAATGCTTGGAGTTAGAACAAAGTTAGACCAGTTTTGAAATCCTTCAGACTAGATATAGCCGATCATTTGGGAAATGTTTAAAAAAATGCCAAATATCCACTTGCAAGCCTCTACTGTGGAAATACATGTTTGTCAATGAATGATTGATTAATTGGCTAGCAATCTTGTGATGCATCAGTAGTAGCAATTCTGATTTTGAAATGAAATAGTTACTTAATGAGAATTATTCTCAACATCAATAGAAAAATAAAATAAAAGCTTATATTCATAAAATTATGTAAATCAACTAGTCACTACAGTTTTTCTTAGTTGTTTATTTAAATATGAATTATTTTGCTTTCTTAAGTCTTTTGTGCTAATCAAGTCTTTTGACCAAGTCCTGTTAGGTTGAATCATAAGTAATTTCTGTCTTTGGGAACCAATTCTAATGATAAATGTATCATCTTAACTACCAACCATATGTAGCAGTTAAGAATAAATTTGCATACTTTAGTTGTTGCAGGGCAGTTGCAGCATACACAGTAGATTAAAGGAAAAATGTTGTCTATCCCCATGACAATGCAAGATTGCATACAGCAAGATTAACACAGGGAAAGATTTTTGAAGGGGTGGGGCTGGTTTGTTCTCCCTATACTCACCATATCTACCTGATGTTGCATAGGCCAATTATTACCTTTTTTGATTGCAGTAAAACACTTTGATGGGGAAAACTTTATCTAATGAAAACTAGATTCAAGAGTTTGTTGAAAAGTTTATCATGTCAAAACCTATACAATTTTACTCAAAGGTATTGAAGAGCTACCTGATTAGTAGTAACAAGTCATTGCGAATAATGCTGAATGTATAATTGACTAAAATATAATTACACTTTATTTTTTTTTTTTTAGAATAAAGTTGATAAACAAAAAATGTTAATTATTATTCAACTTAATAACTGCACTTGCATGATACTATGGACATCTACGTAGAGAAAGAAGTGGTAGTGTTATCTCGATCTCAAGTGTTTCTATTTGATAGCCAACATTTTGGTCTTTTAAATTGCATCCACTTTAACCAAAGGGGAATGGGGAAGTAAAGGAATGTATGAAGGTTTTTAGGAGATCAAGTGACAAGAAAACTGGAAATAGAGTATATCCAGATGCTGTTCTATATTAACAGTTGTGCTTGGGATTGGAGTCAGTTCTAGTCTACCCTTAGTGGGAGGCAGATTTGACAATTGTGTGTTTCCTTTCCAATGTCATCCATTCTGGAAGTGTAGATGGGTGAGGAGTTGGTAGTGGAAAGAGATCTACATAACAGAAGTTGTCCAGTGTCACCTGCCTACCAACCCAGGTAAATCTTTTTTATAATATATTATTATTACTTTCATCTTGTTACCTTGTGAGCATGCAGCAGGCCTTTACCAAACTTTCGGTGCCCACCAATCGGATCAAGAATTGAAATGCAATGTAATCATTGCCTGATTGGTGGAAAGCTTGGCTAAAGGTTGCAATGTATGTTTTCACTTGAATATATCAGTTGAGCTTCACCCCATTAATTGATAAAGATTGAATATTAACAAATTCAAATGTTATGCACTTTAGCATGAGTGTATTGTATAAATTAACAACCATTTAAAAAATATACTTGATAATTCATCCTCAATAAATTTGATTGATTAATTCATTTTTATGGCTTATCAACCCTTTGCAAGTCATTCAAAGGCAGGAAATATTTTTAGATTGTAAAAGTTTTTTTGGGGGGATATAATAATAGTTTATCTGGGGTAAAAGAGGAGAATTCATACCTTTCCCAAGAGTATTTGTGTGTAAGTGGAACCAGTATTTCAATGTGGCTATAAGCCTCAAGAAATTAGTAAAAATTCATTAAACAAAATTATAGTGAGAACAAGCTAGAAAATAGACAAGTTTTCTTATTTAGAAACAAAATTTGATTATTAATAAGAAAAAAAAATTTTCTTTCTAAAATATTTATATGTCATTAAAACAAATTGATTGTTGTTTTGCAGTTTATCAAACTGTTATTTGTTATTTAAAGCAAAAACATTTTGGATTGTAGGAGGCTGCTTACATTACCCACTGTTCCCATTCAATCCCTTATCTAAATACTGACCAGGCTCCACTAAAAGAGAATGTTATGAATGGAAAATCTGGTTGGAATGTTTAGAATTAAAATATAGTGTTTCAATATGAAATAATGTAATGGTTGTTGCAGAGTGCTTTATACAAACAACAGAGAAAAAAGCCAGGAAATATAACTTTCCACTTAGCTGGAAACATTTTTAAACAATCTTAACATTCACTTCACTGTTCATATTGCTTGACTAATGGCTGTAGTAATGTAATGAAATAAAAAATAATCAAGTTTTTTAAACTTGGATTATTTTGCAACTTTGTTAAAAGAATTCATGCTCTATAAAACTATACTGACAACAAGAGTGAAAATGAACCAAGAGTCCATGATTGTTAATATATCAGCATCTGTTCTGGCTACCTCCTGGTGGCTTCTTAAAGATGGATTGGCAAGGAAGGCAAGTTAAAATAAATAAGGTAAAAATACACATATTTGCACTGCTTTGTAACAATCAGTAAATGAAAGGCCGAAGACTATATAATAAAATGATGAGGCTTAATAACATGCATATAACTGGAAAATTGTTTTTGAAATAAATGATAAAGTCCAACTTAATCTTTCTTAATATTTGTAAAAGTCTAAAATATTTCAGTAGAAGAAATATTAACATTGTTATGGGATAACTATCGCAAGAACAGTAATGGTAATATTAGCCATTTCCTTATAAGGAAACATTATTGGCATTGACTGAGAATCTAGTATTGCTTTTGGTTGAAATTTATAAAATCTTTCTCTTAAAATAATTTTTCA
Organism: Acanthosepion lycidas; assembly: GCA_963932145.1. Taxonomy (NCBI): domain Eukaryota; kingdom Metazoa; phylum Mollusca; class Cephalopoda; order Sepiida; family Sepiidae; genus Acanthosepion; species Acanthosepion lycidas. The sequence continues at coordinate 103,008,519 of OZ010573.1, read as the reverse complement.
GGAAAATATTAGGTTGGTGCAAAAATAATGTCGTTTTCTCACTTAGTAACATATATATATTTTATTGTTGTAGAATTGCTAGGAGCTTATTCAAAATATTAACTTAATTAATGTTCATCAGAAAATTCAAATAGGAAAAGGGTGAAATTTTCTAAGGCATTTCTAACTTATAATTCTGCTCTTTCCTCCCTTAGTTACTTTAGCTAAGCACAAATGTGTGAACATTATGTCCAGCCAATACCTTATAGGTAATGAACTATTCTGTTTTGACTGTGTGGAAAGACAGAAAAAGACATCAGTGATGTTGTTTAATTTCAGTGAGATAAGAAAGAAACCCTCTGACAATACCTAATAAATAATGAACTATTCCAGTTTGATTGCAAAGAAAGATGGGAAAGACATCAAAGATGAAAAAAAAAAAAGAAAGAAAACAAATTTCAAACAGGAAAGCCATGAAATTTTCATGGGTACTATGAGTGATTTTTAAAAATTATTAACAAGCTGGAAGCATCTTTTTTCATTATCATGATCTAAGGGTGATTAATTCATAGTGATACGAGGCATTTCTTTTACAAAACGTTCCTAAACAAAAAATAAATAAATAAAATTTTGGTTTGTTTTGGTTTCATGATGGAGGATTGATTTACAATGAATTTCTATTGCACCAATTTTAACTTGTGAACTGTTCAACTAAAATCGATCGTTCTATGATTTTACACATCTTTAGGGCATGAATTAATGTAATCTGCAGTTATTTTATGAGTAAAAAGTTCATATAAGCCCTTTCTTTTTTATGTGATATGTCCTTTCAGGATGTAGGCAATCATGGCTCTCACTAACTTCCTGTTCCTTGCAGCTCTCAACAAACTTTGTCTTTTTGTTATTTCTCTCAAGCTGTGTTATGCCATCCATTTACTCAAGCTCATTAACTATATTATGTGTTTACTTCCTCTTGTCCTCTGTCTCATGAGTATCTATGACTGTCTATTTTTTCTTTGCATATGATCTATGTTGTTTGTATAAAAGAAATATTGTGCTTAATAAATTAATGTCATACCAATCACATGGCTCTATAACTGCATTAGGAGAACAGTCAAGCTTCCTTAGTTCTGCATTTGTAGTCTTCCATAGACTTGAGCACAGGATCCGAGTCTGTCTCTGTATCCCACTAGCACAGTACACTATTGATGTATTAACTTTTATCAGTGTTTTTTCTTTAAATATTTATGAACCTATTAAGAATGTTATTGTTTGGCTTATGTTCTCATGTGACCTAAACATGTATACACATGTATACATCATGGGACAGCATTAGAATATATTTGTGAGCAACTTGATTGCATTTCATGTTTTTATCATTATTTTATAAATGATACAATTTCATTGTGATTCTTTGACCTTACTCATATTCTAAAAATCATTATAAATTGTTAAAATCTTTATAAGAATGTCAATAATGCAACAATTTTTGGAATAAGACTAGATGCATCACAATAAAATTAATTCTTATTGCTATCTAATGCAACATAACATATCTCAGGGTTACACATGACCCATGCTTCAATTGAGAAAAATTAAGACAATTCTAATATTACTTTTCATGTTATGAGAATGTATACAATTAATATTTATTCTATTCCATTTTATAGAAAATGATTTCAGATTATTAGCAAAGCTGTGCATTATAACAAATTTCAGTATTTTAAGAGAGACTATGTCACTTTTCTTATAACAATCTGGAAATGGTCATGGGTTGAAAAGTGCAGCATTTCAGATTTTAATAGTAAATCAGTGTAATTTACATGGGTCCTGCTAGTTGCAATAACAATTTTTTTGAGATAACAATGATTTTCCAGATACAAGTCCTGCTATTTAAGCCATAGCTGGGGAAAGAGATGGATTCATGCCTTTCCCAAGGTATAACTGGATGTAACTAACTCAACTGGAATTTGAACTCAGCTCTCCAAGTTAAGATTCCAAATATATAAGTAGACACTTGTGTTATTTTTCCTCCTCATATAGCCTACAATATGGTCAAGAAATTGAAGTGTGGTTTACATGTTGGCAGTGATTAATGTACAAAACATACAAGATTTAAAACAAGTGAATTTACTGTATTTCATTAGAAATATAATCTTGCACATGCACAAAGTCAAATATTTTGAACGATTATCCAGATTTTATTTTGAAGAATACAAAAAGTTACATTTTGTACAGTTATACAGAACTGGAAGAATTCAGAATCAGTACAAATTTTTGATATTTAAATGAGTACAAATTATTTGATAGAAGAATTTTTCAATTTTCTTGATTATATCAGTTTAAAAAAAAAAGTAAGTTTTTCTAAAAGTTTTTAGCAATGCACAAGTTGATATACTGGAAAAAAATGTAGTGATTTTTTTATTAAAAAAAAAACAAAAAAAACAAAAAGAAAAGTAAAAGTTTCCATTAAAAGCTGAAGCAAATCCATCTTAACATCTAACAACATTTAATTACCATTTTTGGTATCATTTCTGAACACTGCTTTATATTGGGAAACTAACTTTAATCTTGTTTTGTCCACAATATGATATCAGTTTAAAACTGGTCTTTATTTACAAATAGCAACAAAATAAATCTGATACTGAAGTGTACAAAATTTTTATAGAGACTTGGACAACAGTAAAGTTAAGCAGAAAAAAATGAGGAACATAATGGGAAACCTCCATGTTCTTTTAAAGTTATATTTTTGTTCTAATTTAAAAAAAATGCATTTTCTCTATTTCAATTTTGGCCATTCAACCTATATTTATTTTACATTTAAAAATTTAAAATTTTTGAAAAAATTTTAAGATTTAAAAATTTTTTTTAAATTTAAAAACTTTTCACAAAATGGGATATCAAAAGATTCACAAAATGGGATATCAAAAAATATATCTGGGAAATCAATTGATAATACTTACCAATTTACCAAAGAAAACCTACAGCAAACAGATTTTTTTTTATTACAGTGATGTTCACTCTGTACAAGGCTCAAGAGCCACTTCAAATTAGAGATTTACAGAGTAAGTGGCACAGTTTATGAAGATATATGAGGAAGATAATTGCTTGATTTGAATAAGTTAAGATTGTAGTGATTGGGGAAGCAGTGGTTTGTGAGATGAAGCTGCTTGAGCTGAACTAACACCATACTAAAGGAATATGAGGGTGGCTTACTGCAATGTACATGGTGGGTCTTAGCTGTGAAGGTTAGAACCGGTGGAACTAAGGAACACTTTTAATTAGAAACAAAGAAAAGAGTACTGAACTGATATGTAATATCAGTCCTCCTATATGACAGTGAATGCTAGATAATCTCTTCGCAGAAGAAGAGACTTGAGACAAAAGAAATGTGTTTCTACAGAAGGATGCTGAGAATATCATAGACTGAACATGTGAGTAACAACAAAGTTTTAATGAAAATGGAAACAAAATGGACACATACTTAGAACCAGAAAAAGGTAGTTAAAATTTTTAGGGCACATAATGAGGAAAGAGGGCTTGGATAATTTGACACTCACAAGATATATTGAAGGCAAGAGGGGCAGAAGAAAGCAGTGAATAACCTACCTAATGGTTGGCAGAAAAGGGATTATCAGGGATAGCAAAAAGACAAAATTTATGAAGAGCTACAAAATTGTGGAGAGTCACAATCAACTATATCCTGGAGAGACATGGCATATAGAAGAAGAAGAAGAAGAAGAAGAAGAAGAAGAAGGCAATTTCATTTGCTGTAGGAAACTTTATACTGTCACAGCAGTTAACTTATAGTATTTGAATTTTGAACTTTTGTTGCTATATCTTGCTATGGCAAAAGAAGTTAACCTTAACTAAAATTGACAATGGCAGGGGAGTGTCCTTGTAGTTGAGGGTCATTGAAAGAGAATTAAGTGAAAGGGAAAGTAATATAGATGAATAATGCAAAGTGTTAAAGGTTAAAACAAAGGCAAATGTGTAATGCTATGATTGTGCAGACTAATGAAAACTCAAGACCAAATCTCTCATATATAATATCTTTGTTTATCCAAATTTGAACTTTGTCAATTACCATTGGTGAGAATATGTGTGCCCTTGAGACTTTCCATAAATATGATTTTACATTCTCACATGAAACTCTTTCTTTTTTTTTTTGACCCTCTCAGGTGGGTACTTATATGACTACCTGTTATCTGCTTTGTCCGATTTGTGCCCATTCTTGATGCAATTGTGTTGACATATTTACATGTTGGTACAGTCACTGACATTGGGTTGCAGTGTGTATCTGCATCTGAGTGCTAGGTGGTCACTTCTCACATCATCTTGTTGATGCACCTGGCTTCTGTGAAGGACACTGAATATAAAGTCTATTTTGGCATCATCTGAGGTGGATCGCAGACTACAAATGTAATTTCTGTGTATACATTGTTAAAACTACCACAATTACATGTTTAAGATTCCAGAACATATGATAAAATATGTAGTCTGTTAAGTTAGAAAGAAAGCGCTTTAATTTCTATAAAAGATAAAGATCCAACTGTCAGCATTAAAATTCTTGTTTGATCTTGATATATTTAAAACTAAATAAGTACTAGTAAACACCAGTTTAAATGAATCCCCTCAGATGATGCTAAAATAGACTGTCCTCATTTCCCTGCAGAGAAGTCAGGTGCATCAGTGGGTTGACATGAGAGGTGACCTAGCACCCAGGTGTGGATCCATGCTTCACACGATGTCAGTGGCTGCCCCCAGCCTGTAAACACGTACTTGACCAAACTGTGAGGATGTGCACATGTGGGAAAATCTGTATGACTGGTATATATATAAAAGCTCAGCTGAAATGCAAAAGTGGAGAAAGTCTCTTATATCCATACAAGAATGTAGATTCCACATTTAGAGAATACTCCAAAGCCACCCCCACAGTGAATGACAAAGTCTGAAGTTGAATTAAATGTAATGTTACATGTGAGAGATTTAGTCTTGTTTTTTTTATTAGTTTGCCTATAACAATGTTACAAGTGTTAGAACCATCTAATTAACCAGTTGGTTAGATGTATAGATATAGATGCTTCCTCTTTGAAAGTTGAACAATATTAACCTAGATACTCAATAGGAGTAGATAGGTTTGCTATCATCTGGTTCACACTCCTCCATTGTCTTTTGAACAGGAGTAGAGGTTTATCCCTTGTTCCTGGTTTCGGATTCTATTTCACTCCCAGTAAGCACTTGTGTCTTAATTGCATTATCACTTTGCTTGGGGTGAATTTATTGAACAAAATATGAAACCATTTTCATTAAGTATCAAGTATTTCAGAAAAAAAAAAAAAAAAAAAAAAAATGTTTAGGTTTCTATATTCATAGGATTAGGCACTATTATAATCCTGGCAATATGTTTGACTAACATCGTCATCTTTATCATTTTTACTCAATACATCTAAAGTAATCAGTTACTTTGGTTTCAAGGAAATGTGTAATGATTTCATTGATCTTACTCCAAAATTCTATCACTTTAGAGCTAAGGTTATATTAACAGATTAGCAAATGAAAGTGTTTACAGGCCATATATAGAAAATGCAATGAAGATCACAAGTCAATAAGCAATATGAAGACATTATTTTGGCAACAATAAACAAAGGTTTTTATAAACAGACAATATATAAGTGAAATATACTAGTACAACTGTTTTTATATTGAGTTGTTAGTATGTGTGGAAGTGCATATATGCAATTAATATGTTGTGATATGTAGATTAATTAATTAACATATCTGGAATATCCAGGCTATAATAAAAAAAATAATAGTAACAAAGTATCATTTTTGGAATATTCCATTTTAAGGAAGGGGTGCCACCAGATCAAGCATTAATAGAAAAAAGATACTAAAAGTAGTGGTACCCACAAATAAAAGAACTAGAAACTATTTTTGGATTAGCAAATTTTTTATCAGTAATATGTACAATGTTATACATATTTAACAAAACCATTCCCCAAGCTGAGAAAAAGAATATTGATTTTGTGTGGACAAAAGAAAGGCAAATTGCTTTTGAAAAGCTAAATTCAATCCTTGCAGACAAACCAGTTGTAAAAATATTTGACCACAGAAAGGAAATTACAGTAACTACAGATACCAGTGAACATTCAATATCTGGAATATTATCTCAAGAAAGACATCCAATAATGTATCTATCAAGAAGATTGACAAAAGCTGAATTTAATTATTCAAACATCAAGAAAGAAGCACTCACGATTATTTGGACAATGACTAGAGCCTGTCAATTCTTAATTGGGAAAAAAGTTTCTATTAAGGTCTGATCATAGACCATTAGAATTTATATTCAATTTGAGAAAAGAACTACACATGGTGATGACATCGAGTATATTCAGGTGGGTGATATATTAATAGCTTTTGACTTTCATATAGAATATGCCAAAGGAAATATGATACCTCATGTGGATGCATAATGAAGGTTGCAATTTCACAAGGTGTCAAAAGATAATGCAGAAGATATTTTTGAGGACACTGAGAAATGGCTGCAGAAACTACACAAGACCCAGTACTGAGCAGCATAATATCAAGAATAAGAAATAACAAAACGAGTACTTGCTCTAGGGAAGAAAGAAGATTCAATGAAATATGACATAAATTGACAATCAAGAATGGAGATACTTGTAATGGCAATTTAGTGATCCAGAAACACAAAGAGATCTGGTAATAAAAAGTGTACATGATAATGTTGCAGTTCAGGGTGTTCTTCCTATGTTTTGGTTGACACCGGTAATTACACCGCTCACTCTAACGGTAGGTTTGAAGCTAGCGTCCAGCTCCCAGACAAAAATAAACAGAGTCGTAACTTAATATGAATCTCTATAGCAGTGCACATCATCACGGTCCCAGTTGCACCCTCTGACAATGTCCCAGACCGTTTTTATTGACCAAAAACATGTCCAACACATCAATCATCGCTGTTGGCCTCGTTCTCGATCGAAGTCCCCAGCTCCACCAATCAGCATGTAGACCGCCACTAGACAAACTGTGCCAAGCAGCATAAAATCAACAAATGTCGGAGAATATACTTTTCTTGGACCACACTTGCGAGAGGAAAGGATGCAGTTGATGAAATGACAAACTGTCTAGCTTGGGTTTATGCACATATTGATCATAAAACAGTAGCCCGACAAGCAAAACATCTTGGACGCTTCGACTCCAGTAAGTGTGAATATTTATCGTCACAGATAACATACAGTGTAGAATAGCAGCCACACAAAAAAGTGGAAAGTTAGAAGTATGGTGGCCAGGATATTCAGGAGGGGTGGAGGAATATGTTAAAAGATGTCCAAAGTGTAAAGAAATAAGTAACATTAAGCAAAGTAAATTATAATCTTGGTCTAAATAGCCAGAACCATGGAATCATGTTTATATGGATCATGTGTACATCAGTGGTGTAAGACTTATTATTATTATTATTATTAGTGGGCTCTTTTTCAGGCTGGCCCAAAGTAATTTTTGTGCCTGACAGAAGAAGTTCTACTGTAAAACAAATATCAAGAGTTATATTCTCCAGAAACAGGATATCAAAAACCCTGGTGTCTGATAATTTTTGTGATGAAGAATTTAATTTGTTGCTAAGGAAAATAGGATGCACTTCTGACATGACACCTCCATATCATCCTCATTTGAATGGGATAGTGGAAAGGATGGTACAAACCATAAGAATGGGCTTGAAGGTATATTTGCAACAGAAGGAGAAAATAGAAGCTTTTTTACTTAGACTGCTTTTAAGTTACCACACCATACCACACACACAGGAAGGTTAGAGAGATCATTCGTCTTAATAGGAAGACAGATCAGAGCTCCTTTAACTATTTCCTATTCTATGAATGAGAAAATGTGGTACAAGAAGAATAAGGAGACACTCCAAGAGAAGGCAAAAAGGACACAATACAGCTGAAATAAGAAAAATGGAAGTAGCATGCTAGACCATGCAGATCAAATAAGATGATGAGATGAATACAAAGAGGAAAGTGACAAAGAAATGTTCATGGATAACTCAAGTAATGATAGTGCTGAACAAAAACGAAACCAACCCTTGCAGAATGAAATGTCTGACAAAGAAATATTCATAGATACTTCAAGTAATGAAATGTCTGAAGACAAACATAGTGATGATCAAGAGGGACAATATGATTTGGAAACTGGGAAATACGACCATGAGAACAAAAGAAAATGAGATACATCAAAATCTCACAGAGAAAGAAATAACTTAAAATCACAGGAAAGGGAGAAAAAGAAACTCTGAAAATAAAATGATAGAAGAAGTGCAAGAAAAACAAATGGCACAAAACCCCTTCGTTACAGGGAGATGTGATATATAGATTAACTAATTAACATATCCGGAATACATGGGCTATATAATGACTCCAATTAGGAGTAGGAGGAGGAACTACACATGAGCAATAACACAAAGGACTTAGGACCTTACAACAGTAAGAGCATTGGTAACACTAACTAGATAAAGTGGAATTATTATAAATATTAACTTGTAGTGAGAAAAGAAAAATTAAGAAGATAGAAAGCACTGTAAGATGGGTAAATAAACATATCTATATGTGTGTCCAGTTTGAACTGAACAGATGTGAGTTTTATGGCTAGGTGTGCCAATGCAAATGGCAAATATATTGCTGAGAGGTTAGGTTGTTTACTGGTAAATTTGGGTAAAGTGAATTCCTTACAAGTTGCAAATCTGTTAGGTTGAAATTCGTAAATGATCTTTAGATTAAACCAAGATACAATTCAGTTAGGTTTGGAATCTAACCAAAAGTAGGAATATGTAACTGTATCATGACACATCTACCATCCACAAATGAGGATGCCTGTGCTTAAAGGAAAAAGCAAGAAAAGAAAATAAAAAGAATATTTATATCTGTATGACATCAATGTAGATTAAGGCACTTTCTAGATAAAATACTGAAGTGAAAAAATAAAAAATAGTGTTAAATATAAAATCATAAGAAATCTTTAAATAGTAATTTAATGGCTTACAAATTCTCAAAATATTTTTTTTTACTAGATTAAAGATTAAGATACTGGTTGAAATATAAAGTGAAGTACTATGCATTTGCTGCTCTTTAATTAAAGTGGAAAAAAACTGCTAAAAGGCAATAAAAAGTGTGTGAGAAATGGAAAAACAAAAACAAAAAAAACTTACAGTTGTCTTCAATGTTCATTTAGAAGCTTTTGAAAATACCAGACAAAGAGAATATTTACAAGAGAAAAAAAAAATTAATTATACAATATAATTCATGAATCATTTTGCATAACATAGTAGAAATAGAACAGTATATAAGTTTGAAACATTTGAAAAATGGGAGATAAAATTATGGATTCACACCCAAACATATGTATATCGATACATCAATAAGTAAGTAGCCTAATTATGACCATAGCATTTCCATTATGCAATAAATATTTTTCTCTGTTCTTGTCAATATACTTAATTCAATGGTGAATATTAATCACATAGATACAAAGACATTTTCAAATCAAAATTCAGCTTATGTGTCATGGCTTTTGATTCAACGTATTTGTTTTCTTGTACAATACTCCTTTAGATGGCCATATCTTTGACATCTGTGACTTCTTGGATTTGTTATATATTTATCTACTTTGGCTATTAAATAACCAATTTTAATTTCAGTTGATGGTGTAGGCATGTTGAAAGTTAATATATGTGTCAGTATTTATTATCTGGTTTTGGTTTTTTAATTGTTATCCTTTTGATGTCAATCACATTTTGTTTTGTTTTTTAACTTGGCTTTTATTTTTTCCATGGTACAAAGTGACAGATCTTTATTATGAATGAACTACACCTCTGGAGGTGTTTAGTCTTTCATGTGAATATACTTTTACACTAATTTTTAACAGTATGTTTGCATGTTTTTTATTTGATATTTCTACCAGAATGCTTTCATTTTTTAAGCGTTTTACTGACTCATGATTTACCATTGAGGATAGAACCCTCTGTGCCAGGAATGGTGATAATTTAGTTATCAGGATCTCCTTTCTAGATTATAATATTATGAATCAAGAAAAGGGTACTTCAGTCAGAATTTGTGGGGTCTTTTCACTTGGATTTTTCTTTTCTGTATCTATATAAATAAATTGTTTCACTGTCAGGGCTATACTGTCAGTATACTCACACTATGATGAGGCAATAATTGTCTAAATCTCAGTTCCCAAGGTAACTTTTTGTTCAGGAAAAGTTTGAAACAATAACCTCTTCCTACAGCCACCAACTTCTGATTCAACTTTTCCCAGAATTTGCAGGAATCTGAATCAGAGTTTGGCATGACAAGCCGGTTGATTGGATCAAGTCTCTCCAACCACCCATCTAGCCCAGGTAAAGGCCAAAGTGATGTATTGGGATCCAGGTGTGAAAACATCCCTCCTCCTGAAACCCTCAATCACCAAGATCCTATCCCCAGGCTTTGTGGATTGCCACCTATGGCTAACAGGTGACCTTATTTGTACCTCTCTGCAGAGGTGCAGTCAGTGTATTCTGAAGTAAAAGTAGAGATGCTGAAAATTACATTAGAAGCTGTAAGAAATCCCCCACCTCCTGAAAACAAAGGTGTAAGATCTGTTTGCAATGTTAATTAAATGAGAAGAAAAAGATCAAAGTTAATATATTTAGCAATAAGTAATAATTTGAAAATTAAACCCTTTGTGATCTATGGTATATACTGTCAAAGTTTTGAAAAACTATTTCACACCCTATTTCAGCTTGTCATAAAAAAAGTGATACAAATGAAATTTTCTCAGTTCAAATTGAATGAAAAGTGCAAAATAAGTTTTAATTTCATATAACAATATAAGAAATTAAAATTTATTTTGCATTGGTGGAAAAACTTTTTGTGACTTGCTGGAAGTGATCCTGCAAATTGTTAACTATTTTCCTTTTTAACTTTATGTCTATGAAAATATAACCAGGTACATAAGTTTGATCAAATGATGTGTTACAAAAAGAAATTCTTGTTGCTAAGAGATGTCAACTTGAGATAATTTCTGTCTGAATTTCTGGGGTGGAATGTTATCATTATTTACATGTAGACTATTACCCTCATCTTTGTTGTTATTATAAGAATGTTTTGGCCATTATACCCTCTGACCTTCACCAGGTGCCTTCAGGAAATTTTGAATTGAACTGAACTATGGGGGTAAATTATTCTGGTTCTGCTGTCCATACCTAGGGATATTTCATCTAGTTTTTTTTTAGTACTGTTCAGTTATTGCTCACCCCTTTTGAAAAGAAATTTAATATAGGCTGTAACAGAGGTAGTTTCGCCCAATACTGCAAATTGCCACAAAACCAAAACATCAACCTGAAAACAAGAGTCATGTTCTTAAATAGACTTGTCAGATTGAAACTTTCATATGGATATCATGCATGGAACCAAATCCAGTCAGAAATATCTAAGTTGTAAGCTGTATAAAACCACTTTCTAAGATCATTGATGAAAAAAGTTTTGAGTGAGTAAAGCCTGAAGATCTTGGAAAAGGTCATCCTTCTTTGAACATTGTAGACTGGCACTACAGAATCACAAATAAAGAACTGTACCAGATAATAGAAACCACATCACTCGAAGACTAGCAGCAACAGCTAAAATGGATAGCACATATAATTAGAAGAGAAAATAATGATCTAATCAAGATATTAACATTCCACACCACTTCAAACAAAAGGTTAGGAAGGAAACCTCTCATCAATACTGGAAAGAGCAATAAAAGCTACTGGACTTGAGAAAACTGTTTTCCTAAAAAATTGTTTTTTTAAGATTTTACAAATTTCAACTGAAAGCAGCACTGGCTGCTTGGTCAATGAATGCGAAATATTTCCTTGTAGGGAAACTGCTAATATTATTATTACCATTTTCCAGTGAGTTCCAGTACATGCTGTCCAACCCAGCGATTGAATTCACAATTTCTGTGTCACCAAATTTACAAATCAACTCTTTAATCCACTAGTCTATTGTCCCATGCTTGAGAACTTAGAGTCTTGAATCTAATCTGCCTGCTGATGAATATTACTGCTGCCTGTCATGCTTGACTGCACTCACAGAGGCTCCCCTTTTATACTTTGGCTGCTGCAGTTGCTGTTCTGTTGAAGCTTTGATGTCATTTTTCATCATGTCTATCCCTGGACAAGGTCAGTAGAACAAGAAAAAATTTACATCCATAATTTAAATAAAGGGTTCAGTTCAAAATTCCCTGAAGGTAACCTGGATCAGCAAGCAACTGAAGACTGGAGGGTATAACTGCTGAAATGTTGTGATAATAAAAACAAAGATGAGGATAATAGTTCACATGAAAACAATGTAAATATTGAGACAACAATCTTATCCCACGTGAGTAACTCAAAGAATAAAAAAAATTCATTTTTGTGGTAATTCAATCATAAATGTGAACTTCAAGATTAAATGAAATAATTGTGCACTTGCTTTGTAAGCAATAAAAGGAAATGTTAAAGTAAAGATGTTAATGATGAAAATTTGATTAGAAGAAGCTGAATTGAAAAGCTCCCCAGAAAATAAAGTTGTATAATCTGGATGCAATGTTCATTAAATGAGAAGAAAAAGTAAAGACTTAATATATTTAGCAATAAGTAATAATTTGAAGATTAAATTCTTCTCTGGTCTAAACAGGTTGAGTATCCTTTATTCAAAATTCCAAACTCAAAGTTTTTCAGATGCTGACATGATTTGCCACAAATCGAAAATTTCAGAAATCACTAGGAAGGTTCCTAGGTGATGTGCAGCTGTTGTAATTGACTTCATCAGCCCACCTATGTAGAATACATTGGCACCAGTTTTTTTGTTAGTGATCATCACAGCAACACCTTTGTGGATTATTTACTAGATGTTTCGTGCTCAGTAAAGCTATTATTCAAAAGGTCAAAAAATCCTGCATTTATATATTTTTTGTAAGTAGTGATCATATTTTTTTGTACATGTACAGAAAGTACAAAATATTATTTTTATATGAAATTTTAATTTCACGACTTAAAAATCTGTGTGAGTGTTACATGACTTGTGTCATTACCTATATATGTATGTACACAAAATTTATTAAATTTTATATAAAAATGCCCTCAGAGTATATGTATAAGCTGTGTTAAGAAATGTAAATGGATATCATATTTATGTTGGATTCCATTCCCAAGCTGCCCCATTTTATAGATGTTACATTCAAATTAAATAGCCTGTATTCCAAAATCTGAAAAAATCTAGAAACCAAAGCACTTCTGGTCCCAATAAAGGATTCTCAATCTGTACTGTCAAAGTTTAGAAAAACTATTTCAAAGCCTATTTCAGCTTGTCATAAAAAAAAAAAAAAAAAAAAAAACTCAATCAAAAACTGAGAACTGTACTTTAACTCTTCAAGAGTAAGAAAGAGGAGATATCTATAAAAGATTGAGGTTAAATTCTTATTGACCAGGACCAGGTTTTTTTTTCTTTCTGCACTGTCCACTTTGACAGAAAGATTACAACATGTCACCCCAAACTCTACCATATAAAATTTGAAAATATTTCTGCAGTATGGTATTTAGTCTAAAAATAGCTGATAGAATATGTAATGACCTTTAAGAAAATGTAGAGCTTTATTGGGTAGGTGGAGTTCATTTGTTGCCTTGTACATATCTAAACATGGAAATGGCTATGGAAGTAAATCCAGACAGAAGATTCAAAGTGAAGCTCTGAAGACAGTGGTCAATAGTGACAACCTTGTAACAACTTCTGCAGCCAAATCAGTCTGAAATATAATGCTCTGTATTCCTTTTAATTTTATCAGTATAGCCTGGGGAGGATGTTTTGGACAGTGCACAGATTCCATATAACATCGCCCAGGCTTGCTCACTTGAGAGGTCACTCTAGTCTCACTCCCAAAAGACTGAATTTTGACCAAACAAGGTTCTACCATTATCTCGCGTAATAAACAGATACCTACTAGTCAGCTTTAACATTGCTTCTATTGATTTTTTTTTTTTTTTTTATAGTAAGGTTCACCCCTTTTCAAGGCCAGGGGGCCACTTGAGGTAGAGGGTTATGTTAGGAGAACATTTCTGCATATGGGAGTGGAAGATAATGGTTAACTGTAGCTTTGAACAGGTTAAGTAGTGATTGGGGAAACATCCTGTTGGGAGTTGGTTCCACAGGGCAGTAGTTCACAAGAAGAAGCTGTTTGAATGGAATATACTTCTCACCAATGGAATACAGAGGGAATGTGGGTAGTTTTCTACTATGTAAGTGGCATGGCGTGTTCTTCCTGCAAAAGTTTGGATTGGCGGGACCAGGGGATGTAGTTCATTTGAGCACTTTCCATGGAAGTAACAGTAGAGTAGTGAGAGGCTTGGTACCTCCTGTTTGTGAGAGAGATGGTTTGGTTTGGTTTGTTTTACAGCATATCAACCTCAATGGGTTATGTAATGCTGACAAAATTTTTATTGCTGGTAATATTTTGTTTTGTCAAAAATCTATTTCTGATAATATTTTTCCTTCAAAAATTTATTGTTTCTAATAATTTTTTTACAAAGTATTTCTGGTATTAAAACCTATTTTTACACTTTCATAGTGTTTTTACACCAGTTTCAGGGTTAACAATTTGCCCATAGCTGGGGCCCTAACAAGTGTTACCACCCCAGGTCAGGGCAGACCTGAGAACACCAGCAATTAAGAGGTGTTTCCATGCTCATCAAAACCTGATCAGAGGCCTTGCTGCTGGACGTATTTTATTGTCTTACCCAGGACGCAGATGTAGTTTATCATGACTGTGAGAGAGGTTGGATCTTTTGAGAAATACATTTTTGGGCTTAAATATACAAATTTAAATCACAAAACCCTAAATGATATTTTCAATTAAAGATAAAAAATCAAATAATATTTATAAAAGAAAAAAGATGTTTAATTTTGTATTTACCTTAAAATGGGAGGATTGTGACTAACCAAATCCTTTATATTTGGTTTTATTTTTCTCAGAAATAAATGTAAATATCTTTGCTCTACTACATTCAGATGATTTTCCCCACTTAGTAAATATCTTCTTCACAACACTAAATCTGGATTCAAATAAACACGAGTCAGAGAAAGCAATATTTTGTAAATCTTATTCCTTTAATGCTGTTATAATTTGGGTATTTATTTCTTGTTCTGCCAAATTTGTAGGCATTTACATTTATTAAAATTTACTTTGCTTTCAACATCATCTTGTAAGTAACTTTCACTTCAAAAGGATTTACATTAAATGTTGTTCTATCCCAGCATCCACTTTTAAGATGGTATCAATCTACCTACACAAACAATTTGAACTAATTAAGAAGGTGGCATGGCACTCTGGGTTATAAGACAGATCACACAGACTAGATAATTTCTAGATCTGCTCCACACCTTTGGTGGGCACCTAGCCAAACTATACTAGTGGGACAACCAATCTGCAACTGTGCTCCACCCCACTTTCAGGAGAATGTGAACAGGTATTCACACATATTCACATATAAGGTATACTAAAGTTTACATTGAAGGGAAAAAATACATGCACCTGGCTTCAGCTTGACAAAACAAGTCTTTGGTTACTACTGTAATATTTATAAATGCCTGTTTTGACAACGGGGTGCATTAATGTTTGCTGAAGCAGTGGAGTAGGTTTTGAAATTGCCTTAACTCCTTGCAGACTATGTGTGTCAGCCACCCACTATCAAAGGAAGGATTGTGTGTGCAATCAAAGATGTGTTTTATTACCTAACAGGTACAGAAAGTTAGAAATTTCCTGTAAATTGTATTGACTCATGCACACACACTGCATAACATGACAATGTTTGATTACTACATCAATCAACTGCTCTCAAAAATGAAAGCATCTAAAGCTCTTCACGGGACATTGTCCAGAACATTTTGGATGAAACCATCCCAGAAGACTATTTCCATGGAAATATTGATCTTTTTCTGCACCTCGAAAGGCATGTAAAAATGAAGGATATTGTTATGAAGATTGACCCAAATCCTCTTTCCAAAAGTACAGAGAGAGTAAAAATGAAGGATATTGTTATGAAGATTGACCCATCACCACTCTTCCAAAAACACATGGTGAGTAAAATGAAGGATATCGTTGTGAAGACTGACCCAAACCATCCTTCCAAAGGTACAGGGAGAGTAAAAATATCAACCCCTAAGGGGTATGGAGCTCCTACAGCCTACTACCAGTGGTAGTGAGAAGCCAGAAGGGTGTTGTCAGTGTAAAGAATAAAGATGACTAATGCATTCTTGAAGCTAACAAGAACATCAAAAGGCAAAGTGTGTAAAGAAAGAACATTGTGAAGAAGCCAATACAAATAAATCCTCTTGGAGAAGAAAACCTACCATGATATGGATATGCAGTTATCCAAACTTTAGCCACCAAAGAAGGCTCTGTTCAAAAGCACCCCCTTGGCCTTTTTTTTATAGTCAGGAGATTTGCCTCTTTATAATGGGAGGCTAAATATATGATAACCAGTGTGTACTGGTAGGTCTTACTCCCCATCCAGTCATGAGGTAGAAAGAAGAAATTAGCTTGGAGAACCTTGTTTGCCACCAATATGAATTTTGGCTGCAGAATATGCCTTGGAGGGGAGCAGGTAGATATGTCCGTGGGTCTGCTTCTTGAGCTATCCCTGGACAAGATCTTTGAAATCTTTAGTGACTGATAGAATGTGATAGTGGGATGGGAAGTTTGGGCCAGCTGGCTGTATAGCCAACCTCAAGGACAGCACAATAGAGTTCTTCTGGAATATTGTGTCTATCACGGAGCTAAAAAAGAAAAAAAAAAAAAAAAAAAAAAAAAGAAAAAAAAAAGACCTTCCAATTGCTGATGTAGACTTAAAGCACAAAAATCTATATTGGCACTCAAGATCTGCTGTAGATGGTAACATCATGACTAGCATCTTTGACATGCAGAGTAATCAGAATGCAAAACATGTTAACACTTTACACACCTGTTGTGCTGTGTTCATGATCTAAAAACAACCTAAATCTGCAAGCTGAAGTAATTCTCAGGATACTATGACATTTGATATTACCATGGTGGTATTAGTAGTATTTCAGTAGACACTTGTATCTACACAACTGATATGTATATTCTTTTGTTAATGACAATGGAGATAAAGAAATAATCTTTTAAATGATTTATCTCATAGCAGGTGTAAAGACAAGAATAACTGGCACAGTTTTTGATTCCATGGTTACCTGGACCATGACAATTTAGATTTTTGACTTGATAGATCACTTTACTATTGTTAAGCATTTAAGCATGAAGGCTGAGCAGTGAAAAAGAAAAGGAATAGTAATGAAGCAAGCCACTGACCTAGGCTGGCAATCTCACTGGTAGCAAAACCAATGAGATCAAGGGCAACCGGTGGCAATAGGTGGCTGCTGTGTTGCTGCTCCATGCTTACCCATGCATGCGTAGTTAAGTTAATGCTGGGGTCGTAATTGAAAGCCAAGAAAGACCAAAAAGAGCTACTGGGATAGGCAACACCACGGACGACTGCAAGGTGCTGAATGTTGCCGTCAA
Source organism: Acanthosepion lycidas (assembly GCA_963932145.1). NCBI lineage: Eukaryota > Metazoa > Mollusca > Cephalopoda > Sepiida > Sepiidae > Acanthosepion > Acanthosepion lycidas. Next base: position 102,990,930 of record OZ010573.1, on the reverse strand, counting down.
GGCATATGTAGCGAGCTTGGGGAGTTTGGGATAAACGCACAGGGACCATGTTTGTAGCAGCCCTTGAAAGTCTGTTTGCCCATGTCTGTAGCCCTCAGAGTTTCTGGCAGTAGAAGTTGCTGCAGCATTGCGGGTTGCCCACTGCAGCTCTATCTCGGACTCCCTTGACCTAGCTGTTGCAGCAGCGTCCCTGGATTGACAGGTGCATCTGCGGTCAACTGTTTCAGTTGCCCTCGACCTGGTAGTGGTGGCAGCATTCCTAGCATTTCGAACAGACCTTACAGAGTAGTGTCTCAGCAGCCCTAGCAGTCAGTGTTGCAGCAGCGTCCCGGGATTGACGGGCACATCTGCAGTCAAATGTTTCAGCTGTCCTTGACCTGGCAGTGGTGGCAGCATTTGTAGCATTTCGAACAGACCTAAGGAGCGGAGTCTCAGCAGCCCTAGCTGTTGCAACAGCATCCTTGGATTGACGGGCACACATGCGGTCAAGTGTCTCTAATGACCTTGATTTCACAGTGGCAGCAGTGTTTCTTATGTTACAAAGAAGCCTTTGATGATGAGTCTCGGAAGCCCGAGATGCAGAGGCAGTTGCTGCAGTCTGTGCGTTCATTCTCGACCATTGTGCATTCTTGAGCCTTGATCGCAATGAAGCCCTGTAGGCAGCTTTCCCAGCGAAGCAGGTGGCATGCTCCTCTTGTGACTGCAAGGCCTGCCTGAGGGCGCTGCATTGAGTGACCTGTGATAGTCGCATTGTAGTCTGCTCTTGGGACTTGTGGGCCCTTCTTGCCCTCATAGCGGACGCTCTTGCAGACTGAAGGCTAAGATGTACCCTCCTTTTTGGTGGCATGGGGAAAAGTGATGCTAGTAGTGGTTTATTAGGGTTGCTCAATTGCAGGAGTACAAAGTCTAACTTAGTATCACAAAGCATGAGCCAGAATCGGAAAGACAGGTATTTAAGTAAAACAGCTGAATAAATTGTTTATGGTAGTTGGAAAAATGTAGTTAAACAGACAAACGGAAAACAAAAATGTAAGAAACAACTTGCGGTAGGAGAAATGATCAGTTGAAGGAGCCTATCGTATCAACTGGATGGCGGCGTAACAGAAGCAGAAGTGAGACCTTTGTCCCACAGCTGTGCTCAGCAGGTTCAAATGTGAAGTATTACAGGCCAATCGGTTGTGCCAATCAGCGAGCGTTCTAGGGTTTCGAACACCAATCTGCAACAGTGTACGGCACTCAGCCAATGTGATACTGCTATGTGAAGCATGGTCACACGTGCGCGAATAACAATCAGCTGTAGAGTCTGTTGTGTAGACATCTCAGTTGAACATACGTTTGATTGGTGTATTCGCAAATTCCGATGAAGACATGATTGTATCGACTTCCCTCAGGTATTAGTTGGTCACAAAGGAGCTCACAGGGCAGAAGTTTTTAATTGTCATGACTAAAGTTGATAAAGTTAATCAAAATACCAAGCAAGTTGTGAAAAACATCACCAAATTCGGTAAACTCGATTTGAATGGGAAGTCAAAAGGGGTAGAATTTCATCAATTTTTATCCGATAATTGAAACTGATATTGAAAACGAAAGTCAGCACCTCAATACTGTCGGTAAATACTATGCTCAATGGGAATTTTGCTGAAAATTCTTTGTCATTTTTGAAAAATATAGCCAAAAATCAGCTAGGCTGGACTTGAATCGGATGTCCCAAAGTGATCAAGTGTATCGATTTTTTTTCCAGTAATTGATATCGATATTGAAAATGAATGTCAGTACTTCATACCTGTTGATAAGTCTTTGGCTCAATATAATTTTGGTGGAAATTCTTCGCCATTTGTGAAAAATATAGCCAAAAATCAGCTTGACTGGATTTGAATTGGAAGCCAAAAGTGGCATGATGTTATCAATTTTTTTCTTATAATTGATACCGATATTGAAGAAAAAAGTCAGCAACTAATAACTGTTGATAAAACTAACACTCAACATGATTTTCATGAAAATTCCTTGCAGTTTGCAAAAAACAGAGCCAAAAATCAGCTACATTGGATTTAAATTGGATTTTCCAAAGTGATTGATTTTTTTCCGATAACTGATATCAATTTTTAAAAACAAAGAACAGCACCTCAAAACTATAAGTAAGGACACTGCTCAACGTGTTTGGTGGATATCACTTGTAATTTGTGAAAAACTATCACTATTGGTTTTATCGATTTTTTCCAAAATTGGAGGAACAATCAAAAATCCAAAGATGTCAAGTACGAATGCCGTAAATTTCCGATCTGTGTGTGAATATTCGTGCCAATCGGATGAACGGTTTGCTCACGATGAGGTAACAAGGTGACAGACACACTAACAGAATGCCATTTATAGATGCTAGTTATTGACAAGGTTGCTCACAATTGTTTAACTGAGTGGGATTTCTAGTCAGGCTTCAGAAACACTGTCTACCTACTTGAGCTGATATAGTCGATTGGGTCTTTTTTGCAATGCATAAACACTGGTAGGTTCCACCTCTAGATTTGTGGTGAGGTATGTCTCTTTCCCAATCACCTGGCAATATGAGCTGCCCTACAGCCCCTTTCCCAAAACAAGTCTAATTCAGTTGCTGTTGTGTGATTGTGGAGATGTTCACTATCTTCATTTATGAGTGATGTGTGTCTCTGCAACATTGTCAAAGCTGCCCTTGAGAAGGGAATCAAAATCATTGTCTGGGGGAAATATCAAGTTCTGTGACCATCATACAAATAATACTGTGAAGAGTCATAAGAGTACTGAACTGTTATGTAATATCAGTCCTCTTATATGGCAGTACTAGCTTAAAAGCTGCCTTATCAGGTGGCAATTAAGCTAGTTCCTGCAGAGGGCTCTTGATTGGGCCTTTAGCTTGTTTGAGAGTCCCTAAGTCTTTGCATATTTTCATTGGGAGATCTGGCTGCCATTTGTTCTGAGTTTTCATTTGCATAGGACTTTCTTTTCCTCGCTGCAGCCTTGACTCTTTTGGAGATTTCTTTTTGCGAAGCATACTGCTACTATATATGATAGACAACAATAAACTACAGAAGAACTCAAAATTGATGACTGCATTTAAGTATTGCATTAATATTTAAGCTTACTTTTTAAAAGTTCAACGATAATTCTTCTGTCGCCACTTAATTTAAAGACAATTTGATGTTACGTAGGTCTATACTTCCTGTACAAACAATTATTTTTATTTCATGGATGACTTTCACTAGATTTTGCAATTAATTTCGATTATCCCTAAATTCATTTCTAAGTTAAAAAAAATTGTTATAGTACAAAAAAAAATTGTTACAAAAAAAAAAAAAAAAAAAAAAAAAAAAATTGCCAAAAACAATCACAGTAATGAAAACTTGGGAATCCAAAATTTCAGGTTTTCAGCTCTTTATCTGACACAAAATGTTTTTAATTTGCTCATGGAGTTGGCTTGATATGAAAATGGTATGATATGTTGGGATATGTTAGGAGTAAATTTGAAAAAGTGTGACACACTGACATTCGCATTTATTTATATAAAAATGGTGGATAATCTCCTCACAGATCAAGAAGAGACTTGAAGTGGCAGAAATGTGGTTCTACAGAAGGATACTGAGAATACCATAGACTGAATATGTGAGCAACGATAAAGTTTTAGAGAAAATGGAAACAAAAAGGACACTTATATTTAACTTCAGGAAGAGACAGTTGAAATTTCTAGGGCACATATTGAGGAAAGAAGGCTTAGAAAAATTTATACTCCCAAGACAGACTGAAGACAAGAAGGACAGAGGAATGTAATACTTAGCAAACTTGAGTAAATGGATGGCAGTTTAGGAGAGATAACAAGACAAAATTTATTAAGAGCTACAAAGAATAGGAAATTGTGGAGAACAATGACTGCAACCCTCCTGAAGGGAAATGGCACATAGAAAAAGAAGATCATCATACAGTGGAGATGCTTGTGCTCATCTGCTGTTCATGCCTTAGTCTTCTCTCTAATTGAGTGATCCTTTATATCTGGGGTATGTCTAAATGTAGCAACATAGTGACTGTCATTTTTCATGTATACAAATCCTATTTTCGGGTAGATTTGTTTGCAGTTGAACTATGCTTGTGTTGAGGACCACTGGGTAATCACCTTCAGCCTAGGGTAACCTAATATTTATTTTAGAACATATTTTTTGGTTTAAGAAATTAAGATCATGTAATATAGGAATCCTGAAAATATTCTTTTATTAGTTAGATTCTCTTTTCTAAAATTACATCCTACCTAGATTAAAATGTCATGCACTATCACTGAAGGAAAGGAAACTACAGATTGTTGAAATCAACAGAAAAGGTGTTGGGGATATTAACAAAGAAAATATTTCAGAATGTCTCCAAATAATTTTTTTTAATCATTTCAATCCAAACAAGGTAATAATGTCACTAAGATGCCAGGGATTACTAAAAGTGAAAGAGAATGAGGGAAAAGACAATAAGAGAACAGGATTCAGGAAGACAGAAGATAGTGATTGATGTGGCATTTAAATTTCCAAAGATTGTAGAAGGTAGGGAAGCAAAAAACCAGAAGAAAGTTGCACAAGAAAGCAGTACGAGAAAAACTTTTACAATAGAACTTACAGTTAAATCTAGACATAGGTGATAATGACTCCACAATTTCCTATCCTTTTTGGGTTTAAGCAATATTTGTCTCCTTAATATCCCTCCCAGTCCTTATTCTACCATCCATTTACACAAGCTTGTTAGGAAGGTTATTCACTGCTTCCCTTGCCTTCGATATTCCCTATGCTTATCATATTCTCCAAGCTCTCTTTCCTCATTATGTATAACGGAAATTCCAACTCATTTTGCTTCTAAGTACAAGTATCCTTTTTCCTTAAAACTATGTTGCTCACATGTGCACAGCATTCTCAGCATCTGTCTGTAGGCAGTCACGGCTCTCCACAATTTCCTGTCCTTTGTAGCTCTTAATAAATTTTGTCTTTTTGTTATTTTCCCTAAAACCTGTTCCACCATCCATTTACTCAAGCTCATTAAGTATGTTATGCATTGTTTTCCTCTGTCCCTTTTCTGTCCTGTGAGTGTCAGATTTTCCAAGCCCCCTTTCCTCATTAATGTGCCCCAGAAATTTCAACTCTCTCTTTCTGATGTTAAGTATAAGTTTTCTTTTTCTTTCCATTTACTCTAAAAGGTTGTCATGTTCGGTTCATGATATCCTCAGTATCCTCTTTCTATACAGACAGGAATCTGAGGAAGGCTGTAAAACGATTGCCTGGAATGTTGTTTTGACAATATCAAAGAAATAAAAAATTGGTTCAATTGTTTGGAATAAAAAAAATAGTGGAGAGAAACAGATATGACAATGTATCTAAAGTAAGTTTTGGTAATAAGCCCACAAACATATAAAACCCAGTTTGGATTGAACTCACTATTCAGTGAATAATAGGCTGTAAGACTAGCTTGTTAGTCATTACCCCATGGCAATTATAGAATAGTATAGCTTCTCTTTTATCAGAACAGTATTTACTTTTATCAGGCAGATTTATATTCTATAAATATTCACCTCCTTTGAGAGGTAAATATGCATTTGATGAAAATAATTAAACAGATTTTAGGCACACTTGAAAGTAAAGATTTGACTATAAAATGCATTTTTTTTTTCTCAAATCCTAATTATTGTTGTGGCTAGGGACTATAAAAAGCCTATTAGCAGAAATCTTTCAAATGTGAAGGCTTAACAACATCCTGATTCTGCTATCATGACATTTCCAAACCTGTCTCAGCCCTGAAAGTGTGACTAACCTATTTTGTCTGTGGAGGTTTCTGTTACTGAAAATGCTGGCTACAAAACAGTTAACTGACTACAATTAATAAAAATTTATCCATAACCAATTTTTATTTTTTTAAGAGTGTGTTTCTTTTATTAAGTGATAGGAGACTTTTCTTATTTTTTCAAATAAGTCATGATAACTAAGATTAGCATAGATTTTACAAATACTGTTGGTTATAAGACATTTTAAATTAGTTCAACACTAGTTTTATCAAGGTTATCATAAGTTTTAGTAATTCAATACCTAACATGATTTTCTGCTTACTCTTAGGTGCCTAATACATAGGAAGTCTTAATAATTGGGGAGGGAGGATTTTTTTCTCAGTATGCAATAAACAGGTGGAGAATTGTATAATGATTTAAAAGGGGGAAAAGGTGTAAAATTAATAAATGGGTTTGGTGGTTTTGATAAGCTTGGGGGAAAGGAGTCAGAAAATTACAGACCCCCACCTCATCTATTAGCCATCTAAGTGTACATAGCAGAATTCTTACATTTCTGAATGTACACGGAAAACAGTTTTCAAAAGTTTTAAGCTGAGAAATAACTGCTTAGAAGTAAATATGTAAACGTAAAGCTATTTGACACTGATTTGAGGATTATTTTATTTACATTAGTTTAAAGTAGAAATTTGTAACATTTTCTTTGTGAACTGTTTAGTTAAACCTAGCATCCTTATTAACTGAAAAAAAAAAAGAAGAAAGAAAAAAAAAAATGTACTAGATACTTACCACTTTGTGATCGATAGGTTTTGGTGGTTGTGGTCTGGCTACTGGTTTTAAATACAATAGATTTGAATCTAAATCAAAATCCATTTGCCAACAGTGATAATAGAAATCTGTAATGTAAAAATCAATTTATAAATTATATATTATTATAAGATCATATAATGCAAACATTAAATCAATGAAACACAATAAATATAAAATCTTTTAAAGCCATATAAAAAAAGATAAAAAAATAAAACCACTTTTAAATAATTTTATTTTGTTTCACAATTTTTAAAATCAAAATTATTTCATGTTCATTTTTTAAAAAAAATTACAACTGCAGTCTGACCTCTTTAATTTGGCACCTTTGTGACGAGGCCACAGCTAGATGACAGAAATCAGCCCTAAAAATAATCATATGTAAACAGCTCATTTGACACATACACATTTCATTAAAAGTGACTGACAAGGCACTGCGGTTAAGTTTTTTTTATTTAATTTTTCATTTGTTATAATTTTCTTGGTGTAAATTATGTAGAAATTGTCCAAATATTTTGTATGTCCAAGTGCTTTCAGCTGTACTTTTAGCCATTATCAAAGATGAATTTTATTTTTACTTTTAACTGAATGCATGGGTTGCTTTATGTATGTATCTAGAGTTATAGGAATGTTTTTATTTTTCAAATATGGTGGTTGTGTTCATAGTTGATGTTATTGGGTTTTGGCTTTTTCTTTTATTTATTAATAATGCTTCCACTACATTTAGCTTTTTTTTAAATTTATTTTTTTACATGTGGATGAGATTATCATATTTGTATTATCAATGAGTATCTTGCAGATAGTGTTTGGTAGGTCTAAATGGGATCTAATTGAGCTTATATATATATATATATATATATATATATGTAAAAGAATTCATGGGTAAGTAATACAAGTAGATCCTATCAATATAAAATATTAAAACTGATCTACAAAAGAGAGCTCAATATAATTTTTATTATAGAGCATATAAGTGAATTATGGTCAATGAAACCAAACAAATTACGCTATACAGATGGCCACAGAAAAAAAAAAATTTTAACAAATGTATTTGCATTGACAAGTTCAGGGAAATGGTTTTTCCCATAAATGAAATGGCCATCTGTATGGGGTAATTTGCTTGGGTTTCATTGACTGTAATTCATACACACACACACATATATATATATATATATATATATATATATATATATATATATATAATCCTTACTGATTCAGTACAAAATGTTTATTGTTTCATGCAATACAAAGGAAAAACAAAAGAAACCTAAAAACAAAACTAAATATATACTTACTACCCTGAAAGTGTAAATATGTAGCAATATATAAGAAATGAGCAATATCATCAAAAACATAAACACTCTGCTGCTATCACCTGCTACAGAAATTTGTAAACAATATGTTGTGTTGCCTTTGTAGCTTTTCATTGAACAAATGACAACCGATTCCAAAAAATGTCGAGCTTGGGTGTTGCCAGATTAAAGAGGTTGGACTCCGCTTTTTATAATAAACAAAATGCTGTCAAGTTATATCACGGGTTAAGAAAAGCATTTCAATAAAAAAAACAAAAAAAACATGAAAATATATACAATGTAAGCGTTTTCTTTTGCCTTGATAAAGTCAACATAAAAATATTGTTCTTTTGTTGCTTGTTATTAACAAAACAAGGTTTGTAGTCCCTGTCCACAGATACATGAACCTTGTCTTGAATACTCCCCCAAAAATTATGTTAAGTTATTTTTTTTTTTAATTTCTTTAGAACACATTTTTAAGCAGGATAGCTGATTGTTTTTACAACTAACTGCTGCAATCAATGATTTAGCATGAAATAATTTCACAAAAAGCTTAAAAAAAAAAAAAAAAAAAAAAAAAAAAAAAAAAAAAAGAAAAAAAGTCAAATTAAATAGGCTAGGTAGAATTTTATAAGTCAGTTGTAGAAAATAATTTATGCCTATCTGAGGACTGACATAAATTATCAGTTTATTGTCGGTCCTCAGATAGACAAATTATCTTCTATTGCTGACTTTGAAATTTCAGTAAAGTTATCAATTATATGACAGACACCTGAATGTTTTAAGGATACAATAGCTGAACTGTGACAATAAGAACAAAGATGAGGACAGTTCGGGAAAAAATTACTGAGTTCTATGTGCCATGTCCCTTCAGGACGTGGGCGATCATGGCTCTCCACAACTTCTTATCCTTTGTAGCACTTAGTAATGTTTATCTTTTTATTATTCCTCCTACTCCCTGTTTTAGCATCCATTTACACAAGCTTGATGAGAACACTAGTTTGAGCAAATTAGTGTATAATAACAGTAATTATCTAAAAAGTTCAGACAAAACTAGTCTATGGTGATACTTGCATTCTGCCAGAGGTTGTATCTTTACTTTCCTTTCTGTAATTGAACTCTTATGCTGGTTGAATCATGTAATTGTTAATATTGTTTTGTACACCCCAGAAATGGAAGCTATAATAATTTACTTCCTTTATTTTTTAACTAATCTCTTATAAGATCTGAAACCAATCTTCTCTAATTTCATCTCTTGTAGCTGCCAATTTCTGTGTATACATTATAGGCTAAAAGTTTGGGGCCACCCTTTAGATTTCAAAAAACTGCCTAAAAACCGAAGGTTGCATGGATTTTTTAAAAACTAATTTACAAGCTCATTTCACGCCAGAGGGATTTTCCCTTCCTGAAGGATGTTTTCATATATTCAATAATAATAAAATTAACCCATTACTGTATTAGGTTTCCTCAACGTTTTAGCTCTATTGCCTTGCTGGTTAATGAAAGTCTTCAGGCTGGTGGATTTAAAATTTTCTCTAGAAAATTGGACACTATATCCTAATAGATTAAATAGCTTCAGCATTCTAGCTTCTTCTTCTATGTGCTGTGTCACATCAGTACACTGGTGATCCTTACGCTCTAAACTTCCTGTCCTTTGTAACTCTTAATAAATTTTGTCTTTTTCTTCTCTCTCCTAAACCTTGTTCCTGGCATACATTTACTCAAGTTTGCTTGGTCTTTCCCCTGTCCCTCTTGTCATCAATCTTGGAGAAGCCCAGGTGATGACAGGAAGAACCAGATTGATTATATATTAACAAAATGTTCAGAAATGCAGTTCTACACTGAAAAACATACCCAAGTGCTGACATCAAGAGCAACCATTTTCCAGTTGTGTGCTACATCAGAGTAAAACTACAGAAACTAAAGACCAAAGCAATGCATAAACTGCAATATGACCGATTCCTGAAGTACCCAAGGCATAAGGAGATGTTCAAAACAGACAGAGTTCACAGGGATCTGTGTAAAAAAAAAATCAAAAAAAAAAACAGGACTATTCCAGTACGATGTTAAGTTTCAAGGACTGAAAGAGACATGCATGCACATACACAAAGTGAATGGTCATCAATTTAAAAAACATACACTTTGTGATTTATCTTTTAATAGTTTGACAGATGAGATGTTCAAAGAAAAGATACAGTTGGTTCCAATAATTCATGTCACGTGGATCAATTGAAAGCAGTGATGAAATGAAAGTGTTGAAGGCTAAAACACAAATGAATTTTGTACAGTTTGGAGTTCTACTACACTTGAAAATTTTGAATTACACTTTAATTCTTACTGTTACACATTTCAGCTATCAAGACTACTCATGGTTTGTGAATGCCACAAAAATTCATGACTGTCGTACATTTCCTGTAAAGTGTAAGGGTTTTAATGAACATAATGGCAAATAAAAATTTTCACAAAAAAGACTACAGAATTTAGTTACCTCTACTACTCATGGCTTTCGTTGAACATGGCACAGAAGACAATGATAACATTTTTTCAGTTCATCTAGTTTAACATTCTTCCAATTTTGATATCTCTATGGAATTGTCCTTTGCAGATTTTCATATGGCATTGTACTTTGCGATAAGTGTAAAGTTCTGAGTTTGCTCAGCTTTCTCTGCATGGCTGTCAGCTGACATGAGCAAATCTTGTGTGCAACTTTTAAGCTTGTGTTTTTGGTTTTCAATTCTTCAATTTCTATGACAATGGATTTCTGTTTTTGTCCAGCTGCTTCTTCCTGTATTTTCTTCTTCTCAGCCTCAAGTTGTATGCTTTTCTGGCAATGGAAGCACTACAAGGAAGAGACTTAGTCATGGGAACATTCACAGCACATCCAACTGTGGTCAAATAGTCTGTAAAAATGCACTGTGCAACCAGAGTCTGCTGTTTCATATTGTCAGTGGCAATTTCCTTATTGACTGAGGCCTGTTCATGAAAGAGTACCAGCAATCTGTGAACAACTTTTCACAGTTTTTGATATTTTTTGTTGCTTGACAAAGAAGAGTAGAACAAAGTGTCCAGATGGTCTTCATGCTTGCTGAAATTCTTGAAAGCAAAATTTCCAGCAGCCTTCTCTTTTGTATCAACAGATGATGTCATCACAATCAGACTTGCTGACTTGTTTTCTGTCCATCATATGGGAAAGACATCTTTTTAGACTTTCTTTTGTGGCAGATTTTTTTCACAAATGAATCCAGGGTTCAGCCATGCAAGTGTCTTTACAAGAGGGTATCTAAGGTGAGACTTTGCCAGAAGTTTCTCAATGATGATGATGAACATTGTCTTTGTTGCAATTCTGCGTGCAAACAGATAATTCTTGGATAAAATTTGCATAGCCCTATCTACCAGAAATTCATACTTGGTCTTATGCATGTTTGGGTTTGACAAAATTTCTACAAATGCATTCAGTTTGGAAAATGTAATTATCTTTTTAGTGTGCTCTTCCTTTACAAATCTTCTTAACAGTTTCATGATCATACTAAAAAGATCATCTTCAAGGAAAGGAAACAATGTTTCATTGCTCTGATATTTTATCAGAAATGAATCATTCTCTTTCGAAATAAAAAAAAAAAAAAATTACTGGAAATAAAACATTCACGTTTGATAGCACCGCAGAGAAGAACTTTGTCTCAGGACATTTTTCCGTTTTTTTTTTTTTTTTTTTAACTAAGTTCAAAAATTTGATGACATCTGGTCAAATGTCTAAGGATCATTCATGTTTGTACATTTTCTAGCCATCTATGGCAGAAATAAAAAAGGACAGGGTTGAAATTTTAATATAAAGCCAAACAAGTCTCAATATATTTCATCATTTTTTGTCACTTACAACAAAAGCTAGAGTTACAAACCATTATTGGCCTGCAAAATTTAAAAATAACATTCTTCTCATTTTTTCAAAGATACATTTTCTATTCTATCATCCTTCCTGTCTACATTTTCTTTGAGTCAAATTTGATTCTCAAACTTGTTACTTTTGACAATAATTTAGACAAACATAGTTTACATATAGATACACTAAGGGATGCATAAAGTATCTATTTTTTCAGCATGAGCTTACCCACTGCTGACTAGAGAAAAGCACTTTTTACTTTTGAAATTGACATGTGAATAAAATTTCTTCAATTGTTGAAATTTAAAAAAAAACACTGATAAATCGTTCGAGATTCTACTAAAATATATTTTATTACTGTAAAATAATTTATTTTTCTGTCAACTACAAATTCAATGAAGGTGAATTTATTTTTGATGAAGATGTTTATTTGTCTCTCAAGCCTTTTATCTTCGTTTTTCCTTTTTTTGTTGAGTGAGGGTAGCAGCTAGAAGATACGCCTTTAAATTCTTTCTCATTTACTTTCTTGTCACTTAGATGAGAAAATATAGAAGTAACTATGAGGTCATGAACACGTTCTAATCAAAGAAACAAATCACCCTTCACAATAATTGCCAAATATTAGTAACGACTAAAAGAACATTTTTCTTAAAGGAGAATTTTTGCTTGTAAAAAAGTCAGATTTCTGGGATTTAGCATTTTGACTTTCATGAATTGAGTGAAAAGGGACGTGTGGGCAGCAGACCAATTTAGAAAATTCCAGGACTTTTCAAGGAGCTTTTGCATTACTGCTGTTTTTCCAGGGCTTTTCAGGCCCTGGAAAAGGCCCTGTTAATTGTTCAAGGCTTTTCAAGGTTTTCTGACCTTATCACCGGGGATGAAAAATGGTGTCTTTATGTGAATATGAAGCAGAGAAAAGAATGGGTGAGTTCCAAAAAGCAGGCAATACCCCAAACCAAGCCAGAGCTGCATCCACATAAGATCTTTTGTTAACACATTTCCTTTCTTGGATAAATTTTGTATAGCCCTATCTGCCAGAAATCCACACTCAATCTTAGTAGTATCTTTATGCATGTTTAGGTTTGACAAAATTCTTACAAATTCATCCAGTTTGGAAAATGTAATTATCTTTTTAGTATGCCCTTCCTTTACAAATTTCAACAGTTTCATGATTCTGCTAAAAAGATCATCTGTAAGAAAAGGAAACAACAGTTTATCACTCTGGTATTTTATCAGAAACAGTTCAATGTCTTTCAAAATAAGCACAAAAATTTGCAATTTCACTGGATATAAAACGTCATTAATATTTGACAGAACAGCAGAGAAGGACTTAGTCTGGATACATTTTTTTTTATTTCAAATTTCATGACATCTAGCCAAATGTCTAGGAGTCACACAGATGTTTGTACATTTTCTAGCCATAAATATAATAATTTATTATTTTCCTTTCAACTACAAATTCAATGAGTGTGAATTCATTTATCTTTGGAGATTTTAACTTGTCTATGATGACTTATTTTGCTTTTCCTCTTTTCTTGCTGACTGAGTGTAGCAGCTAGAAGATACACATTCATATTCATTCTCCTTTTCTTGTCACTTAGATGAGAAAATATAGAAGTAACTATGAGGTCATGAACTCATTCCAATCAAGGAAACAAACCACCCTTCACAATAATTGCCAAATATTACTAATGACTAAAAGAACGTTTTTCTTAAGGGAGAATTTTTGCTTGTAAAAAAGCCAGATTTCTGGGATTTGGTATTTTGACTTTCATGAACTGAGAAAAAAAGGGACGTGTAGGCGGCAGACCAATTTAGAAAATTCCAGGACTTTTCAAGGAGCTTTTGCATTACTGCTGTTTTTCCAGGGCTTTTCAAGCTCTTGAAAAGGCCCTGGTAATTTTTCAAGGCTTTTCAAGGTTTCCAGGACCTTTATGAACCCTTATAGAGTTATGAACAAATATAACCTGAATGTGAGAAACTACAAATTCAAAGGAGAACATGCTGAGAGAAACACTTGCGATGTTGGTGATTGAGATGATCCCAAGGAAACCAAGAGAATGAATAGATGACAGAGGAAATTCTCGAGGTGATAAAAACAAGGCAACAATCAATATCAAGGAATAGAAAAGAATACTGAACACTAACAACAGAAATTAGAAAAAAAATGTAGGCAGGCTAAGGAGGAATGACTAAATGAAATGTGTGTAGATATAGAAAGTATGAGCAAAATAAATACAGCAAGTATATGCAACAGAAAAAAAAAAGAATTAACAGGATGAAATATGAACCAATCAACAGGTTTTATAAAATCAAAGGAAGAATCACTGGTAATAAAAAAAAAAAGAAAAAATACTTCAAAGATGTAGTGAATACATCAGAGAACTTTCTCATAATGTGAGAGAGAAAACTACAAACTTTAAAAATATAGAAGGGCCAGAAATATTAAGGTTTGAAGTAAGCTCAGCATAGGACAAGGTGAACAGGAACAAGTAGCAGGATCAGATGTGATCACAACAGAAATGCTCCGAGTCTTAGGTGAGAATGGAAAATGCAACACCAAAATGCAAAAACATATTGGGTTAGCAAAAGATGCATTCTGAAAGCTAAGCAAAATGCTGTAATGGTCACCCTATTATGTATCTATTAAAAGACTGACTAACTTTATTATCCCATGTACTATATGCACACCACTTAGGACATGGATTTTTTTCAATTAATATTCCCCTAAAACAAGGCCCAAGGGCTACTCAAGGTAGAGAGTTACTAAGTGAGGTTGATGTATGGATGTAAGAAAAGGAAGTAAATGCAGATGAAGAGGATATGTAAGATAGATAATGACTGAGCTTAGACTTGAAGAGGTTCAGATTAGTGGTAAGGGAGCATTCACATGGGAGTTTGTTCCACAAAGTAGCAATTCTTAGGAAAAATCTGAATGGAACTTTCTTTTTACTAATGAAATATGAAAGGAATGAAGATGATTCAACTTGTTTTCATGGCATCGTAGATCCTGGTTGTAAAGGTCTGAACTGGTACAACTATGGAATGTAGCTTGTCTGAACATTAACCATGCAAATAGTAATAGGATTGTGACGTTAGTCTGTGGGAAAGGGACTGTAGAGTTGAAAATAATTCACCGGCCACCAGGTTGCATAAAACGTGTTATCCTCCCAGTAATTTACTGGTCAATAGGATCTGTTGGGCATAAACAATGTTATTATAAATGTGTATATATATATATATATTATGTGTGTGCATGTTTGTGTGAAGGTCAGTATAGCTGAGTACCCCAAGCACATTGGATTAAACAGTGGATTCTCCTGTAAAAAGGGATGCATGTTTGAACCCTACCAGATGGCACATTTTCTTTACAAAGTGCAAACTTTATATATATATATTTTTAAGCATATCACTCCAAGCAAGGTGGGAATGCCACCATCACACAAGGAGTTACAGAGAGTGAAAGTAAGAGTAAAGAGGGGTGTTTGGGGAAAGGATAAAGAGAGGGATGGATATCAAGATCAAGGCATCAGAAGATGTCGATTGACATTAATTTGAATATTTGAAGATTATAGTTATCAGGGGAAGTAAGTCAGAGGAAGGGAGTTCAACTGTCAGGAAGTGCAAGAGAAGAAGCTGTTGACATAGAAGAGGTGGTTACATTTAACTGTTTTAACAGTAAAAGGGTGGGACCGAGATGCCAACCTAGTTCATGCAGTTGGGGGCAGCAGTGAAAATAGCTCATCAGAGCAGTTGCCATGAAAATATTTGTAGAAAGGACAGAGGGAAGCCACATCATGTCTGTGAGAAAGTGACTGGAGTCAAGATGCCGGGTCAGGACCTATCACATTGCGTATCTGTCTTTAGATTTTGTTGAGAACCTCGAGATGAACAGTGAGGACCCCAGACCATGTATGTCAACAGTATTCATTGCAAGGACGAATGATAGATCTGTAAATTTGAAGGACAGACTCAGACGAGAAAAACCTTCTGGCACAACACAGAGAAACAACTTTCCTTGTGGTAGATGAAGCTATTGATTCAATGTAGTTGCTCCACCTCAGGTCAGTGGAAAACATGAGACCAAGAAGATGCAGAGAGATGCTCTTGTGAAGTTGAGCATCAGCCATGCTTATAGGAGGCAAGTAGGTTTCCCTATGGTGGGTAAATGAGAGCAGCTTCATTTTGGAGGTATTAAAGTTTAATAGCCATTTCCTGCCTCAGTTAACCACAGATTGGAGGTCCTTTTTGAGACCAATGGCCAGGTTAACTTTGTCAGCAGTGCCGGATTTACTATTGAGACAGAAGTAAATTTCACAAAAGTAAATGGTAATGTTGTCTGCATAGATGCCTACTTGAGAACTAATGACATCAGGAAGACCGTTGATGAAGATCAGAAACAGTGTAGGACCAAGGATAGAGCCTTGAGGAACACCAGTGTTCATATGAAAGGAACTGGAAGAGAACCCATTTAGGATGACCGTCATTTCATGGTTTGATAGAATTAATCAAATAATTGTCCTGTAATACTGTATCCCTGAAGCTTATGAAGAATGCTGGTATGCCAAACCCTAGCAAATGACTTAGAGATATCTAGAGCCACAGCTCAAGCTTAGTTGTTATTATCAAGAGCTTGGTATACAAATTCAGTTATGGTTGTAAGCATATCAGTGGTAGACCAGGCAAAGTGGAAAACATATTGTTTGTCAGAGAGTAGTTCATGGGAAGTAAGGTGCTTAACCACTTCAGGATTAATAAAAGCCTCAAAGATTTTGGCAAAGAGTGGTAAGAGACTGATAGGGCAGTAGTTAGATGGGTCAGAAGGGTCTTCAGAGTTCTTAAAAGCAGGGACAACAGATGAGAACTTCCAACATGTTGGAAAGCAAGAGTCAGTAAGGCAATAGTTATATAGTTTGGAGAGAACTGGAGCCACTCAGGAGCACATTTTGTTAGAACTATGGTTGGCATCCTGTCACCACCATTTGCTTTATGAGAGTCTAATTTAGAGATGATGTCTAATACCATCGACAGAATTATGCTCATCTTACTCAATACACACGATATAAATGATATAAATATAGAGTATATGTAAATATATAATGTATAATTTAATATATACAACAAATAATTAAATAATAAATAATGAGTAAAAAGATAACAAGTAACACTATACAGTAGCTACAAATTTGAATCCACAATTATTGCCATTCAATAGCCTCCAGATTAATTTGTAATATAACTATTACCACCTACTCAATAACTGTTTGGATAATACAATAGATGTTGCTATCCATAATGCACCATACAGTAACATATATAAATAGTTGAGTCAAACACACAAAGATTGAAGATTTTATTCAAGCATAAAACAGACTTGTCATTCAATGTTGACCTCAAAGTCCACACACACACACACACACACACTGAGGTCTTGTATGAGGATGAATGGAGGCATAATGTCACCATCACAAACTCTTTTCGAATTCTCTCCACTGTCCTCAGATTGACAACCAAACACTGAAATGTTTGTATTGGTGATTCCTGTGTGTATGGTAAGCAGTACAGCATGCTGTTTCCAAATTTTTGATAGTGACTTGTGTCATTGTATTCTTTTTCTCACAGATGGTGGCCAACTGACCATACTATACTGTGCAATTGACAAAATCAAAAACAATGCACATGTGTGAAATTAAAAATATAAAATGACAACAATTTACTCATTGAACTCGCTCTGTGTATATATATATATATATATATATATATATACACACACAGAGTAATGCAAGTGCCATAACACCAGTCAAAGACATTTTGCTTCAAATATCTTCCACATCAAATTCTTTAAATTCATTAACATACTAACATAATAAACTGCCTTAACTTGATAGTTCTTTGTGTTAGAATTGGCATAATACAATGTAAACATTTTTAGATTTTGGTGGTTGAGTTGTTGCTTTATTTAGAATATTGGTAAGAGAGCTAAAGAGATTTGGAATAAAGAACAATGCTTCTTTACAGTTTGACTGTAAAGCACTCCCTGGGTGACAATGTCTCTTTTAGAGTTACATTTCTATAGACATCTATCTTTTTTCCAGGTGGTTTGCTCTTAACATCCTTTCCTGATGGCAGACTCTCACTGCTACTTCCCTCTCATTTCTCATGTGATTTTAGTCTGTGTATATGACCTTCAGTTGACCTTGCACATTTATGTGGATCTCATTTCAACCATTCCAACAACATACAAACATAGCAGACAATGTTCCTCAACTAAGACATACCAACAAAAATACTATATACATACAAAAACATGTAAGCATATCAATAAATCCATTTAAAAGAAAAAAAAAAAGTACAACAAATATTTTTTTAATATAATCTCCTTCCTTGTCAATGCACTTCATTCAGTTAATCATATAGGGTGAATATTATCAAAATTTAGTTAATAACATATTTTATTGCTCTATTTTCATGCATAAATTCCTGTCAGTTGAAGAGTATATATATCAACAATAGCTCATTATCTATAGTACCATTTTGGTAAAGCATCTGATTCATCTTGCAGCTAATAAAAGAAAAGAAAGTAAGCAGATTGTTTTCTTTTCTCCCACAAATATATATTTACTTATTTATGGTAGATATATGATTTCATATTTTCATTTTTAGTTTGCTTGCATTGTGCTTTTTGTTCTTTGATGTTTATATGAGGCTTGATCAAAAAGTATTGGGACTGTTGCTATTGTAATGGAGCTAAAGAACACAAAGTGAAGCTGCTTAGCACAAAATGACCTTGAACTGTCACACATGGACACTAAGTTATAACATTCTCATTTGCTTCACAGAAATCTGAAAGTGTAATGGAATAGGAAAAAATACTTCCCAAAAGCTAAACAATGTATTAATACATAAGAAAATTCTGTTAGAAATAAAAAAAAAAAGAAAAAAAAGAGAAAAGAATGTTGAATTTCATCAGAGATGAAGAGGAGACTTGAAGCAATAGAAATGTGGCTCTATAGAAGAATGTTGTGAATACCATATACAGAACGTGTGAGGAAGAAGGAAGTTTTAAGGAAAATAGAAAGTAAAAGGACATTTAGAATGATACAGTTGAAATTTCTGGGATACATAATGAGGAAAGAGCACTTGGAGAATTTGACACTCACAGGAAGGCAAGAACTGCAGAGGGAAACAACACGTAAGCTACTTAACATGCTTGTGTAAATGGATCATAGAACAGGTGATGGGAGGGATAGTGAAAAGACAATCATTAATAAGAGTTAAAAAAATAAATAAAGAAGTTGTGGACAGCCATGATTGCCTATGTCCTGAAAGGAGATGGAACATAAAAGATCTGTTTTTGTAATGCACTACTTACAGTAAACCTGTGACCATCTTTCATGAAATGATCCATAGCAAAATTTAATGAGAGTCTGTTTATTTGATCTACAAAAGAAAGTTAATATTTTTATCATTGAAGTATTTTGTATTTTAAAGACTCTTTGTGCTTGTTTAATAATTATTTTGACTTGCAAATAATTGAGTTCTGATAACTTTGTTATAGAATCTTGAAAGCCAGCAGCATGAACTATAATAAAACAGCATTTTCACATATTATTATCTAATGAATAATTGACAATATGTTAATTTTATGAAATATCAACCCTAAAATTAGTCAGTGGTTCACTAGACAAAAATCATTATTTCAAGCAGCTGTTTAAATAATTTGCTCTGCTTTTGTTATTCATGGATAATGAATTTGCATTGTTATGAATTTATTTTTTTTTGTTAACAGAGACTGACCTGTTATTTTTTTTCAACAAATTAAAAAAGTGATTCTTTTACCAGCAGCGTTTGAACCGTTTTCTTTTTTAATGAAAGGATTGATGATATATATATATTCGATGATTGATTGATTTGTTTAAATCGCATATCAACTCCTCATAAGTCAATTAAATGCTAAAATTTAATTTTCTTGGGACCTTTGAAGTAATAAAAATATATGTTATTCTACTTTCACAATAGAAATTATGGTAGGTGATACTCAGCTGTTGTGCATATACATGTTTGTGTGGATATAATTATTAGAAATGATATGTGTTTTATACTGTAGTTTTGTTGAAGTTATATTTTGGAATAAAATTTGATATAAGAAATTGTCAGATATATGGCTTAATGTCATGAAAGTGCTCTTTCATGTTGGTTGATTTTGTTTAGCAGCATATCAACCTCTATGGATTAATTAATGCTGAAATCTAAATAATTTGAACAATTTTATGGGTTCAACTAAATATATTTTGAACACAATTATATGCCTTCAACTACAGATAAAATGTAATGTTGCTAATTTTACTATAAATAGGTATTGTTTCTAATATATATATATATATATATATATATATATATATATATATATATATAAAATTTTTTTTTTTTTTTACATAAAAATGTATTGTTGGTATTTTTACTATTAAAATATATTTTTATACTTTCATAGTGTTTTGTTTGGGGGTTCACTATTTGCCCATAGCAGGGATTGTAACAGATGATACCACCCTGGTTCAGGGTGGCCTTGGGAACAACAGCAATTAAGGGGTAGTTCCATGCTCCTCAAAACATCTCCAACCCCCCTATCAGAGGTCTTGCTGCCAGATGTAGTTTATTGTCATAACCAGGACAACGGATAATTTGAGACCCAGCAAAAGCCAATTTAAAGGAAGTAAAGAAATAACAAAAATAAAAGTGAGGGGATTAAGAGAAATACCAGGTGGAAATTTTATATTTTTTTTTAATCAAGTTCACCCCATGTAAGGCAGTAAAACCACTAAGACACAAGGGGTTAATGAGCGTGAAAGATTTAGAAAACAGAAACATTATTAAGGAGCAAGAACAGCAGGAGACTAATCAGGAAGTGAGTAGATAACAATTGACATTGCCTTTGAATTTTTAAGATAAAAGTTGGATGGAAAGCATGGAGCCAGAAGAGTGATCCATAAGCAAAGAAACATAAGAAAAGGAATTGTTAGTATAGAACTTATAGTTACATCTAGTCAATTTAACTTTAAACTGATGAGACCTTATTGCTAATCTAGTACTGTACTTAAATTCTATAAAGTCTAGATACCAAAGCAAAGAGCTCATCTGTACAGATACCCTGAAAGTATTTAGAGAAAAGGCACAGGGAAGAAACTTTACAGCAGTGGAAAAGTGACTAAAGCTGAGACACTAGGTCAGGACCAATAATATTGACAATTCTTCTTTTGATTTTATCAAGAATCTCTAATTATATAGCAGGGACACCCAACCATATGTGACAGCAATATTCAAAGCATGGACAAATGATTAACATAGATTTGTAAGATAAATTCTGGAGAGAAAAACATGACACAGTGAACCAACATTTTTAGCAGCAGACTTAGCAATGGATTCAATGAAGATTTTCCACTTCATATCAACTGAGAATGTTAGCCTGAGAAGATGCTATGTCACTCTCCTAGAGGTTAGCATCTCTCTCAAATGATTAATGGAGACCAGTTTCATTTTGGAGGCTTTAAAATTAACAAGTCATTCTTTGCTCCAGTTAACAACAGCCAGTAGGTCATTTTTGAGATCAGCTGCCAATTTGACCTTATTGAATTGATCAGACTTACTATCAAGAAAGGAGTAAATGGTAGTGTCATCAGCAAAGATATCAAGTTGGGAGCTGAGGCCATCAGGAAGGTCATTGATGAAAATTAAGAACAAAGTAGGACCAAGGATAGAGGCCTGCATTAGTACAAAAAGATCTAGAAGAGTGACCATTCAGGATAACTTTCATTTTGCAATTTGATAAGAAAGACTGAATCAATTCAAAAATTTGTCCAGAGACACCATAACTTTTCAACTTGTAAAGAAAATCAGTAAGCCAAACCCTGTTCAACCCTTTTGTGATGTCCAAAGCAACAACCCAAGCTTCACCATTCTTATATATAGTTTGATAGACTCTTTCAGCAATAACTGTTAATACACCAACAGTTGATCTAGAGAAACAAAAACCATATTGCTTGTCTGAAAGAAGGCCCTGCATTGTGAGATACTTAATCAATTCAGTGTTGATCAAGACCTCTAGCAGTTTACCAAAAAGATGTAGAAGGCTAATAGGCTGATAGTTGGAAGGGTGAAATGGTTCAACTGACTTCTTAAAGACTCGAACAACTGATGAGGATTTCCAACAAGCAGTAAAGCAAGAGGCATTTATTATACAGATTAAAGAAAACAGGAGTCAGTTTGAGAGCACATTTCTTAAGGACTATTGCAGGGATACCATCAGGTCCACATGCTTTGTGGGGATCCAGATTAGAGATGATATCAGAAACCATGGAAGGGGTTATATGCATATCACTCAATAGATACTCAGTTCTAATTGGAAAGTCAGGCAAGGATTTACCAGATGAGTCAACAGTAGAGTTTAAAGAGAATTTACAGGTGAAACATTCTGCTTTATCAGCAGATGTTAACACCTCAAATTGATTGAAGAGAGGAGGAATAGAAAATTTACTCTTATTTGATACACTATTACAGAGCCACTAGTAGACGCGAGAGCCAAAGTTGTTAGATGCAATATGGTATCAGCAAATACTTTGCTCCTTCAAGGACATATTTACATTTATTACATGCAGCCATGCATATGTGTCTGTTGTGACTGGAAATGTCATGTTGGTATAGTTGAAAAAAGTGATTCCTGTGGGCTATAGCAGCTGAAATGGCTGGTGTGAACCATGGAGAAGATTGAGATTTCACCTGGTATTTCCAAGAAGGAACAAAAACATCTATGTCAGCTTTGATCCAAGAAGAAATCTCTGGCACAATTCTCAATAGGAATGTTAAGAATATCAATCCAAGGGAAGTCTTGAAGAAAGTCACAAAGTAAATCCTAATCAGCATGTTCATAATGGAAGGAGGTCTTGTGAATAGGAGGTTACTGTCTAATAGATCACTGAAACAAAATATCAATAGATACTATAGCATGATCTGAGTTGCCAAGAGGACAGTGTTGTGAAGCTTGACAAGTGCAAGGAGAAGAAGTAAAGAACAGATCAAGTAAGGAAACATGTTGATCTGATTCAGTAGGGAAACAAGTAGGGAAATCCATGATTTCGGTAAGAGACTGAGCAATGGAAAAATTGGAAGTCTGAATACTGCCAACATCAGTAACATTAGAATATTTAATCCAATTCTTGTGATGCACATTAAAATCATTAAACACAAAAATGTTCACAGATGGATGTTAAACACAAAAATGTTCACAGATGGATGTTTCTATAATCTCAGAAATTTTATCTATTAGGTTAGTGCAAAAATAATGACGTAATAATGTCGTTTTTTGATGTATTTTTTAACGTCGAAAAACAACATTATTACGTCATTATTTTTTGTACCAACCTAATAATATATTGCAGTCCCATAAAGAGAGTGAGAACTAAAGGAAAAAGAAATAGCTAACAAGGTGTAATAATGAAAGTTGAAAGCACATGAAAAAGTTGTCTGGCGATAGATAACCTGGAACAGAGAATTTATTGGTATTAGGTTGGTGCAAAAATAATGACGTAATAATGTCGTTTTTTGACGTTAAAAAATACGTCAAAAAACGACATTATTACGTCATTATTTTTGCACCAACCTAATAGCAATGTAAGAATTTAAATTGATTTCACAAAGTGCAAGCATATCAGGTGACTGTTTCAAGAGAAAAGCTTCTACACTGCAGAAGTTGTAACAGATACCATGAATATTGTAGAAAGAATGGTTGGAGGTGGGTAGGAGATTTGTTTTTACAAGTTTTCTCCTATTTTATTTTTCATTGTATTTGTCTCTAAGGTGATTTTGTTTTGAGGAGAAAAAGAAAAAAGAAAGGTCAACATAATTATCACCGTCATCAATGGCAAAGTAGAATTTGGCTGAGACAAGCATAATGCGGCCCCAGGAAATATATACTGGGACACCTAACCATGTGTAAAATGGCACTACAAGTACCCCAATATTATGTGACTGTTGATCAGAGCAACCTCTTTAAACACTACCAAATAGTTCAGGATCCTTACTACCAGTCAGATTCAACAACCAGTGCACTACCAACCCAGTATTCTGATAATGAAAAATCAAAACCCCCTGATTAGTCAGATCACCAAAAAGTTAAAACAAATCATTATTGTTTTTAAAGAATGAACTGGTGAACCATATCCTAAACAAGGAACAAGTGTGGTTATAGGTGAGCCTATCTAGTCTTATTAACCTAATCCACAGCACAGAAGACTGGGCAATTTTATCGAGACATCAACTGTAGGAAGGATGATGATTAAGACTGTAGATGAATTGAGAATCTTCAGGCCTGAAGATTGCATTCAAGCATGGAAGAGACTGTCATCATTCGGTGTTCACCTCAGTGTCCACTTTATATAATATGTATCTAAGGTTTATCACTTGGTTGATTGGTCTTATTTTCAGTATTCTTTCATGGACTGACCCAGTACAATCACTCCATCCACATGTCAGGGGATATCAACAATTGATATGGACATCCCAAAATTAATATGCAAACATTTGATAATTTAACATTTATTGCTGTAAAAATAAAACATTGTGCATATGTGATTAGCACATCAATGCCACTCTTCCACTTACTTGCCAATGAAATTAATGCACTTGTCCTATTGGTGCACCATATCTTTTGAACAGTTTGACACCATATTTGTGTTAGCTGAAATCCATGAGCAACACAGCTTTTGCATCCCAGAAAACAGATATCATCAATTTCTTTGCTGACTCCTGAACTTTAAATTTCATTTATTTTTGCATGTAAATGGAGTAGGGTGGGGGAATTAGTGATAAGAGATACTGCCAACCTACAGAATTAACCTTTGTCTCTAACTTAATTTGATGCATCCAGATTTCATTACAAAGTATTAAAAAAAAATTTTTTTTTTTTTTTTTAAATATTTTTCATTTATTTTTTTCATATGAAAATGGACAATTCAATTATCTTTCCAGTCACCATTAAATAAACAAAGGTTAGGTCCAACTATTTTAGTTTATGACTGATGATTATCATGAAATTGAATTCCCCTCTCCAAGGGACACATGGTACAGTTGATAAAGGCATTAGTTAGATCCAGTGACAGGACCCTAAGAGTGTGAGTTCAATACCTGGTTAAGGTGGTGGAGAACTTGGAGAGGGGAATTAACAGGAGATAACTGATAACTGACATCCATGGTACGTGGAACTAGAACAGTCTACCCCAGTGAGTGAAATAACGTGTTCGGTTCGACATTCCAACCACTTGAAGAAGGCCGGAGCACACAACGGCCAAAATGTTGTGATAAATATAGCAACAAAGATGAGGACAATAGCCTGAAAAGTGTACAAAAACACACATATGATGCTCCAAAATTAATGCCTCCTATTTATTTCCATGTTCCATTTATTTCTCAATCAAGATCAGCTTATTTACAGATGGCTCAAATGTTCTTTCCTATTACCAAATATGGTAAATTTTACTGCTCCTAAACACAATCTTCCTTTACTTTCTGACCATCTACACATTTGAGAATAAATTTTGAGGATGGTCATTTACAAACTGTACCATGAATTCCACATTTTTATTAATTTATCTACTTTTTTTATTTATCTATCTAGCTTTTCTATTTACTTAACTAAATTCTTGCAAATTGAAGAGAAGGAAAAATTTACCTTTTTTTTCTTAGTTTATCAAAAAGCACTGCACAACTACAACTTGCTATCAAATCCTACTAGAGCGCAATTTTATCTTGCCACAAGTTCAAGAAGCTACAGAAAGAAAATATTTTGGTCACTAATTATGATGAATAGCTTGGATGCATGACTGAGGCTTCATTTATCTCATTAGTCACTTGCTTGCATTAATAAGACTTATGAATAAAACATACAATCTAGTGCATTTCAATGAGCAGTTTCAAGAAAAGATTGTATCAGCCAAAGAGAATCTTTGGGAGACAGCAGGAAATAAATGCTTAACTGAGATTGAAAAAATACATTATTGATCTATGGTTTGAATTGTTTCGATCCTGGATTTATTTTATGTGTTTTCACTCTGAAATGTAGCTACTAGAACCAAATAAAATAGAAATGAGAGTAAGAAGACTGAAATATCAACAAGAAATATTTCAATGTATTTTTTTGAGAATAGATTCTTTATTGATGAACCAGCAGGATCTGGTAAGACATATGTGTACAATACATAAAGAGGTTGTTTGAGTCAAAGTGGAAAAATTGTTCAAATGTGAATATCATTGAAGCACAGGTTAAACATCTACCACTCTTGAGGTATGAGTAAGAATAAGAGAGTAGTGAGATGATTTCTCAACAGTTATGTTCATCAAAGAAAATATAACAAGAGAAACAAATGGTGACTCAATTGATGTCAGAAAAGCTGAAGCAACAAACGATTTATCAATAAAGTAGTCCTAACAACAAAACACAAAGATGCACTACTGCCCAATAATGACTTATTGCAATGTATTCCAGATATTAAAAATATAACACACAACTGACTCACAATTCAGTGATGATGAGGAAGCTGCTATTAATTTTACTATCAAGCTTTTTTATCAACAATTTCTCTGGATTGCCAAATTGAAACTAATGAAAGGTTCTATAGCAATACTGCTGTGAAAACTGAATCCAAGGATTGGGTTTTTAATAATAGCTATTTCATCATTCAGTCATTCCATGAACTTTTCATTCAGACACACATGCTCACAGGAAGGAATGCCATCAATGAAGTGCTGATACCAAGAACTGATCACACTCCAAATTACACAAGATTAAGTTTTCCAATGAAAAATTGACAAAGTTCCTGCATGAGCAAAAACAAGCAAATCCCAGTGACTGTTTAATAAAGTAGATTTGTTAAGCTGGTAAATATCTCAAATGTATATTTACTATCCAGCACAAGTACTGAACTGATAGCTTTCAGCTAAGGTAAACTTGTGCTTTAATAAGTTAACTTGTTCCACCTGCAGTTGAAATGAGTTCTGCCCATTGAGTTCTATATAAACTTATGTTTTTTCCACTGGGGGAGATAAAAACCCTTTGCTTTTGGCTGGGATTTATATTTTAACCAAAGTCCCCTGGTTGGGGGATCAGCATTCTCCAGGCTTTACCTCTCCCTTGGGAGGGGGCTGAGTTTATTGTCCAGCACCTGAGACGTCCCAAAAAAAGGGGAAGTGCTGAGGTGGGTTCTAAATTTTTCTACAGTACTGCTGATAAACCCCACTTTAAACTGTGTTGCATCTGTTGTGTGGTGGGAGCATCAGTAAATATCTAAAATCCATTTGCCTTTAGCTTGTTTGGTTTATTTTATGGCACATCAACCTTAATGAGTTATTTAATGCTGACAACATTTTTAGGATAGGTTAGTATGAATAGAATATTATTTGTAAGAAATCCGTTTGTAGATGAGGTTTCATTGATGTATTTTTGTAAAGAAGGTTTTTTGTTGAGAGTCAAATGTATTGCTGGTAATTATTTTTTTCAAAAATGTACTGCTAGTATTTTTACTGTAAAAATCTATTTTCATGCTTTCATAGTGTTTTGACCCTAGATTGGGGGTTAACTATTTGCCCATAGCAGAGACCCTAAAAGGTGCTACCACCCTGGGTCAGGGTGTACCTGGGAACAACAGTAATTAAGAGGTAGTTCCATGCTCCTCAAAACATCTCAATCAGAGGCCTTGCTGCCAGATGTAGTCTGTCATACCCAGGATGGGCCTTTGGCTGGGATTTATATTTTGATTTTAACCCAAGCCCCAGGCAATACCTCTCCCTCAGTATGGGGTTGGGTTTATTGCCCTGTGCCAAGGAGGCTTGGGAATTTTTGTCAAACCAACTTTAAACCCTGACCTTGTGTCACATCCAGTTGCAACATGTGTGCTCTGGTAGATACTATAAATCCATTTGTCTTTGGCTGAGATTTATTTTCTTTTGATTTTTACCCAAGCCCCAGGCATTACCTGTCCCTCAGGAGGGGGCTGGGTTTATTGCCTGGTCTCTAATTCATCTCTAAAAGGGGAAGTGCAGAGGGGGCTTGGGAATTTTTCCACAGTATTGCCATTAAACCTACTTTAAACTGGACTTGTGTCACGTCCAGTGCCCTGGTAAATACTATCAATCTATTTGTCTGGTGATGTTATATCAAATTAGATCAACAAATTTATTCATTCCACAGCCTGTATTCATTAGTCATGGTCAACTATATGTTGTTCTCAGTAGAACAAGAAATTAAACCAACTGGAAAATGCAGATGGAAGATTTTGAATGTCAGGGTGTAACTCTGGGAGTCATGTTTTTTCATAAAGAATGATCTCCTCAAAAGAATTATTCAAGCAGATAAAATTTTAGAAATTTAATCCTAAGTATTAGGTTGGTGCAAAAATAATGTCGTTTTCTCACATATGTTACTATGTGTGAAAACGACATAGATGTTCTATTAGGTTGGTGCAAAAACTAAGGCAATACAAGGTATACAGTTTCATTTGTGTAAATATCATCATAAAGTCAGGCTAGGTAGGAATGACAGATAAAATCACAACTTAAGGCGGCTTCAACTTTTTTTTTTTGTTAAAAATGTATGTCATCAAATACAGTATATATAACTGAAACAAGTTAGTATAAAACACATTTTCTTCAATATGTACTAGTATCACCTCATGAAACTATTAGGTTGGTGCAAAAATAATGACGTTTTCTAACATATGTTACTATGTGAGAAAACGTCATTATTTTTGCACCAACCTAATATATAAGAAAATGGGTCTATTGTAGTACAAATCAGTGAATTCAATTCTTGTACTAGACTAAATTTGACTTAGTAAATATATTGACAAAATTTATAAAAAATTACATAAAGAATATCAGAAATGAATTAATGCATGTTTTATTGTGCCCATGTTGCTACTGAGTGTGACAAAGTCAGTTTAAAGAGGATTTAACAGCAACACCATGGAAAAATTGTTCAAGACCCCTTGGCATTTGCCCTTTTGGTGGCACCTCAAGCACTGGGCAATAAATAAACCTAGCCCCCTCTCCCAAAGGGGTGGTATTAGGTTGGTGCAAAAATAATATCGTTTTTTGACGTAAAAAAATATGTCAAAAAACGATATTATTTTTGCACCAACCTAATAATACTGGAAATGATTACTCATTACACGATGAGTGCTTCTTTTATGTGCTGTTCCTCTTTAGGACATCCACAACTTCTTATCCTTTGTAGCTCTGAGCAATGTTTGTACCCTTAGTATCTCTCCCAGTTTTTTTGTCATCCATTTACACAAGCTCATTAGGTAGGTTACTCAGTGTTTCTGTCACTTACAATACGTCCTGTGAATGTCAAATTCTCCGAGGTCTCTTTCCACTGTCTTCTTATTCTAAATGTGGGTGTTTTCTTTCCATTTTCCTTGAAACTTGTTAGAACATATAGCATAGATTTGGTAGATATGGTTATGTTGACAGCTTTGCTTAAGTGGTTAACATTATGAATATGGTGAGGTTGACCAGAAAAAAAAGGTCAAGAACTGTGCTTTTAAACCAACTCAATGTATCCAATAGGCAACATGTATACTTTTTTTTTTTTTTTTTATAAGAAGCAATAAATTACACAAGATTTATTCAATGTTAATTAACTCAATTTGAAAATATTTATGAGGTAATATAGACGGGAAACATAATTTATGACTACTGTAAATGCTAGCATGAAAATTAATTATCACCCTGCCATATGAAGTAGAGTAACATTATATTTATGAGTATCAATGGATTTTCAAGCATCAGCTGAAAAAAGAAATTGTGGAAATTAATTATTACTCTCAGCTTGTCTTTTTAAGATGATTACGTAAAATAACATTTTACTTGACCCATTTGCTGATTGGTGGATATATCAGGGAAGAACAGAAAGAAAAGTGATATACTGAGAGATTTACTGAATAAGAAAAAAGAAAAATAAGTGTAGTTTCAAAATATAAAATGGCTACTCACTTTTCCAAAGTAATAAAGTAAAGATAGCTGTCAAGGCCAGGGCCACCAGTAAAATGATAGGACGAGTATAGACCCGACATGAATTACTTAACCACCGGAATAGTAGCATCTTCCCCTCACTACCAACTGTTTTCTGAAAGAGAGAAAAAAAAAAAAGTGTCAAAGTGTTATCACAATACTTTGGTCTGATATATCCTTTGGTTTTTCTAACTGCAACCAGGTCTCTACGGGCAAATTTACCTTTAGTTGATCTTTGACAACTAAATATTTTCGTTTACTAGCCAAATAGAAAAGTTACTAGCCAAATCCATATAATGTTATTTCACTCTAATGTTATGAATAAAACAATTCCAGGTGAAGTTTTGTTTTATTTTCTAATTCTCTAAGACAATACAGACGAAATTTATGGGAGGAAATTTAGAAAGTTCAAGAACAATTACATTCAGTGGTACTGTTACCTGGCAAATATCACTTAGAATAATTCAGTCAACTGACAAATACATGTTTGAAGATCTCATCAATTTCAATATTAGTTACTAAACTTGAAACAAAAACCTCATAAAGACATTACTTCAATTGTTACCTGGCAAACTTTGAAAGGTGTCATTTACAAATATTCAGTAAACTTACTGACAAAATTTAAATGCAAATTTGAAGTCTTCAAGATCTCATCAGTTTCAATATTACTAAACAACCTCAAACAAAAAGATCATAAATACATTATACTGAGTCTAGAAACTGTAGAACTGTTTACAGTTACCTGGCAAATATCACTCAGGATAATTCAGTAAACTGACAAATGCAAGTTTGAAGATTGCATCAGTTTCAATATTACTAAACTTGAAACAACAACAACAACAACCTCATAAAAACATTACATTCACTTCAACTGTTACCTGACAAAGGTGTCACTTAGAAATATTCAGTCATGATTTGCAGTTATTGTAACACTCTTAACAACAGGTTTTTACCTTATTTTCAATTTCCCTATCAGGTTGGTAAATATCACTCAGAAATATTAACTATATTAACTATAGTAATGCTGATCTAAGATCTTAAAGTGGGACTGGAAAGGGAGATGTTCAGAATGTCTGGCAAACACATACTGTGTCTTTGTGTTACTGACATTGAACTTATTTTTATCGGTTTCAAACTGAAATTTTATCTTTTAAAATTTATAACTCCATTTGCCCAATATTGAATTGCATTTACCTTTTTATTCCAATTTCCAGTCCCACTTTAATACTTGCTCAATTTGAATTGTCAAATCAATAGCTTAAGACTAAATCTTTTTGTTTTCAAACAGTACTGCTTCATCCTTACACTTTCGATCAACAGACACAATGTTAGCTGGCCAGTCTCACTGTCCTGGAGCAATCCTTCTCCTGCTGTTTGCCATCCACTTGTCAATGGATTTCTCTGGGTTGAATTCAGCCAGATCTGGACCTTCAGAAGAAAGCAAGATTAAGTCTGACAGTCTCTGTACAGACAAGCTGCTCCGTATGTTGCTCTTTATTCTCTTCTGTACAGAAATGGCTCTCACACTCTGCGGAGCTGATTGGAAGAGTGAGCATTATTCTCACAAGATGAAGTACATTGCAGAAGTCAGTCTTGTATGGGTCCTTGGTCAGTAGGATTTGCCACAGATCAGAATAAGACTTGTCCCTGAAAGTATTTGCAACAAAGAATTTCATGTGTCTCCATTCCATCTGAACAACTTCCATATTGCATCCTGCAGCCACAAGAGGTTTTCCAAACCAGTCACAAATAATGTCTATTTCATGATTTCCAAAATGGACAAGTTCCCTTTTGCATTCTGGCCATGTGTCATGATTGAACACCTTAATGAAACTTTTCACCACACCTTGAGCATCTACACTTGTATTTGTTCCCAACAAATTTTGAAACCCTGACTCTAGTTCTTTGATTGTAATGTCAACTGTAGACTCAACATGCTTCTTTAGTTTTTCTTTGGCCTCATAAACAGGACTCCCGGTCATTTCAACTCCTTGAAATTTGGGATTAGCCTGCAAATTTTCAGACTGTTGTTCTTCAATACACAGGATAAATTTTCATACATTCCCCCCAGGAATGTATTCCTCCTTCATACTTGAAACAGTTTCCATACAATCCTTAATTGATACAACTGCTACAGGGAGAATCAGATTGTTTGTCTGTAGTTTTAGACTGAGCAAAGCTAGCTCGCCAAATAGATCGGATACGAAATGGCAAAATGCAGTGAATCCTTCAATTGCTTGTTTATTTTCTTAGCTCTATCAGCAATGTCTGCATTTGATGATGTTGCTGCAAGATTTTCCATATGAGTATAGACTGCTGCATATTGACCATGATCCTCAGCCAAATGACCATCTTTCTGTCCTTGAAGACTCATTGCCCTGTCTACATGGGGAATCCATCTGGTACCCTTCACTGGTGCTGGTGAATAGATTCTTGCTTCAAGTTCTTCTCCAATGATCTTGAGTTCTCTCTTGCTCTTTGGACTGAAGTGGTAAGTCTCCCATATCAAATGTAGACAATCATTGACAGACTGCATAATAGGAGTCTGTTTTTGTAGTTTCAATATGGCTAATTCAAGCCTATGTGCCATACAGTGAAAGTCTATGAGATGGGGAACTTCCTGCCTTAACAGTGACACAACACCATTCCTCTGTCCTGTATTCACATTTGCCCCATCTGCACAAAACCCAACAATTCTTGATGACATTTCATCATCACTGATCCCCACTTTTAAAAGAGCAGATTTAGTAGCAGAGATAATGCCTTTAGCATGGCCATGTTCAATGGCAATAACTTCAACAAGTTTATTTTCTGCTTTACCATTCAACATTGTTCTCACATAAACTGCTTCATTTTCTGACACAGAGCTGTCAGTGGCACCATCAATCATAACCGACACATAATGAGAGTCACTGATAGATTCCAATGTCTCATCTCTGATCGTGCTTGCAATAGTAGACATCATTTCACCACGCCTAACATCGTTACTGTATGCAGGTGTCACAGGTAGCCCATTTTTGTATTGAAGTAAAAGTAGGGGCTCGAATTTTGTAAAAGCCATTTCTTCCTTCCCTATACAATAAACTGTGTTAAATTTAACTTTCAAATCCGTCAAATCCTTTTCGTTTGATTTTATTTCTGCATCGAGAAATTTCTTGGCAATGTGAGACTTTTCAATTGAGTGTTTGCTTGTTTTATTAAGGATAAAGTCGTGGCACTTGCCGTGTCTAAGACACTTACTATGGGCAAGGACGTTTTCACATTTAAATTTAGTACTACCATCTACAAAATCAGTTTTTCCAGCCAAAGTTGAACCAGCCCTACGACAAAAATCACAATACATCGCGTTATTTTTCTCTATCATAACAAAGCCAGGCGAAAGTTGACAACCAAACTTGTCGGAATTCTTGTACAATGGACGGCTTACTTTCATTTTGTGTGTCATCATTACTTTGTTTATCATTCGGAGCATTCTTTTGAGTTTCATTCAGCATTTCTACTTTGTTTGATTTTGCGAAGAAAGCCGATATCGGCTTTAGTATTGTTTTCTTCATTGCCATGTTTCTTTAAATCTTTGTGCATGCTCAGAAAGACGAATGAAACATGAAACTGCGAATAAAATGTGTGCTGCCATTGTCAAAATTCCAATTAATATCTTGTGTATTGTTCTATTAAACCTTTTATTGTTTAAATAATTTGACTTTGCTCGTTTTATAAAAAAAAAAAAAAAAAAAAAAAAAAAGACATTTTTCACTCAGTAATGAGCTTTGGAAGATTGTCGGTGAAAAAAACACAGTCACCAAAAGATAAGCGTTTTATTATTTCTAGTCGCCACTTGGAAAAATCACTCGCAAATGCGACTGTTTCACTCTCAACATAGAGCCCTGGCAACAGTAGTAGTAATGGTAATATTAGCCATTTCCCTACAAGGAAATATTTGGGATCCATTGACTGAGCAACCAGTATTGTTTTCGGTTGAAATTTATAAAATCTTTCTCTTAAAACAATTTTTCAGGAAAATAGGATTTTTTAAAGTCTAGTAGCTGTTATTGCTCATTCTAGTATTGACAGGGGTTTCTATCAATCTTTTATCTGAAGTAGTGTGGAATGTCAACATTTTGATTATGTCATTATTTCCTTTTCGATGTGTTATCCATTTTATATGTTGCTCCCGTTGGTAGTCCTCAAGTGATGTGATTTCTGTTATTTGCTACAGTTCTTTGTGAATCTATAGCAACAGTTATGCTGCTAGCTGTGTCAAGGATGGTGGTGTGGATGATGCAGATGCAGAAATTCTTATGATACAAACATTATTCTCATCAGGATATGGTTGGATTCTTTGGACATCAGTTCAGGATGAAGATCGGAACTGATAGAAAGCAGTTGGTATATTTCAATGAAAGGTAGGTAAAAGTGGCGAGTGTAGTTCACGTGAATGGGGTCTGTCTCGATATTCTTTTTTAGTCACCTTTTGACACAACGGGTTGGTTTCCTATCAGGCCCCTCCCCTGGTTAAGCTGGACTCTTTGTCTACCAACTTAATATGAATGTTGTTTCAAGTATTTTCTTTTGTTATGATCTATGTCAAGATTCTCAACCTCTCCAGTGGGTATCTTAGTAGGATCCCTGTAAAGCCATATAATCATGACAGGTTTAAGACACACAAGACTTTTAACTTCATTTGAGCATATGGCTTGTCAATTTTAATGCCTCCAAAGCTAAACTTCTCTCCATTAATCATTTGAGAGACCCCTCTCTGCTTTCCATTAGCATGGCTGATGCTAACCTCTGATAAAGTGATTTGCTGTACCTTCTTGGGCTAACATTCTCAGCTGACATGAAATGGAAAGACTATATTGAATCCATTGCGAAGTCAGCTGTTAAAAAGTTAGTACACTGTGTTGCATGAGACAATTTTTCTCTCTGGAATCTATCTTGCATATTTATGAGTTTACCAATAGTCCTTGCTTAGAATATTGCTGCCATATATGGTCCGGTGCCCAGCTATATACATGGAGCTACTTGATAAGATCTAAAGAAGAATCAGCAATATTATTGGTCCTGATCTGGTGGCTTGGCTTCAGTCACTTGCCCACTACTGTAAAGTTGCCTCTCTGTATCTTATTTATAAATACTTTCCTAGTAATTGTTCGGATAAGGTCTATGGTACCTAGATTATATGATGAGGTAATCCTGAGAAAACTGGGAAGCCTATCAGGATTCATCATTGGTGGCCACAATCTTAAAAATATAAGTTATGCAGATGACACAATGTTAATAGCAGACACAGAAAGCATAAGCTACAAGACGACAGAATGCATGGTCATCAGCAAAAAGATGAGCCTGAAATATGATTTACAGGTTGAGGACACTAAAATCAAGCATGTGTGGAAATTTAAATATCTGGGAAGTGTTTTGACAGAAGATGGTAAATGTGACACTGAGATCTGAAGATGCATTAGGATGTCCAAAAATGCATTCCAAAAGCTAGGCAAACAGACAGGTTTTGTTGGTAACAAAGTGTACTGAACTGTTAAGTGTTATCTGTCCTCCTTTATGGCAGCGAATGCTGGACTGTCTTCTCAAAAATGAAGAGGAGACTCAAGGCAACAGAGGTGTGGTTCTACAGAAGGATGCCATAAACCGAACATATGAGCAATGATGAAGTTTTGGAGAGGATGCAAACAAAAAGGAAACTCATACTTAACATCAGGAAGAGGCAGCTGAAATTCCAGGGTGACATAATGAGAAAGAAGGGCTTGGAAAATCTGATACTCACAGGGCAGATAGAGGGGAAAAGCGACAAGATAAAGCAACAGGTGATATACTTAACAGCCTTAAGCAAGTAGATGGCAGAACAGGGTCTGAGAAAAATAACAAAAAGTCAAAGCTTATTGAGAGCAACACGGGACAGAAGGAAATGGAGAGCCATGATTGTCTACATCCTGACGGGGCACACTACATAATAGGAGATTGTTATTCCTTTCCCAATGTCTATTTCTCTTCCTATAATAGACATGTATGGCTGAATAATAACAATTTTATAACAAAAGAAAAAAAAAAAACTTTCTTAAATAATATAGGTAATAATAAACACATGAAGATAAATTAATACACCTTTTTATTGAATTGGTTGACTTTAATGATGTGTTTGATATTTGGTTGGAACTGTAATTTCCATTCTAGCAGTTTCTACTCTTGTACTTCTTGCTTGTGAAACTCTTCCAGCTTCTTGCAATCTCTTTGATTTTTTAAAATTTAAATGCAGTACAAATCTTTTTAATTTCTATTTTTTTTTTATTGTTCTCTTGACTTAATGATTTTTTTTCTCATATTCTTTCACACTCAGTAACTTAGTGGCTTTATTGCCTTGCTTGGAGTAAAATGATTAAAATAAAGAGTTGAATTCACTTATTTTGAAAATGTTAAAACATCGTTGTTTTATTGCATATCAACCTCTATAGATTATTTAATGCTAAATATTTTGAACACAATTTTATAGCCTCAACTAAATATATTTTGAGTATAATTGTATGCCTTCAAGTACAGATAAATAGGTATTGTTGATATTTTTACTATAAATATGTATTGCTGGTATTTTTACTATAAATATGTATTTTTATACTTTTGTTTTGTTTGGGGGTTCATTATTTGACCATAACATGTGCTACGCACCCTAATGTAGAGTGAATCTGGGAACAACAACAATTAAAAGGTTAATCCATTGCTTCATTGAGGTAGTGTAATCTGTTTGAGTGACTCCTGCTGAAGCCACCAAAGTTTCAAATGTTTCTGTCATTTTATAGCAGCCTTCAAGAGGCTCAAGCATTCCTCTGGTGGGTTTATAAAACTCAGCTTTATTTTTTTTTAATTTGAAAGCTTATCTTTTTTAATTGGCCACAATTGTTGATAGAAATTTAACAGTGTTGAACTGGTGAAGGTTTGTTTGGAAGACGAGAGAAGAGGATTGTTTTGTTAAGAAACATTCATCATATATGTTTACCAAATTGTTAATAAAGTTGCAAGGGAAAGGAGTTACAATTCTATTGGCATTCAGTAGAATATTTTAACATTTTCAAAATAAGTGAATTCAACACTTTATTTTAAACATTTTACCCCAAGCAAGGCAATAAAGCCACTAAGTTACTGAGTGTGTAAGAATATGAAACTCATACTTAACATCAGGAAGAGGCAGCTGAAATTCCAGGGTGACATAATGAGAAAGAAGGGCTTGGAAAATCTGATACTCTGAGAAGAAAAACTCATTAAGGTGAGAGAACAATAAAAGAATAGAAATTAAAAAGTTTGATGTTGCATTTTAATTTTTTTCCAATCAACTTTGATCTAAAGATCAAAGTTGATTGGAATGCAAGACCCTGGAAGAGAGTTTCACAAGCAAGAAGTGCAAGAGTAGAAACAGCATGGAACTTACATCTAACCATTTCAACAGTAAATTGATGAATCCCTGCCACCAATCTAATATTGTGCCTAGGCACCATAGAGGAAAACTCATCAGAAAAATTATCATTAAAATATTTATAGAAAAGGCAACAGTGGAAAAATGATTGAAGTCGAACTTCCAGGTCAGGACCAATAACATTGAATATTTTCCTTTGGATGATATCAAGAATTTCTATGTAGCAGAAGCACCAGATATGACAGTAATATTCAAAATATAGATGAATTGTAGACTTATAAATGTGTAAAATAGATTCTGTTGAGGAAAACTGTTTAGCACAACACAGTAAACCAACTTTCCTAGCAGTAGATCTAGCAATGGATTCAATATAATCTTTCTGCTTCAAATCAGTGAAAAACAGCCTAAACAGGTGCAATGAGTCACATTATATATATGATCTGAAGATTGCATTCAAGTATGAATCAAACCTTTGCCAGCAACAGTCTAATTCATGCAATCTTCAGGTACATGACATCCAACACACATATATACATAAACACATGCACAAATAATGAAAATGAGAAAATCAGTAGTCAGTTGCTGATGAGTGGACTTAATGATTACAAAAAGATTTATCCATGAAACTCTGGAGTCAGAGTAGTGAATATAACATCAATTATCTAAGTGACAAATTTTATATTAGTATTAATCCTATTATATAAAACATGAGTTCAAGAAGTGTTTAAACCAACATCCAAGTTCTTTTAAAATAAGTAAATACTGGGAATCAAACATACTTATCTAAATACTTCTGGCACTTAAAGGAAACCAATAAAACACCTACTGTAAAATGGAAATTACTAAGAAAAGCTAGAGTTTGTAGGTCATTAAATGACCCATGTCCTTTGTGCATACATGAGAAATTATATACTGTTAAGTTTATGAAAAATAAAGATTTGCTTAAAGAAATGAAATACCTATTTTCTGCAGACAT
The DNA here is from genome assembly GCA_963932145.1 of Acanthosepion lycidas. Taxonomy (NCBI): domain Eukaryota; kingdom Metazoa; phylum Mollusca; class Cephalopoda; order Sepiida; family Sepiidae; genus Acanthosepion; species Acanthosepion lycidas. The sequence continues at coordinate 102,952,734 of OZ010573.1, read as the reverse complement.
TGTCAAAGATTTTCCTTAAATAATAATTAAATATGATAAAAAGGTGAAAAATGAAACATACATATTTAAACTTGATATCTGAATAATAAGTTTTAAATAAGAAAGTAATTCTAATATATTTATTTGTTTTTAAAAAATGTATAGTCTATTAGTTATTAAAAGTAGGGATAATACTTTAAAATTGAGGGAATAGATTTTAAATATTAAAAATACGACATACTCATATTCAAACAAACTTTTTGAAAAAATTTGTGTGTATAAAATTAGAAATTAAGCAGCAAAATAAAGCTGCCAAAAAACTGTCATTAAAAAAACCCAGACATGCAAAAAATGGATGTTACCATTTGTTGAACAGGCACCCCTATCCTACCTTAACTTAAACTGATTTTGAAAGTGGCTTAGATTTGATACAGAGATTGTTGTTGGAAACATACCCTACCACTCCTTATTATAATGATTAAATTTCCTGTAACCTTGACAACTAATAATATCAAGATTGTACGTGCATATAAACCCAGTAAATTTCAAGATAAGTTATTCTAGAAACTGCTTGAAAATGAATCAGAGATAAAGCTTTTAAATCTAATTCTATAATTTAAGGTTTAGTTTCTATTTTTGAAACATGGTAATTCCTGTGTAGCAATGGGACCATATTTTCAAATTAGTAAATTTATAATGTTTAGGCCCTACTGAATTGTATTGAGTACTGTTTTTTAAAAATAATAATTAAGAAGAACACTAGATTATAAAACTTACTGTTTTTCTCATTATTTTAATATTCTCTCTCTCTTTATATATATATATATATATATATATATATATATATATATATATATATATATAAAAATAAATAAAATGTATATTTGAAGAGAAATTTGATGCCACAGAACATATACACAGATTTAAAAATGCAGGAAGGCATTCTTTCTTAGAAATCACTTTTGACCTTGACCAACTCATCCTTAGAAGAATACATTGATAATATTGATTGACAAAGAAAACACAATTTGCACTGTGAGAAAATATAAGGAGAAAAATAGAACCATGACTAAACTACAAATCTATTACTAAAACTTATTAATAAAATGAGGTAAGAAAAGAAAAAGGGGGAAATATACAGACAAAAGGCTAATGTGCATATGTGTGTGCGTGCATATGTCTGTGTGTGTTTTTTATATGATTTTTTATGTGTTCTTACAATTTTTTCTTTTCTGGACGTAAATTACATAAGAATTGTCCAAATGTTTTATATTTCCAAGTGCTATTGGATATACTTTTAGCCATTATCAAAGACGATTTTATTTTTTACTTTTAACTGAATGTATGGATTGTTTTATGTATGGATCTAGGATTATAGAAATGTTTTATTTTCCAAACATGGTCAGCACATTGTATGTATGTATATACATACACACAGAAGCAAGAGTAAAAGAACTGAGAAAAATCTATTCTTCAACAAGAATATACTAACCTCCTAATGTGAATGACAAAATGACTGACAATATGTTTCTTGGAAAAAACCTATAATAGCATTAGATTACTAGCTTGTAGTCATCAGTTTGTAGTGGTGTTGTCTTGGTGAACTGAGACAAGTAATAGGTTGTTATTGCAGAGATATTTTGGTCACAAGGTTTTTTTTTTGAAATGCAAGATATTGCAATTGTGATAAGTTGTCTACTATTCATGGGGGACCAAGTAGTTCCTTAGAGAGGAAACTGTACTTGTCAATACGGCATTCTTTTATATTGCTTGATACAATGCCATCTAGCCGGGGTTAGGAAAAGTCCCCTAACAGAAAAGGTGGAGGTAATCTTGCAAGCTCCCAAAAGAGAACTTAAGCCTTATTACTCTGCATACCTTAGTTCCACCTGGTCTAAGCTTCACAGTTAAGACCTGCCTTGCTGCACACATTGCAGCAAATCACCCTTATTCTCCTTGTATTTCAATGGTGAGATTAAGTTCCACTTAAACAGCTTCTTCCCTACTTTGTGGAAATGACACCCAAGAGGATGCTACCTTGATCTACAATCTTAATTTGTTCAAGTATAGGGTTAACTGTTATCTTCCTCACATATCCTCATAGCCCTAGCATTCCAAGTTGTTTATTTTTATTTTAAATTACTGTTATTTAATCACATTAGTTATAAAGAACTCTGTAAATGGAGTTCAAAACTGTTTGAATTATAAAAATATCCTCAGTGGTTCAAAACTGATGAGGATTTAAAGTCCTGAAATTTGGGGTTCAAAATTGACATTTTGTGCAAAAATTAAATCACGGACAAATTCACAAGAAATTCAGTAATTTTTTCATCGTTTCTTATTTTTGGAGCAATTTTGATAAAACTTAGCATTCTTATGTAAAATTGCATGTTCTTTCTGATTCTGCACTCAGATTATATATATATCTATAGTGTAACCCATTATTTAGAGACTAAGAGGTACAGATATTATCCATTAAATTTGTTAAAGTTTACCACAATATTTAAATATTTTCATTTAAATACTGCATGTATACACATATATAGTATTAAGTTAAATAAATAACATCAATTTGAACTTAAAAAAAAAAAAAAAGACATGTTGTGTTGTATTACATGCAAGAAATAGAATATCTCTTTACATGCCAAACATATATTTCATCATAAAAAAAAAAAAAAAATCACGCTATAAATATGTTTTTGGATAAAGAGAAATCACTTGCAATAGATATACACTATTAATCTTCAGATAAACAGGAAAAATATTTATAAAAAATACATACATAAAATGATAAAAAATCCATCATAAAATTGCATTCTTTTGTCGCTGTATGAATTTGTTTCAAAACTCATTCATGCAAGGGAAAATTCATTCAGTGTACAAATAAATTACAAATTTTAGTATGTATTTTATTCATTCCAAAATATATATATAGCAGAAAACTTTTCACAGAAGTCTTGAATATTTTACTAACATGGAATTTTCCATAATCTCCAAGAATTTAAGCATTCTGGGACCAAACCAATTTTCAAAGTAAATTCTATCTTGAGATTTTGCACATCATCCCTGTCCGGCCAAAAATATATTCCTTCTTTCCGTGATGCTGCCATGAACTGCACTGTGCAAGATTGAGTAGATGTGCCTTCTATTATACCAGGATACCACGAATCTTGGTATGCCACAGCTATGTAGTCATCCATTGATGGAACTTTATTAGGCAATTCTTTAAGTATTTGCCGAGTTAGTTGTTTGAATGTTACATCATGTTCCTGCTGTATACTCACATCTTTATGTTTTTGCACATGTTTTCCTCTTTTCTACAACTATTTCTCATATCACAGACTTATCTTTCCATAAATGCTTTTCACAGAGACCTTTTCCTCCTTTTCTTGTCTTGAAGAGTCTGATGAATATCAGATGCCATACCATGCAACCATTTTACCATGCAGGGACTGTTATGTTTCAGTAATTGAACAGATGAATGGTGGTGCATTGAAGTGCTTGGTCATCTTTGCTGACTATGGTCCAGATCACCAAAATGGTGACCACATCCTAAATTTGTGTAACAATAATTAATATGTTTTTACGGTTTCTAAATTTCTATTAATAGATTTACTTTCAATATCAATATTAGCATATGTTTTTACCTTGTCCATTCAAATTCTTTGTCTAAAAAGGGTCTACTGCTGAATTTGCCTCCTGAAAGAAAGTCAGCAACTTGTTTGGTTATCATTCTCTTCATTGTGGATATAACAATCTTCATATAAGAAAACAAAATCATTTTCATTGAAAAGGTATTTTGCCATACCAGTCCTATTTAGCACATTCAAAATAATTTCTTCATTTGTCTTGTCTTCAGCCCAGAAATAATCTGTATGGAGAATAATGGAAGGGACTTGTTCTAAATGATCCAAAAATGTATGGATACTTTGGATATTAATATAATGTTCAAGGTATGATATATTTGGTAATTAAGTTCCAGTTATTTTCAAATGAATCAGTCAAAAACATTGTAGTATTGTTGCAATATCTTCTGACATCAAATTTGCTTTAACTGCTTTTACTCTAAGGTTTGTATCTGGTCCCATTTCCAAGACTTCAATGAAGTGATTTTGATGAAGAAAAACTTCAGTTGATGTCTGAAAAAGTGCTCTGAACCTATTGTCTCTATAGTTTCCTATTACAGATTTTATAGAATTTTCTTGACACAAACTTTCCCATAAATCTCTGATTCCATAATGATCTCCAGCTGGACCAAACACTTCAGATATTTCCTTACAACTCTCTCTAGATTTCCACAAGTGGAAAATCAGAAGAGAGATTCACCCAAGTTGACCATGCTTGTTCACAAGTGTCTTCTCATGCAACTGAAGGTCTTTCCATGCATATGTATGGAATTTCAACAGTATATGTTCCATACAGTGGAAACGCAAGATAGGACTTGGATCCATATTTTCATCCACATCTTTCAGCATCTCTTCTCTCCATTCTGATAGAAGTTGGCTTGCTCTCTCACTCATACAAAATGCAGAATTTTTCAATGTCGATTTCACATATTCCTCTGAATTGGTGGTCTTGTCTGTGCTATATATATTAGCAAGTTCCATTAGTTGGTCTTTTGTCGCATTGTGAATTTCACTTGCTGTTTCTCTGGAAACCCTATCAAACCCTAAACTGATTATTTTCCCATAGGACAGTGCAAGCGAGGTGTCAACAATCTTTTGTTTGTCTCTTGTAGTACTATCTCTGTTTAATCTCCAGTGTTTTGATTCAGCAAACTCATCAGATATAAACCTTTTGGCAAGAAAATGGCCCTCATCTACAATGGTCTGGACAGTTGTTCTGCTTGGTAGATCTTTTGTTTTAAGTTCTTTGGTATTATTACTTGAGATAACTTTTGTGTGGCAACCTCTAGTTCAGATAGCTCAATCACACACATTCTTAAATTATTTGTAAAAATTCCATCTTTTTCTTTTGTCTTCAACACATTCTCACCAATCTGGCTAACAAGTTTTCATTTTCTGCTTCTAATATCTGGATAGATTCATTTTTTTTTTTTTTAGTTGTATATCTAGCGCTTGAATTGGTTGAACAAGATTGTTCCTCAACTTTCTGTTTTTCTTTTTGTACAGCACATTTTTTTTAACTTCATTAAGTAAAAGAGTTTCCCTATTGTTTTCACCGAGTTGTTTTAAATACTTATTGTCAAACTCTAATTGTTTCTAAGTGTTAAGTTTCTTAAACAAGCTTGAAATGTGTTTTTTGTTTTTTTTAATACTTGCTGAAAACCACATTTCCTAAAATACATCTATTGGATGCTTTAGTACACATCATCAGTGATGTTTCTAGCCGAGGTTCATCAGAGGTCTCAGGTCTTTCAACATCATACCTCCTCACTATGGTGATCTAGCCAATACTGATTGGGTATCTACGTGTGTACCTTCCGTTAGCTACAATTTTTTCCATCTTTTTTAACTACACATCATGTGGCTCTTCTTGGCAATTTATTGTCCAATCCCAGATGTCTTCTGGTTCACCAGCAATGTGTGCTCTTCCATAAAAAAGTGAGCAAATGCAGCCACAAATACTGCAGATTTTTTCTCTCTTGTCGATATTTTGCACAGAATAATGTTCAACTTGTTTTTTGAGATCATTCAAATGTTATTTAGCTTTGGTAATTTCATTTGATAGTTGGTGTAATAGATCATTTTTTTTTTTTGTTATTTCATAGTGTAGAAGATTGTTGGTCATTTTAGTTTCTCTTTCTCCCGCGTCTCTTGGTTGACAATCAGATACAACTTGTTTTTTTTTAAATTTTGGTTTAACATTAAAATTTGCATGAAGAATTTCTTCTAAGTTGGTAAATCCAGTGCTTTCTCCTATGAATAGTTGCTCTGAGAGTCAGTAATCTATTAATTTTTTGAGTGTAAGGTCTATGGATTTATTTCTGTTAAGTCTGTGCATAATTTCTGTATAATATTTATAACACAGTTAAGGTCTGATTTTAAATATTTATGCAACTGAAGAACAACTCCATTGTTTATAGTTTTATATTAAATTAAAATGTTTCCCTCATCAATATTGTGGCAAGTTAGTTCAAAGCTTCACAGTGTGGTCCTGGGTATACATTTGCCATTATAATGCTAGAAAGAAAAAAATAATAAATAATATTTGGAAAAAGAATGTATCTTAACAATAATTTTTATTTAAACTAAAACTTAAATCATAATTATCGTGTTACACAATGCAAAAATAAAGTATCCTTTTTCTCAAGAGTTATTAAAAAATATTTGTTTCTTGAACTTTTAAACTTTTTATTTATGATTTAAATCAATACAGTTTTAGTTTTTAACTGTCACATTGGCTTTCTAAGCTTAATAATTAATAATAATAAATAAATTTATAACATTGATAAATTATTTTTTAATTGAAATAATGAAAAAGAAAAAAGACATTTTTAGCAAAAAATATTTTCAATACACAAATACCTAAAAGCAATGAAATTTTAAAAAAGAAAAACTGAGTTTTTTTTTCATTTTTATTATGTTTCATGGCAGATGTTCTGCAAACTAGTATTTTTTCCTTGTAATGATTTAAAATTCTTCAAAGACTTCTTAAAGTTTTTTTTTGTTTGGAAATTTCATAATATCAAATGACAAACTTTAAAACATATTTCTACAAAATTCGAAAGAAAGAAAAAAAAAAAAAATAAACAGTTTCAAAAAACTAAAAAGTAATTTCGTTGATTACCGAAAGTAAACTTGCGAAAATTTCCTTAAAAATCCGATAATTTTATAGACGTCATACTGTTTTTCAAAATAAAAATCATAAAATTCTTTTAAAAATGGAAAATTATTTAGTATAATTTAACGTTTTTAAAACCTCTTAGCACGAAAATGTCCTTAAATATCTACCCAGGAGAAATGGGGAAAAGTAAAAGGGAAAGCTAGACTGACCGCTGGTGCGGGGTGACATATTTTTGTTTACGTTTTAACAGCACACAGTTTTCTTTTCAGTTTGTTTTTTCAAAAATTGAAACTTAAGCGAAAAGCGTGGTGTTTTAAAACATTATCGAAATTTCCCAAAATTATGTCAAATCAAAATAATTCTGAGACTATTTTCTAGTGAGATATTGTTCTATTTTTGCTTACCTTATAACTTGTGAAGGAACCTCTGTCAAATTTGCTCAGTTGTGTTTTCGCTTCCACGAGTCGGATAAAAAAAAAAAAAACAAACCCCAAAGCTTCCTGGTTTTAATTAAAGCTGTCTTCTGATTGGTTGTAAAATTTCAAGAATATTGTTAGTGTTAGAGAGAGTGATCACTTTGCTTTTTTTGCAAAACAAAGAAACAAAACTGAGCCTCGAAAAAAAAATTCATATTTCGTATTTTCGGATGCTCGAAGAAAAATACCGTTAAAAACTTAATTTGCTGTAAAAAACTAACAAACAAACAAAAAAAAGAAGCAACGAACAAAACAATTCTGTGGAGAAAAGCGTATAAAAATGACATATTTGGAAAGATTATTTTGTTTTCTTTCTAACCATAAATTATTTATATTTATATTTTATAAATATTTTAAAGATTGGGCCTGGAATAAGGGAGAAATTGTAAGTTGAACCGGATTAGGGTACAAATTTGTCAAATGTCGCACTATAATGTCTGATGGACTGGGAATGCTAATAAGCGAAGCCTTTACCTCGAGTAGCTCTTGGGCCTTGTACAGGGTGAACATTATTGTATAAAAAAATGTTGACTTGCAAAACAAAAATAAGTATTGTTTGTTACAAGGACGTGTAACAAGCACCAACCACCAGTTTTTTTCGTTATTGTTACAAACATAAGTAAACGTGTTTGCAAAATATTGATCAAATATAGTTGAAATTTCTCCGGTCTAAAAAATATGATACTCACAGGACATAAAGGCTAAAAAAAGGCAGGAAGGATAGAAGAAACGATGCATAACATACCTCCTGAGCTTGTGTTGACAGAACATTGCAAAAAAGGACATAAAACTGAGAGCTATGTATGATTGCTCACATCACATCATCATAAAATACACAAGTCACAAGTAAAAATAAAATGTATTTTGTGTAGTTTTGGCACACTATTCATTTCATAGCTTTTTTTTAGTTATCCTATTGTTTTGTAAATCAAGAAATAATAATATTAAATAACTTTTTTTGCTAATCGGTTCATATTTTGTTTGCTGTGTTGTTACCTGTTTTTTGTTTGATCAAAAATCTGGTAATTGTTGAGTTTATGAATGTCATATGCAGAGAGACAGTTAAAATATCTTTTTTTTAAAGCAATAACTGATTAGACATTTTTATTTATTAATAATTAGTTTAACAAAAAATATATACAATTTTTATTTCTCTGAGTGAAAATCAGAAACCTTGTCTGCAGAAAATAGGTTAAAAAATAAAAATGAAATTTGAAAATATTGTTCTCGGAGAAAAACAAGTTAGTTAGTGTTAGTGTTCGGGTTCTGTATTTTGTTTTTAAAGATAAATTTGGTAATTTGTAAAAATTAAAGTTTCAAATTAAAAGTCATCATCATTAACTTCAGTTTTAACGCAACAAAATAATTTGGAAAATATTGTGTAATTTTTTCCTCTGTAAAAACAAAACAAAAAACAATTCTTTATTGAGAGGAATTTAATTTATGTTTTCTGTGTTCAGGGCATAAAATAAAATTTAATAAATTAAAAGCATGATGAATTATTAATTAATCAAAAACAATTTAATACTGGGATAATCATTACATTATTAATCCAAGAAAAATTTGAGGATTTTAGTTCTTTTTCTTTCTTTAGCATGTTTCAAGAGAAAAACGTTGTATTTTATATTGACACTTCGTTTCCAAGCATGGATTGAAAAGAAAAACAAAACAGAAAATTTTCCACAACTTATAATTTACAAAATCTTTCTACCGAAGTAAATGCTTTTTTCCCTTACTTTTTAACAGACATCCTTAAATAATAATAATAATAATAATAATAAAATAACCTAGAGATACAATTTTAATGCCGCGGCAATACTACTACTAATAATAATTATTCCATTTTTTTTTTACCAATCAGTTGAAGACCGTGAGAAGAAGGTTTTTTTTTTTTTATCTTACTTCTTACAAATATTCATGGAGTCGTTGAAAATAGATGTATTTGTTGACTAATAACATCAATGGAAATACATTAAATTTATTAAAATTTAAATAAGTCATGCTGAAAAGAACGGACAAATTGCTAAAAAAAAGTCAATGTAAATTCGTGTCACAGTGCGTGCATATTTTTGCCACCTCAACAATAACAAATGAAATGAAAAATAAGAATAATGCTAATTTATAATTTTTTTTTAAAGTTAAGAAATATTTTAAAATCTTGGTTGATTAGTAAAAATTAGTCAGCATCAGAATTGTTTACGTCAGAAAGACGAAAAAGAAATTTATAATTTTAAAAATTACAAATTGAATTTTAAACTTTAAAAATAAAATTACAAAAAGATTTTATGCACCAAAGTTTGCATTTGTTTTTTATTTATTTATAAGAAAACAAACGTTTTTCTATACGTAAGTTTCTTGTTTTCAAAAAAAGAGGATTCTGAGAATTTTGGTACATAAATAAATAAATAAATTATTTTTAAGACATTTATTAAAAAAAAAAAAAAACTATTAGTAAATTTGGGGGCTGATAATTTACTTTCGAATTTTGTGAAAAAATATGACTGGAATTTAATTTTTAACTCAATTTTTATCTTAGAGGATAATTTTGTATTTTTTGTTTCTCTCAGCTTAAGAAATTTAGGAATAATGAAATAAATGTAGGTATTATGTCATGCTTTGGAAGGTGAATTACTTGTGATAATGTATAAGAGAACATAATAAGCTATGAAAGCGAGCGACCGTTGTATTTAAGTAGTGGATAACATCGCAAGATGGATATTGGATTAAGTAATGAAGTTAAAAGCATACAAACCAAGTGGCAAAATATGTGAAGCTGGGGGATTCAGGAAGCCACAAAGATGAAATTCTTGCTGCAGCAGTTAACGATTATTTCGCCTCACAAGTCATCGAGTCACATACATAGGGCGAACACACACACAAGGAATAACAAAAGCGATACAGCTGTGTCGAGGCAAACAGCTAAAGTATGGCCAAAATTGGGATTGGCGAACAGGATCTCTGGAAACATCATTTTTTTTTTGCTTTCTTCTGTCAATGAAAATAAGCTCTTAATTTTTCATTTTCCTTAATTTTAAATGTTGTTAGATAAGACATTATATTAGTTTTAAACTATTATTTAAAAAATAATCTCAATCAAACATATTCGTTTTTCTTAATAATGAAGTAAATTATGAGAAAATTTAAATTAAAAGAAGTAAAAAATTGGTGTGTAGCTAATTTTAATTTTGGATAAAAATGACTTGCTACTGAATTTCTTTTAAGTCCACAATCCCTGTAGTTTTGTTAATTTGAACATATTTTTCAAACGGGCAAATATAATTAAATTAATAAAACCAGACACATGGGGTAGGCGAAGAATGAGGAATTTTGAAAACTTCCAATCCAAATTTACTTTTCATATGATGAATGAAACAATTTAGAGAAGACCTCTTAATTTGAGATTGAAATTATTTCAGTTGGTTTAGTTTATATTAAGTCTTAATATACATACATATAAGACGCTTAATATTTATGGACTACATTGAAAAATGCAATGACCTTCAGATTTTACTATATAAATTATAAAAAAAAATATTTTAATTACACTAAATCACTATTACACTTTTTAGGAACTAAGACGCTGAAATTAATTTTTATGCATATTTTATATTTTCGTCCTGCTAAAGGTTTAAAATGAATTTTTTATTTTTATTTTTTAAATGTTTCTTTAAGCTTTTATTTTAGTTTTAATTTCAAGCTAATAGATTAAATGCAGTATTTCCAATAAAGAAGAAAATACTTTGCTGTATTTCAAAAACTAATTTAAAGTGATTAGAAGGCGATTTTTTTTTGCTAAAATAGCTGATTCAGATTGGCGCCACTTTTTAGTCGTCTTTCATAGCAATGTAACTCTCGTTATTAAAAAATCTTCCAAAAATAAAATATACTTTTCTAAAACTTTATTTGTGGAATATTATCTGATTTAAAGTATAATTAATCTGATTTGAAACAACTGTTATTTACTTTAAGTTTTAAATATCGCAAAAATGTATTATTTTAACCCGACACTAGCTGTTTATTTAAGGTGTTGATGGTTTTGGCAGCTTGGTGGCAGAATGATATTTACCTAATATTGTTTCTATGGGGCATTAGACGTTAAAATAGTAAGTGAATTAATATGAGCGCCTTTTATATATAATTTTTAAATACTCAGTAATCTTAAAAAATTAGGAAAATATTCTCTGTCATCTAATGTTTTTATTGAATTTTAAATATTTTTGGCTGTAATTTTACTATATAGTTAAGTTATCGCTCTTATTTTCTAATATTGTATGTGGGCGACCGTATATAGAAAATCGGCAAATATTGGTGTTGATGCTTTGTACTAAGCTTTACAATTTATGATTAATATTTATTTTTCAGCGCTGCCACGTCGCTACTGAATGTAACACAAGGTCAAGATTTAAAGTGGGTTTAATTAATAGCACTTCGCATTTTGTGGACACCTCAGGCGCCGGGTAATAAACCCAGCGCCCTCCACAAGAAGAGTCAGTCTGGGGAAGTTTTCACTTAATAATAATACTATATAAAAGAACCAAATTAATACAGAATTTTAAAAGATTAAAAAAAAAAATTAAAACTTAATAAGTTTTTCTAATTAAAAAAAACAACTCTTATAAAAATAGTGTCTTCAATATATCTTATTTATAAAAGCAATTAAAAGCTTTTCTAATTGAATAGTGTCTTGATTTTATTGCATTTTTTTATTTTAAAGTTCAGAGCAGATTTTCGGTAAATGTGTTACTGTTTTTAAAAAAAAATTGATGGTTTGCATTCTACAAGGAGTCCTGCTTTTAACTAATATAAATATGATGAAGGACAAAATTTAATTTCTCGAAATTTCATTAAGTAAGGGTAACAGATGTAAAAAACAAAAAGTTCTACCAACATTTCCTAAAAAAAAAATTCTAAAATTATTTAATTCATTTGTGAATAAGACCTGAAAATTTCTTTAAAATCCGACAATTATTTGGTTTTTGCAAGAATTTCCAACTCAGTATGTTTTTACCACAAAAAGACGCTAAAATTTCCTATACTTGTGGTGGTCACTCACATCATAGCAGAAGAAATAGCATCGTGTTCACGGGAAATAAAAACATGTTGCAGAAAATAAAACATACAGAACTAACAGTGAAAGCATGGTAAATTGTACATTCATATCGTACAATTTATTTATTTTTTGTCTACTGGTGTGTGTATTTTTAGTTACAAATGTTTCATGATTGTATGTGATAAAAGGGAGAAGTCATTCCGTATTATTACACGCCATATTACACAGAAAGAAGTGGGACTCATGTTGATTGTTCCAAGGTTGTTGTCGAAGAGATTGAATTCAACGTCTTTGGCGGGATGTCCGTATTTCTGGCAGGAATAGTTTTCGTTGCATGATGGGAGAATTTTTTTTATTTTTATTTAATTTAATTTAAACAAGATTTAAATATTATTGTTATATTTTATTTTAATTATAATTTTATTATTATTATTATTTATTTGTAATAATAATGTCTTTACATACTAATCTTTGCTGCTTCTGCAGACGGAAGAAAAACAATATTTTTAGCCAAAATGTCGAATGTGCTAGAAAGGAATAAAAAATTTAATAAAATAATAAAAATACTTTGTTATTTCCTTTCAGCATATACTTTCAGTTATTTCCTTTTTAACTATAACATTTTTTTTTCAAGTTTGTGGCCTTTTTTCTCAAGTTTGTGGCTTTTTTTTTAATCAAAGAAACGGCTAAAATTGCCATTATGGCAATTACTTTCAATTGTTTTTTTCTGTTCTTCAGTTTCCTTTTTTAGGCTACATCACCAAATGGGATAGTCTTCTTCCTGATTTAGTTGAATTAAGTTAATTATTCAGCTCACTTGTACTGTCTTATTAAATATCAATGAATGAATAAAAGTCGGTCAATCAATGTAGTAATAATAGACTTTGTAATGTCTACCTAGGTAGTTATTTGGCTTTTAATGCACATGCTTAGTAATTTTACTGAGTCTCAAAACTATCTGCATTCGGAGTGGAAAGTGTTGCCGGAATGGAAAGTATTATTTTATGCCTCTGCTACATTTCTCCCGTAAACACAAATTGGCGGAGTCATGTGAGTCTGGACAAAAACGGACACACAACATGGAATTCAGACAAGCAACAATTAGTAAACGTTTTAACAAGAAATGTAACAGAAAGATAAATAAAGAAACGAAGTTGAAGTTATGAACAGTTCAATACAATCTTCATTCCGTGTCTCTGAAGTACTTTTTTAAAATTTCACCCCAAGCAAGGCAACAAAGCCATTAAGACGCGGGGCGAGGGCTACTGAGTGTGAAAGAATATAAAAAAAGTATAAGAAGGAGAAAAAACAATAAAAGAACAGAAATTAAGAAGACAGAAAATAACAATTGACATTGCATTTAAATTTTGGATAATCAAACTTGTCTGGAAAGCAAGAAGCCAGAAGAGAGTTCCACAAGCGAGAAGTGCGAGAAAACAAAGTGTTACCATAGAACTTACGGTTACATATAGCCATTTTAACTTTAAAATGACGAGGTCTTACCGCCAATCTAGTGCTGCACTTAAATTAATGGAAGAAAGTTCAATTTATTTAAAAATTTTGTAGATATATTGTTAGAGGATAGGGTTATGAATATTGTGTTGTCGATGTTAGAAGTTCTATCGGCGGTGTCAATGTCTACAAATCCAAAAAAATCAATATCGCCAATAACACTTCTGACACCAACAAAAAATTCATAATCTGACTCTCTAACATTATATCTACAAAATTTTAAAATAAATTAGTTATTCCCAACACTTGGGCGTTTACCATCATCTCCAAGACAACCGGAGATATAAATTAGGATAACAAAAAATACCTCTAACACCACTTCAGTTGCCAGGATTTGTCAAATACGGCTTACGCGTTTCTTATTTTAACTAGTCTCCTTGTTTGTTTGTTTTTTCATATGAACTCTTGCATGATGCTAACACAAAAGACATTTTGCACTATTATCTGAACATGGTTAAAATATTGTGGCACTTTTAATACACATTGCATGCATATTCTTTTGTATACTGTAGTTTCTATAAAGTATGTTCCCAAATTGCTATGATATCAACAAGCAGAATAAAAATAACTCCTTGTAGCAGGTTCTAGAACCTGTTTAAGGAGTGGGTAGATGTTGGGTTACAACGAAGGACGTTCTTAGGCCACAGCGGTAGGTCTTACAGGAAAAAGCACATGGCCTAGCCCAGTGCGTAGAGAAACTGCCGTAACCCCTGTTTTCCCTTCGGGAAATATAACAAGTAAGGTTCTCCTTTCTTACACACTGTTTGTTGAGGCGTATGTTACAATTTCTTTGCGTGGGGCACTTGTATATATGTATATATCTAATTTTGTGTACGACGTAGAATTATAAATCTCTTTGTGAACTAAGCATGTGTGTTATTCTTTTTCCATTCAGCTATTCCGTTCTGTCCATGAAATATCATTATTCTTATATCATGGATATAGCAATGCCCATAACGAGAGAAACGTATTAGGGAAAAAATATTTCTTTCCCACTCTCTCGTTACAATTGTAAAATAAATTAAAAATACAAGTATTGTATTTACAATATGCATACCGAAGAAATATACAGAATATATTTTAAATCATTTCATTCCAAGCAAGGCAATAAAAGTTACTAAGATGCAAGTGGTTACTGAACGTGAAAGAAACAGAGAAGACGATAAAAGATCAGGAATTAACGAAACAGAAGATGACGAATGACACTACATTTAAATAAAGTTTGTAGACAAGAAAGCAGGAAACCGGAAGAGAGTTCCACAAGCGAAAAGTGCGAGAGAATAAACTATTAGCATAGAATTGGCGGTTACAACTTGCAATTTCAATAGTGAAATTATTAGACCTAGCAGTCAATCTAGTGCTGCGATTAAATGCATGAAGTCGAGGTACCAAAGCGAATTTGTTTATTATATTTACTGTTCAGTACGCTACTGTATTGTATAAACATTTACAAATACATTAGAAATGGTACAAGCATGTCATTAAAGCTGAATCGAAATACGGAAGAAATGGACGAGATTCGACTCTGTGGACGTAGAATGACGTGTTATAATTATAAGTAATTATAAATACGTGGAAAACTTTATTGTACAATAACCGTCTTTTCTCTGGAGCGCGCGCACACACACACATAGACACACACACAAATAAAGAAAATATAAGAAAAAGGTGGCCAGATAGCGCTGGAAAATATATGAATTATGAATGAGTATAAAAACTTTTACATCAGAAATATTCCAACTGAACATGGTTGAACACTTTCCAACGTGGAATATTCTACAGAAGTTTAACTGGAAATGGGTGCCAATAGTAACGATATTCGTTTGAAAATTGTAACACTCAAAATAAACGAATTCAATACATTCATGAATTTTATGTATATTTATATACTGACTTTTTAATTTTTGTTTCATTTAAAAATATTTGTGCACAGATAGCTGCGTTTATTGTATTTGAAATCTTACTGGTCGTTTCAGTGACTGACGAATCTGTTAAAGAGAGTCTTTTGTGTCCCTATCTTAAAAGAGAAGGGGGGGGTGAGAGAGCAAGAGAAAAATGTCTTGGGGTTTGTTTTTCAACCTAGCTGTAAATTTAACTTGATAAGTATATATTATCTGATTGACATCCAACTTCACCTAGGTAGTAATATAGGAGGCTTATTCGACCCATAAAAATTCTGATACCCTTCCACCCGAAATCTACTGAAAGGCTTAACGATTGAGCATATCAGATTGTGCTCTGAAAGTTTCTTAATTGGGTCAAGTTGTTTTTTCACTTTTTTTAGAAGATCAACATTGCACTCGGTGTGAAATCTGTGGTTTGTTGTGATAAGTACTGAAAGAAAAATTAGATAAATATGTAGAATGTTAATCTGAACGTCGAAGGTCGCCAATGTTGAAGTGCCTATAGAGATAAATATGGCTGCGTGTTGAGAAGGCATTAACATTCATACAAAATATTTAAAATATCAAGGAAAAGCAATGAAGAACCAATTTGTTTTAACGAATAAATATATATATTAAAATTCAACAATAATACAAGGTAGTTGTAATATGAGTGAAATAGGGAGAAAAAAATAGCTTCCCTTTTACTGTAAGGAAATGTTTTAAGGAAGATTTGTCTGAGTATAAAGTTCACAGTTCAGTGTTGAAATAGAATATTTCTTTAGAAAATTGTTCAGTTGTGTTGCAATTTACAGGGTTGATTCAACTTAATATGTCCACAGAGAACTGGTGGTGTATCAAATAAAGTTCTGTATCTGTGTGTATGTACGTGCGGAGTGAGTAGGATGAATAACACGAGTGAGTAGTTGAGATCTATAGTCTCTGGTCTGTACTCTACTGTGGTGCTGGAACTACTACTACTGTTTTTTTTTTGGAATGCATATTACTTAGGGTAGCTCCCAGCACAAACGCGGGATATATTTTTGAATGTACACGAAAAATACTCGATTGGACGAAAAATGGACCAATCAGTGATTTTATAGCAAAATTTGTTTGTGAGCAAAGTGTAGGAAAAAATCCAGTATGGTGAAATGCGATCGATAAATTGTCCTATTATTTTTAGTATGTATTTATCGACCAATCAAAACTGAAAAAATGTAGGCGTGGCACTACAAATAGCTTTCGTCAATTTTTCAACATTTACTTTTAAAGATCGTCTAAAAAAATGTACAGCATAATTTCCGCAGGTTTTTGTTTGCAAACTGATTTTCAAATTTTATTATTTCAAGAATAAATCCAAATAACGTTATTATCTTTTGCATGAAATACATTGGAGTGAAAATATATTAAAACCAGAATTCTAATTATGAATCATCATAAGCAAAATATGCACTTTTTTTTACTATATTAGATAAACAAAAATTGTGTAAAAAATTGTATAAGATTACAAAAAAGGCTACTCAATGAATAAGATTTGCTAGATCATTTGGTAGATTATGATTAATTAAAAAATAGATAAAAGTGTATATAACACCATAATATTGCTGAGTAAAAATTATAAGACAAAATGCTTTAAATTTGTATTGTTTATTGAAAATTACACCCAAACTACTGTTCTGTATAACATTACATTATAATATAGCTAAATTGTTCAATATAATTTCTCTTTGAAGTAAATGAAGGTCTTATTTGATGACACGCTGATTTAGTAATAATGTGCTTGTGTCATGTATCATGTTCATATACAATTTGTAAAACTTCAGTAAATTATAAATTTTATAAGGCTGCGTTATAAGGCTTTCACTAACCACTGGAATAAAATTCCAACGCTACGATTTTGAATCTGTTGTGGGTTTGTAGCGGACCGGAGGTTTACGTGTTGTTAAATTAGGAACACGTGTGTTTATTCCTGCTAGAAGAAGGTTCACTACAAGAACATGGCGGACTTAGAGATTGAGTCCACCATAAAAAAGTGTAAAGAAAACAAACAAGACCGATATATATATATATATATATATATATATATATATATATATATATATATATATATATATATATATACGACAAGTATATGTATTAAACAACAAAATTTACAATGGACATAGACATTATCATTTGTGTTTGTGTGTGAACGTAAAGAGTTTATATTTTGGTGAATGTTCGTACGAACGTGTATGTGTGTATAATGTTCATGGCGTCTCCCACAAATGGGAAGACGCAATCTTCTGCGAGAGCATACATTGTAGATGTGTTCGCTGAAAATGAAGAAATAAAAAAGAGGACGAGGCAAGAAATCGCCCAGTATTTATAGTGTAGGGAGAGCGTGCCCTAGTGAATAATTTGGACAATTAAGGGGGAGTTAAGTCCGACAATACCCCCTCAGATTGAAAGTTGTAGGAACGAAAACTTTTAATATGTAAAAAGTTATAATCTGAATAAGAAGAAAGTGTCCAAAATTGTTGACGCATGTTGAAGGTAAAGACGTGATTTCTGAAATGTTATCAGGTGAAAAAGTCGTGAAAGTATGTACATTGTGAGGGTGCTGAAATTATATTCGGAGTGAATGCATAGCACAGTCGGAATGAATATGTGTCGACGAAGTGTACGCGTGTCTTCAGGGTGAATTGCTGTTAGCTGATGCTGTTGTGTTTAAATGCCTGCTTTATTCCAATGCTCCGCGTAAATGAGGTAAGTCGAGATGCGTATTCGAATAGTGTACTATAGAATGCGTGCGTATTTAAGTTGGAGTGAGAGCGTCGTGGCGAAGTTGAAAAATTTACGTATTAGTGATAACTAAGTAATGTTTAGTGAATATCGGCAGCAAATTTTCCATTGTTTTTGTTTAAAATGTGAAAGTATTTCTCTTATAAAATGTTTTTAAAATATTGCTTTGTACATTTGAACTTCGGGATCACCAATTTGTAGTGGGTTAGCCAATCTATATCGTTGACAAAATACAAATTAAACTGACCCTCTACTATTTTTACTAAATCAAATGCAACAAAGACAACAACAACCAGAGAATTAATCAAATAGGCAGATATTTGTTTTAACAGAAAATATTTTTATATAACAACATATACACACGATATAATAAAACACTTTAGAGTTCTTGGTTGTGTGATCAAGGTAATATAAAAGGTGTTATGCTATAGATCTGGTAAGGAATTAAACAGTTTATGTTGATGGTGAAATTGAATGAAACATATTGCTTGACTTACTGTACAGTTGTCTCGCTTCGACTGATATAGTTACGATTTCCTTTATGTTATTAAGATATTGAGTGAGTTGGTTTCTGAATCTCGCCTGATGAGTTGATGTTGAAAAGAAATTGAATTCCACGAGCCGGGTTGGTGTTAATAAAAATTAACTTTTAGCAGGGGAAGTTGGGTTTCATGGATTCATGTGACGAGTTGATTATTTTTAGGACTCACTGACTAAGTCGCGTCGAAATTTCATATTTATAAATTTTCTTGATCGCGTGGCAGGCTCGGGAGAATGTTTACGAATTTTTGGCGCGTTCAACTGTGGACGGGTCAACTCGAAGTCAACCGTACGGACATAGGCAGAAACATGACATTATTATTTATGGACCAATCAGAAAGCATTGTTTCGTACTGAAATCTGGAGCCGATTTTAATGGGTTCAGCACGAATACTTAAATGTGATCCTCTTTTAACAGGTTTAAAACAGAGAATGTAAAAATCTAATTCTACAAATCTAAACTTAATCTTTAAATGCGTTTCCTCAAAAAACTGTAGGATTTGGAGAAAAATATTTTGTGCTTTTATTTATCATGTCAAACCGAAACTTTCAAATTGAGTGCAATACCCACGGTTCCAAAATCGAAACTTCATATGTAATCTCGGTGTTTTCATAACTTTTGTAATCACCAATTTTAAATGTTTGTTCTTCTTTTATCTCCTTTTTGAGTTTTCTAATTTTATTTTGTTTTTTTATTATTATTATTATTATTATTATTATTATTATTATTATTATTCCTGTTCAAGTTTACCTGTTGCAGTTGTACTTTTTAATTTTTGATTGATTTAAAAATCCTTGTCCACATATAGATGTGTTTGCTATCTTACTAATTATTTCGGTGACTGACGAATCTGATAAAGAGTCTCATTTGCGTATCTACCTTAAAATAAGTGCCGGAAAATCTCTTTTGTGACAAGTGTAAATTAATTTTCCTTTTGATTTTTAATTGATAGGCATTATTGCAACTTAGTATAAGTTAAAACGTAATAGTTAATAATGCACAGACAGATTCTTAAACTTCATACGAAAATACATATAACTGAAGTTAATCACCCAACTGGGACCCCACTACAATCTCATTGTTGTTAATTATATCTTATTCTATTTCTCCTTCTATTTTTTTATCTCTATTTTCTTATATGCAACGTCTCATCCTAAACTCTGAAATTTTATTTACTATTTATTTGTTTTTTCCTCAATGGGAATTCACCCTCCTCCTTGGTTTTTTGAACAGGAATAGAGATTTATCCATTGATTTCTGTTTAGGTTCGGGTTACCGGTTCCTGCTAAAGTCTTCTTCATTCTCTTTCCCTCCCAGTAGACCCTTGCACCTTAGTTACATTATTGCCTTACTTGGGGTGAATTGATTAAAAAGAATGTAAAAGGAGAGAAAAATCCATTCTTCAACGATCTACTAACCTTTAACTGTGAATAACAATACGCTTCTTTGAGAAACGAATTTGTTATGAGAGTTCACTTTGTTGAGGCACTGTCTCACCTATTGAACTGGGACACCTCATGTTGAATTGAGATTTTGTGGTGTGATGTATCACGTGGATTGGTTGGAACTAAAAAAAAAAAAACTTCCTGGAGAAGAAACGAGACACGTCTGAGAGAGAGAGATAGAGATAGAGAGAGAGATCATTTTTATAACTTTTTACACAATGCCATTCAGCAAGCGATAAGAGGTATCCCCTGGCAGACAAAGTAGAACAATCTCACAGAAGTAACTTTATTTAACTGTCAGCATTTAATCCCCAGACATTCGCTCATATTCAGATGGTTAAGAAACATCATCATCCCTGAAAAAGGGAAATTTGTTTTTGTTGTAGAAAAGTTACCACTCGAACTGGGTCACGGGATAATCGATCTAATGTTCAAATATGTTCGTGATTTATTTTTCATTGGGAGTGAATACTGAACAATCATTTCACAGATGAAAACTAGAGGCAACAGAAATGTGGTTCTACAGAAGGATGCTGAGACAGATGGATTTTCTCCACCACTACCTCATTGCATGTCCATGTAATGAGGTAGGAGAGCTTGGTGAATTTGACACTCACAGTGTATATCGAGAGCAAAGACAGGGGAAAGCAGCGAGTCACCTACCTGACAATATTAGCAAACGGAGAAACACAAGAGATAAGAAGTTGTGGAGAGCCATGTTCGCCCACGTCCTGAAGGGACATGGTACAAAGAAGAAGAAGAAGAAAGCAAGAAACCAGAAGAGAGTTCCTAAAGTGAGAAGCGGTAGCAGGCCACGTACCTGATGAGCTTGTGTGAATGGATAGCGGAACGGAATGCTAGAGGTTTGGTAAAGGGACAACGATTACTAAGGGTCATAAGGGATAGTAGATTGTAGAGAACCTTAATCGGCCCCATCGATTTATGATAACAACTCTGCATGTAGTATTGTCATTTATCGGAGGCGGTCAAAATAAGATCTCATTCTGAAACAACAGCACAACATTTTTTTGTTTCACAGTAATCGAAGAAACGAATAATACCGTTTCTTTTAGATGAATTTGTTCAGAATCTGTATATAAGAAAACAGTTTACTCATTAAGTTTTAGTCATGCATCTTGCAATGTTATCAAACGTAAACTGACTTCTCGGCTTCAGTCAATTTTCCGCCACCATAGCGTGGCTTCCCAGTGTCTTTTTTTTGTAATACCCGTTTGTAGGAGAGACTTTGTAAATCGCAGATACAATAATAATAACGCCTTTGAACAATACTCGGTCAGACGCCACTAATTCCCATACATATATTTTTCCTTTACCCGTCACGTGATCTAATTATTTCAAGATGAGATCGACTGTGCTAGCTCTCTGGCGATCCGTGTTCAAACCCAAGTGTTGACAGCAACACTTTATTCCTATATGACACTTACCCTTTGAGATGACTTCCTCTGGAGTCTATATTTCTTCAGCTTCGGTTCAATATTTAGAAATTCGGTTTCTATTCTTTTTCTCTTATCATAAAACCTTGGTTCAACAATTTCAGATGTCGTGGGTACGTCAAACGTGTCATACAAAATTTCCATAAGTACCTCTTTTCGGAGACTTTTTAAATCACTAAATCTGCATTTTAACTGATTAAGGTGTCTCTTATGTTCCCACCTTTGTCTCTGTACCATGTATGTCATTTTGTCGATCCGTTTTTTTTATAACGCCATCTTCCCAGAATTCTTTTCCATGCTGATACATTTAAAAAATACCTTATTTCCAGGTTTGAAGTATTTACTTATATTGTTATTTCTTGGTGTTCTCGCCTTACGTTCTGGTAATAATTTATTAAAAACGGGCTTAACCTTCCTGGCGAACATCAACTCTGCAGGCGACATTCCAGACACAGTGTTCAGGTTTGGTGTTATTCTGAAAACACTCAGAAATTCTTGTAGCATTACTTCACCTGACTCCTCTCTCTCCGACATTTTTAGTGCTTTTTTAAACGTATCGACAAACCATTTCGCTTGTCTGTTTGATCTTGGGTGATAAGGGGGAGTTGTAATATGTTCTATTGCTATTGATTTACAAAAAAAAAAACAAAAAACAAACCCAAAACCCCCCAAAATAACCTTAAATTCACTAGACCTGAATTGTGTCCCGTTGTCTGAAACGATAGCGTCAAGAACACCGACCCTTTCCAAAAATCTCGTGTAGGAAATTTATCGTTACCGCGGTAGTCAGTCTTCTACATTTTAATATTTCTGACCATTTAGTGTAATTATTGACTACCAATAGATAGTATGCTCCGTTTAACGGTCCTGCGAAGTCCATATGTATATCTGTTTTCGGCCAAGGTTGAATTTTGATAGGCGGTGACTTCGCTGACAGAGCACAACCTCTGCATGATTTCATTAAATTTTCGATATTTTGATCCATTTTTGGCCAATATGTATAACACCTCATTAAGGATGTAATTCTGGAAATTCCTGGATGTCTTATGCGAAATTCTTTTAATATACGTTTATGCAACGATGCTGGTATCACAATTCTTTCTGCGTACATAAGTACATTATTGGGTAAGGAAAATGCATTATTTGCAGTAATATTTTTCTTTAAATGTTAATTGCCTTTTCATTTTCATTATAAAGTCGTTCTTTTCTGATTTAATTCTTATTTCTTAGTTATGGGCAGTTCCCTTACAGTATTGAGTAATACATTATTAATTTCATTTTCGGCCTTTATTGCTGCAACTACTGTGTCCTCAAGTGGTTCGCAGAATTTTAGTATTAATCTAGATAATCCGTCTGCATAACCCAATTTTTTGGAAGGTGGAAACGCCATTTTATAATTATAGTTCAATAGTATAGTTCCTCAGTGCGGCAGTCTATTTGCTGTATATGTGGGAACACCCTTTTTTGATCCATATATGGACAATAATGGACGATGGTTTGTCTGTAGTATAAATCCTGTACCATGTATGAATTTATGAAACTTTATCATAGCAAATATGATTGCCAATGCTTCCTTTTCTATCTGGCTGTAGCTTTTTTCAGCTGCAATTAATGATCTTGAAGCATGAGCTATTAGTTTAGTTTTTCCGTCCTCATATTTGTTTAGTATCCGAACCACTTGCATATAATCCAACCACAATCTTTAATTTAGGGTCAAAATGAGCAAGTGATAAATCCGACGTTAAGACTTACTTGGTCTCTTCGAAAGCGCTTTGACATTTATCTAACCAATTTCATTTCACATCTTTCTTTAGCAGGTTATTTAAGGGTGCTCTTAATTCGGGCATGTTTGGTATATATATATATATATATATATATATATATATATGTTAGTAATTAGCAAACCCTAAAAAAGCTTGTTAATTTGTTACATTTGATGGAGCGGGTATGTCTTTTATTGCGCTCGACCTTGAAGGATCTGGTGGTCTACAGTTTTCACCGAATATTTGTCCCAAATATTTAAGTTTGGACATAAACTATTCGCATTTTCCTTCACTGATCTTAAAACCATATTCTTTAATTCTCTCAAATACTTTTTTCACACTTTCTGTGTATTGCTTTCGGGTCTTACTTTTAATAAGTACATTATCTAAATATGCTTGTGCAGAATCCAAACCGGCAAGTATGGTATCCATAATCTGTTGGAATATGCTTGGTGATATCTTTATGCCAAAAGGAAGTCGGTTAAATTTGTATAATCCCCTATGAGTAAACTGTTAATAGTTTTGAGTACTATTCGTCTACTAGTACTTGTAGGTAAGCGTCTGACAAGTCCAATTTAGAAAAAGAATTACCACCATTTAATTTGGCAAAAATTTCCTCTAGACTTGGTAATGGGTAGTTAAATTGTCTTAAACTTTCATTTAACCCCGTTGAAAAATCAGCACATATGCGGATTTTATTTATTCCTTTTTTTAACATAGACTGTTGGTGATGCCCATTCGGAATAGTTTATTTTTTAAGATCACACCTAATTTTTCTAGTCTCTTATTAATTGGTTCTAAAACTGCAAAAGGTACATTCCTTTTTGGCTTTAATGTCGGTGTTACATTCTCTTTTAATTCAAATTTAGCTCTAGTTTTTGTGCATGTCCCGAGACCTTTTGAGAAAACTTCTGGAAAACTCTTTTTCAATTCATTCTTCAATCTTTCAGTTGCCGTATTAGCAACGGAGCTCACAATATTTTGTTGCAAAAAGAGTTACCTGGAAAGTCTCAAAGATCAAATGATGCAATCCAGTCTGTTCCAAATAAATTAGCACTATTCTTTACTACAAAGCCACCGCTTTCTTGGTTTTTTCAACAAAAGAAGTGTTACATTGAATTCACCCCAAAAAGTTCAATCTCTTTTCCTGAAACTCCTTTTTTTTGTCTTAATCACCACATTCGTAGCAGTTTTTGTTCTTGAAAATCATTTATTTTTGAAATGCTTACTTCCACAACCGTGACAAGTATTAGGTGTTGAGGGGATTTTATGGTATTTTTTACTGTTCTGTGAGGAGTTGAAAAACGTCTACAGTCTTTTCTCTTAGATGGTCGGACGCTATGTACTTGTGAAATGTCTCTTTTCTCAGTCTTTGCGGTATCAAGTTTTAGATTTACAATACGTTGACACTCTTCCGCTATTTTCTGGAGAGGTAATTTGGGACCCATTTTTAATTTAGCAAGTATCCTATTTCCGCGTCCTTATTAGAAGTTAAACCATGTACGAATATCAGGCATTTAAATAAATCCGGAGTTAATTCATTTAACTTCAACATCTCACATTTACGACTCCTGCAAAAGTGACAAAATCTTCATCGTCACATTTTACTAAGTTAAGACATTGCCATTGTGTATTAAATAATGAACTCCTATCATCAAAGATTTTTTTGATAGTATTAGAACAGTTTCATCAAAGTTTATCTCACTTGTTTTTTTTTGTTGTTGTTTTGGCAAAATATAATTCACATATTTTTCATGTTCAGCAGGGGATAATTTCCTTAATAATAAACGAACTTTCGTTCCACTGCGATCAATACCTTTTGAAGATGCCTTCGTATCTTCTATAATAAGCTGGAAAAGTTATTCCTTCGTCTGGATTGTATAAAAAATTCGTTGATTGAATTAGCAACAGCATCTGGAGTGAATTAATCTGAAGTCATTTCTTCTGTAGTTTTAGTAAATAATTTAAAAAACTTCTGTTGTTGTAATTGTAAATGCTGTTCATGTTGTTTTTGTTGCTGCAATTATTATTCTTGCTGTAGTTTTTGTTGCTGCAACTGTTGTTCTTGTTGTTGATGTTATAGCACCAACATTTGAATCATGATAGCTTTTAGTTCTTCCATTTTGTTGTACTCCGCTGAATATTTTGTAGATTATTTTTTTAATAACTTCGCCTGGTTATTTCTATGTAATCCTGCAAATATGACGTCTCTTTGAAGTTGAAAATATTACTGAATATCCTATTACGACGTGTGGGATACGTATATTTTATTTTTTCCTCGTGTAAATTCAACGAATACTCGTCGCCATTTTTGTAATGCCCGTTTGTAAGACAGACTTTGTAAATCACAAATATAATAATAATAATAATAACGCCTTCGAACAATTGATTTATTGTATAAAAATATAATTTTGGCATAAGGTCTAAAGGGGGAATGGATTGAGGCTGGTCGTCACTTGCTATCTTATACCTAGCTAATCTGATTCACGACCCATTCATTCGTTATAATTTGCAGATCCACCACAAAAACCATCCATCGCCACTCAATTCTTCATATATCAAAATTCCGCATATCCTCAGGAAACTTATCAAAAAAACACCCTATGGCATAAAAATTTCATGCTCATAAAATCCTATACATAAAAATTTATAAATGATATACAATGAGAGGGGAGGGGATGAACCCGAAAACAAACTAAAAACGACAAAAACAAAATAAAATATAGCCCAACCCTCAAAAAAACGCTAAGGGAGAGGGAAAGGAAAAAATAAATACGAGCATGGGGAGAGAAGAATGCCGACCCAGTCGAACTGAAAAGAGGAGAGTGCAATAATAAACTGGGGAGATTAGGAATCTCTTGGATCATAATCAAAGATGCAGCCGGGAACAGGCCGGGAACTACACTTACATTAACTAGGTACACAAAAGTTGGTCTAACCTAACCAGGGGATGGCTCCAAAGGAAACCACCCCGATGTGACCTACGTGGACCTATAAAAGAAAATCAAGGCTAGCCCTGTTCACAAGACCAAGCTCGCCTCAGTCACCCACCTTTCGCTGAAATCTGAAGAAACCAACCGCTTTCTACCAGTTCTAATCTTTATTTTTAGCACTAGCTCAAAATATCGGATCAGATCCTGATGAGAAATGCGCATGCCTCAGAAGAATTCCTCCTGGCGCGTCGTCCAAATCACTATTCGGGCCGTGGCCAGCAGCGAGAGAAACACCATCCGTTTCACGCCAGAATATGGGTGCGACACATTGTCACACAGGTATGCACGATCATTTGGCACGAGCTTTTCGGGAGCGATACGAGCAATCAACTCGTCAACATGGTCCCATAGGGGGCGGACCCAAAGACAATGCTAGAAGGCGCGCGAAGCCGTTTCCTCGAGGACTAATAGTAAGGCAAGGGAAGGCGTCCCTTACAATTCCTGCCAGAATCGAGATCCATGTCAATGAGCGGGAATCCAGCCTCGAGGCGAGCTTGTGGCTCTCCAAGTGCGGCATTCCTAGCACCCTCCATGACACTGACGTTGGACACAGACCGCTCTGTCAACTTTATGCTTACGTTCCCCCAGAAGACGGAAGGTAGCAAGCACTCGATCGCCTTCTTCTGTCGTTTCCAGAGAGGAATTACGGACAAGCGGTAAAAGACAAGAGGAAAGACGTAAGTGGCATACGCCTCAGCCCTTCCCTTCAAGGACAACCTCCTTCGACGCCAAGTCTTGACCGCCACGCCGACCTTTGCCCGTACTTCTGACCAATTTTTTTCCAGCTGGAGGTCGGATCCAGACCAAACTCCAAGAATCCGGACAGAACCGTCCGACCCACCAAAGGGCCCTGGAAGATTCACTCCCTTGCAGATATATAACCGATAGCTGGAAGACTTGTCGCGGTTAATCTTGGCCTCTGTGACCTTTTCGTACTGTACAAGCGCCTTCAGTACCACCTCGATGTCGCTGCAGAACTACACGAAAGTGGATACGTCATCAGCGTACGCGGAAACCCTGATTCGAGCACCACCAGCGAAGGAGAGGCTCCAACGTCAAAGCGTAAGGTAGGGACTACAGTGGAGAACCCTGACGAACCAACAGAGTTAACGTGAAAGCTCCCGACGACTTTTCATTCACAGCACTGGGGGAGTGATATAGTAGGCCAATCCAGCGGCAGAAGTTGGGTTCGAATCCAGCGGCCTGAAGGACAGTAGCCAGGTAGCGATGGTCAACCCTATCAAATGTCTGATCCAAGTTGATCAGCGCGGTCTCATCGTCGTCTTTTACACCCCCCATGATCATGCGGATCAGATGCAGGTTGCTCTGAATTGTTCGGCCCTTTACAGCGCAAGTCTGCTTAGGTACCAACAGAATTTCGGTAAATGACTGCAAACGTTCCCTCAGGATTTTGGCCAAAACCTTTAACTCTGTGTTTAGCCTATATTTGTCTAAATCACACCCAACACCCTTGCCCTTTTTCAACAATGTGATCACACCCCTGGAGATCCGAAATTCTGGTCAAGGCGAACTTAGGAACTAGAAGATAACTCCAAGAACACAAGTGGAGGATGTTTTGTTTGGCAAACGCCTTCGAATAATACTCGGTCAGACTCTGCTAATTCCCATATGTATATTTTTCCTTTAACCATCACGTGATCTAATTATTTCAAGATGTGGTCGACTGTGTTAGCTCTCTGGCGATCCGTGTTCAAACCCAGGTGCCAGTAGCGACACTTTATTCCTATATGATACTTTTCTATTAGGTTGGTGCAAAAATAATGACGTAATAATGTCGTTTTTGACGTTAAAAAATACGTCAAAAAACGATATTATTACGTCATTATTTTTGCACCAACCTAATATAAATATTTTCATGGTAATTGTTCTGATGAACTTTTCACTTTGCTACCTCGACTTTACAAATTTAAGCGCAGTACTAGATTGACAGGTAGGTCTCATCATTTAGACAATCACAAGTTCTATGTTAACAGTTTCTTCTCTCGCATTTCTCGCTTGTGAAATTCTCTTCTGGTTTCTTGCTTCGCCGGCAATTTTGATATTCAAAAATTCAAAAGGCAATGCTAATCGTCATCCCTTGAATCCTATTCTTTTATTGCCCTCTCTCCTTAATAATGATTTTTCTCAGATTCTCAGGTGAAATAATTAAAAAGTATCTTGTCATTATTATTTTCACTGACGAAATATAACTTAGTTGATTGTTAAGGATCACAATAAAAGAACTAAACGAATAGAAATTAATTTACTTTTCATTAATAGCTTTCTTATTCGCCTTCTGCTGGTGCGCCATGTAAGCCTTTATTTCAAATTCAATTAGTCATTTATTGTTATAGTCTAACAAAGACCGTCCAGATAAAAAAAAATGAAGGTTATCTAAAAAAATGGCATTCGTATTTAGAATCTAGGCTAGAGTGTTAGGTTAGGTACATTGTACATATTGTTGAGCACTTATTTAACACAACACAAAGATTGTAGGAATCAGGGAAGCAATAAATTAGCAGTAGTGAGTAGTGCGAGAAAATAAACTACTGGAAAAGAACATACGGTTGCATCTATCTAGTTTAAAAGTAAAACGGAGGGACTTATGTATATCGTTAAAGTCACGCTCCGATAGACATCGAAGGTCGAATCTACCGTGTCTAACAGAGAGACGATACCTGCTAGCTGATGTCGTTAACCATTATAGGTGTTGTGGATTCCGAGATGAAATTCGGTCTCCAATGAATGACATACGCAAGAATTAAATATAAGAAATTAAATGTATTTAGACAATTATACAATAGGTAATACTGTTAGTAAATCCAGGACAGTGGCGTAGCTAAGGAGGCGGGGGCGAGGGGCGGACCGCTCCGGGTGCCAGCACGAGAGGGGTGACACAATGTCACCCCCAACAAAATTTTTCAACCACGCTAAGGTGCCAAAAATAGTCTGAAAACAGTGGTGGAGACAGGTTTTCGAAGGCGGGCATATGACTCCCCAGAAATAATTTATGACCCCCCCCCCAGTCAGAGATTTTCTAATAAATTGTCGGGAAATTTGTGAGTAGGAAAAATAGCAATGTTTTCAGCTTTCATGTGTTTCAGTTGCTACAATCTTGGTTACTAACAAGAGACATTGTTGTAACATTTTATCGGATGATATGGTGTTTTTAACTCTGCATCATTAATAACAACAAAGCGAAATACGAAGCCAAAAGTGCAACAATTTCAGTCTTGCTGTGTATCAATTCGCTGAGATACAATTTTCCATTGAGTGAGCGATATACTTTTGAATATATCTACTAGTGTTGGGACGATTAATCGGAATCGAGAATCCGAAAAATCGGAACTTTTTGGGTATCGGAAACGGTATCGGAATCGGAAAAATTTTCCGATTCCAAAAACGATTCTTTTAAATTTTTAACTTAATTTTCCATTATTGGTACTAATGATAAATATTTATTGTTTTTAAATTATCACTAAAATCATAATAACATCAAAATACGATGTAAATTTATTTTACTTGTATAAAGAAAAACAAAAAAATAAACTTTGCATAAATTCTCTAGGTAACCTTTAAAAGAATGCAATGTTCCGAAAAATGCTTAAAAATTAAATAGATCATTTTTGTCAAGAAAAATACTTTCAAACATCATTGATAATTAAATGGTACCCAGAAATATGATGCAACGGAAAATTGGACACCGGAAAATTATTAGGTTGGTGCAAAAATAATGACGTAATAATGTCGTTTTTTGACGTAACGTCAAAAAACGATATTATTACGTCATTATTTTTGCACCAACCTAATAGCAACAGAAAATTACGTCAACCATGAGCCAGTCGAGACTGTCGAATCTGGCTGTGCTGTCCATTGAAAACGAGCTTACAAAACAAACAGATTTTGCCGATGTCATTGACCAGTTTGCCACAATGAAAACAAGAAAACATTCATTGTAAGACGATAGTTTCGAATGGCATTCTTTTGTGTATTGCCGTGTTTTGTATTTAGTTGTTTTGAAAGTGAACAGTTGCATTTTAAAAATCTTTTGATTTGAAATGATTATTCTAAGGTATTGGATTTTGTCTTGTAAACAGTAACGTACCGGTCAGGAGAGTAAAGTAGAGGTAGAGCATGTATGAAAATTTAGTTACAGCCTACCATTCAGCATAGGGTGAATCGGGGCCATTGGGGTGACATTTGAGCGGACCACCCTGGGTGACGTTTACTCTAGCTACGTCACTGATCCATGAACGCCGTTAGTAGCTATATATATATATATATATATATATATATATATATATATATATATATATATTATATATATATATATATATATATATATTATATATATATATATATTATATATATATTATATATATTATATATATATATATATATTATATATATATATATATTATATATATATTATATATATTATATATATATATATAATATATATATATATATAAATATATATATATAATATAGTCTCGAAGTAGGACTTCCTTAGAGTCTACGTGCTTGTAACCGTGACTTATACAAGCGGTTACCTCACACTATTACTCTACCTCCAACTCAATCACAATCTCTGCTCCCTCTCTCTATATATTCTGACTGACTCTGGGTATTTAACGGCAGCAGTCCAAGTAACACCCTGGTCGAGTCCACTTATATGAAAAAGGGGAGGACCCCATAACAATAGGCGACAAAAGAGACTCGTGTTCTGGTTACTGGTGTGGTGACGTCCTGGACAAGAGACTCCTTCATCCACGTTCTGTTTATAAGATTTGAAGAAATACAAGACTCAGGCTTGAAACGCCACAAGCCCACGCTAGCTACATGTTACACAAAACTCAAGTTGGCAGATTTCCGAAATTGATCGAAGTCATGAAATAGTGACAAAGAACATCGGAATACCCTAACAAGATTTTAATTTTTTTTTAAACTAAATATTCACCAAATACAAGGCCTAAGAGTCACTCAAGGTAGAGGGTTAACGAATGAGGCTGTTGTATGGATGTAAGAGAAGGAAGTAAGGTTATGATGATATGTAAGATTAATAGTTGAACCTAGAGTTGAATAGCTTAAGATCGTAGTGATCAGGTAAGCATCTTCTCGGGAGTTTGTTCTACAAAGTAGCTGTTCTCGGATGAATGATGACTGCACTTCCTTCTTATGAAATACGAACTGATTGAGGATGATTCGATCTTCCGTATGTGGTATGGCAGTTACTAGCTGTAAAGGTCTGAATTGGTGGAACTAAGGAATGTAGCTCATCTGAACACTTGCCATGGAAATAGCGGTAGAGTAGTTTATTTTAGTTGTTGGTTATACAGATGTTTCAACTGGAGCTGTCAAGTTGTATGAAAAGAAGACATTTCGTGCAACTGTTGAGAGATCTCCGCACAAAAATGTTATATAGTCTTGTTAGAGATAGCTGGAAAGACCATCCTGCATCGGCTATAAGACTGGATGTTATCTCTTTCAAAATGACCGGGTTTGTGAACATCTATGTCTCCACTGTTGTAGGTTTGGAAAGACTTCACCGTTCAGATGACCCCTGCTTCTGTTTCAAGGACGTTGAGTGTATTTAACGTGGAAATATGTCGGGCGGGAGGCTTCACCCGTAAAACTTGTTAAACTTCTTTTTAGGATACAGGAGTTTTTATTTGAACGCCACTACAAGGACACCGGTAGAAACATTGCCTTCAATGGTGATAGCATTAATTTGTCTGCATAGGTGTTTATCTTCGTAGGTGTTTCCTATTGAGGTCAAGTTGTGTTATAGGTAACAATTATCACCTGCGACCCACAAAACTTTGGTTGAATGTTTATAAAGTTACATATATATTAATATACCTTACCTCTTATTATGCTATCACTTTATAATGATCTCCCGATAATTATATTACTAAGATCAGTGTGCATAACGCCTTGCAGCTACTGTAAAAACGTATATTTTATTGTCATGGATACAGCCCTCGCCTGGTTAAGCTAGTTAATGCGAGTAACTGTCGTTTTCAGCTTGCTCCCACTGTTCTCTTTTGTTATGATCCTTGTGACAATTCCCAATTTCCCCAATTTGTTTTTATCCCCTTTTTATCTTGACTGGATCAGTCGTTTATATTGACCTACCCCGAAATTTATTTTGTACCCCTCTCACCTTTAGTAAGTAAGCTTCTTGATTCTGTCCACCAGCAGAATACAGCTATTACTCATACTCTTCTGTGGGATGGACGGGTTTTACTAATATAATTTTTTATTTCGCTTTTGATTTTTCCCCCATTTCATTTCATGATATATATTTTTATATATTCTTGTAAGAAAATCCGGGTTTTAAAAAAAATC
This sequence comes from Acanthosepion lycidas, assembly GCA_963932145.1. Classification (NCBI taxonomy): domain Eukaryota; kingdom Metazoa; phylum Mollusca; class Cephalopoda; order Sepiida; family Sepiidae; genus Acanthosepion; species Acanthosepion lycidas. The sequence goes on along the minus strand of OZ010573.1, from coordinate 102,919,756 downwards.
ACCAGTGTACCTATGTTTTTTTTCTGCGTATATTGCCTGCCAATATTATTTGGTAAATGATGGTTTTGGTGAAGAAGAATGAATTTTTATGGTGAATGAGTCTATTGTAAGAATGAATGAGTCGTGAATTAGATTAGCCTTGTTTAGGATAGCGGCGACCAGCCTTTCCCCACTTCTTCTACGGCCTTGCGCCACAAATATATATTTTCATGTTTAAAAAAAGCCTAGGATCAAAGTGTAGTATCTATTCCAGCAGCAGATAGCCGGCATACGGCTCCAGCCATCAGCAACAGCAGTTCCAGCCATCATCATCAACATCATCATCAGCATCATCAGTCGCAGCTCCAGCTCGCCATCGGCTGTCGCTCCAGCCAGCCTGATCTAGCAAGCAGCCGAATCCAGCCAGCTATTCTCCCCTGCAGCAACAATAACCTGTCCTTTTCGAGACAACATTTTTCAACGACCAAAAAACTTTCCTTTTGGGGACAACAATTCCTAGCGGTTACAAAACTGTTCTTTTTGGGACAACAATTCCCAGCGGTTACAAAACTGTTCTTTTCGGGACAACAATTCCCAGCAGTTACAAAACTGTTCTTTTCGGGACAACAATTCCCAGCGGTTACAAAACTGTTCTTTTCGGGACAACAATTCCCAGCGGTTACAAAACTGTTCTTTTCGGGACAACAATTCCCAGCGGTTACAAAACTGTTCTTTTCGGGACAACAATTCCCAGCAGTTACAAAACTGTTCTTTTCGGGACAACAATTCCCAGCGGTAACAAAACTGTTCTTTTCGGGACAACAATTCCCAGCGGTTACAAAACTGTTCTTTTCGGGACAACAATTCCCAGCGGTAACAAAACTGTTCTTTTCGGGACAACAATTCCCAGCGGTTACAAAACTGTTCTTTTCGGGACAACAATTCCCAGCAGTTACAAAACTGTTCTTTTCAGGACAATACTTCTTCTCTGCCTCTATATGAACATGCAGAGATATTTTTTTTGCCTAGTGTACCGTAACCTTATTTTTTGTCGATTTATTTTCATTAACAAGAATAAGCTTGACAATATATTTTTTTAATCAAATCTTCGTTTAGTTTGTTGTTGTCTCCCGCCATTCAATAACTGTTTGCGGGACAATATACCACCAGCAACACATCTGCGATTACATTGTCCTTGCCAGAAATATATCGGTGAAATACCCAGCCATATTCGTGGAATATTCAGCATTATTGGTGGAATACTGAACAATATTAATGTAATACTCAGCAATGTCAGTGGAATACTCAGCAATGAAATCCAGTTGATAGATTTCTCATTTCAACTGATTGTCTAATGTTGCTTAGAAAGAATAAACCAGAGGTGTGTGGTTCACGTCGACAGATAGTAATGTAGTGATCTCTATGTGATGATATTTTCATCATATCTAAAACTAGAAAACCTTTTACTGCCCAAATTTGTGTGATAATAGAATTTAGCCATTGTACAAGTTTGACCACTACAAAACCAGTCTCCAAATCTCATTACCGGTTATACAGTTTGATCCTCAAAGGAATTCGAAACTGATACATTCAAGTAAGTTAAACAAAAAAACAACAACAAAAAAACAAAAAACAAACAAAATAAATAAAATAAAAGAGAGAGAGAGAGAGAAAGGAATTCGAAACTGATACATTCAAGTAAGTTAAACAAAAAATAAAAATAAAATGAAAGAGAGAGAGAGAGAAGAGAATACATAATACAAACAAATGATCATAATAATGAAAATATTTGTGCAGTGTCACATATCACAATTTGACACATGCCAAAGAAAACTTGTCTGTAAATCTATTATCAACACATAAAATGGAATAAAGTCTCAACTCAATATCCTATCGTGATTTCTGTTCAATGTTATTCCTCACAATTCATTTTCAGCATTAACACGGAAGATTCATTTGTTACAGTTTGGAGTCAGATAATTATATTTATAGTAACCTGTTACATTTTTTTCGTTTACTACTACAACAACCCACCCCCACACTAATAATAATAGTAACCTTCCTAATTTTCAGCACATACACTACCAATTGCTTTAGCAAAACATCGACCGTCCAGACTGTACTGTTTAATAGCTGGAGATTTGTCTCAGCTGGTCAAACTCTGCCGCCGGGCAGAGAGGATCCCCAGACGAGGCTATGTCAAAGGGTAGAGTCTCGTCTCGAGAAACCGCTACCCGACCCCGTTTTATACGGGGTCTACGGGGAATTTTTGGCCGAGACTACGGGCTCGGATACCCTACATTAAATTCGGCATTGTGCCTCATCTGACCGCGTGGGGCGGTTGGTAGATATCCTGTTTAATAATAGCATATATGGATAAAAGTTACCTGGCAAAAGTGCTGTATTTTTTGTTGTGCAAGTAAAAGATTTTATCAAAAAGAATAATATTGGTGTTGTTTTACCCAGTACAGTGTACTGGATAACAACACCTATAGTATTTTCGATGACTATATTCAGATGAGTTCTACCCATTTTCCACCAGTTCAAACCTTCACAGCTAGGGCACGCCATGCTACTTCCACGGAGTTGAATAAGCCACGTGTTTCCTGTATTCCAAAATATAAGGAAGAACACCCAACCAAGAATCTTTTTCTCAAGAACTGTCGCTATGACGAACAGAGCCTCGAACATCACACTCTTAACTTTTTCAAGTCAAGGTTCAATCGTTATCTACCCACCTCATAACTTTAACTTCTAACCATATTCCCTTTCACTCGTATCATACCTCTCTCACTATTACCATTTCAACAATAACCCTGTATGTTGAAAAGCTCTCGAATCTTTGATTGGGTGAATTTTAGTATATAAAAATGTCGGAACAAAAGCATGTGTAATCTCGGAAGAAAACAAACCGATTCCTGGAAAATAACAATAGGATCCTAATTATATATAATTCTCTATTTCCGAGTTTGTTTTTATTAGCTATTTTTACACAGTGTGTCATATTCAGTTACGACAAGGGCGCACTGGAAAATGCTCCTCAGCTAGGGAACATTTTCGAGCTGCATTGTTAGATATGCTGTTTGTTGATGTGCTCTTCATTATTCATGAGACTATTTTATAACAAAGAGCGCTCAAATGTGACGAAAATTCGCTGCATCCTATTGCCAAGGGTATTTTGACTTTATCAACTAATCATAAATACCACTTTTGAACATTTTTCTATACAAAGCTTATTTTCTTTTATGAGACAATCAAAAAAATGTTTTGAACGAGTTTTATATTTACAACCATTCTTTTTTTTTTCGCACGCATTTGTTGCAAATAAACAACTTTCTGTTTAATTTCACAATGCGGAAGAGTCCTTCTTTCTAGTGTGCTTAATAAATCTACTAATTCTTACATTTTTCTATATTGGAAAAGTAAATCGTCCTAGGGTTGATAAACTTAACTAAATCCAAGATTTCACTCAAATCCGTGTGTTGTATATATATATATATATATATATATAACAAATGAAAACTACAGACAAAAGTTCATTTTCTCCATCAAGACATTCATTTCTGTAGTTCACTGCTACCAGCAAGCAGAGAAATTTCTTCTCCCAATGATGGCCATATTGGCCGAAACTAGTCGAGGAATCTAAATGAAATAATAATAATAAAAACGAAAGAATATTAATCCACAACCCAATGTGTATGAAGATTTTAATTTTTTTTATATTTTTTATTGTTCAATATATATATATATATATATATATATATATATATATATATATATATATATATATATATGTGTGTGTGTCTCAGTCCCATTACCCCTGGACTTTACAACTGGGACCTATCTTGCCACGCACAGAAGGGTGAATAATCCCCATTCTCTTCGTATTCCAGTAATAAGTTCTATTTGTACAGCTTCTTCCCAAGAACTGCTGCTTTGTGGAACAGACTCCCAGTAGGATGTTTTCCCAATTACTTCTTCAGGTCTAGGGTTAACCATTATCTTTCTTGTATAGCCATATGAACTTGCCCTTTCTTATGTTCATGACACCACACAGTAACTATTTACCTTGAGTGACATTCTGTTGGATTTTCTCGACATTTGTGGTTCTTCTTTAATCAACACGTGCAACTGGTTCTCAGCAAACTGAACAGGAGCGTCTGTGAGTTCGAACTTCTCCTCCTTGAAACGGGAAAAACCATTTCTGTGCCATTTTGTCGGTAATAAAGTATTGGGTGAATAGCAGTATAAAAATATATTTCTTTGTGCAAGCCGTGCTTTGAAAGTTGTTTATTTGCTAAGCGTCATAATTATTTAAAACGTCATCTTTCAATTTGTATTTATTTTTGTTTCATTTCGTCAAAGGTGAGCTGCCGGAAAACGATAGCTATAAGGAATTTCTCGGCCCCTTTCTTTCCATCTTCGTCCAAAGACACAAACAGTAGGTGACTGCTAAATTGTTCTGTTGATGCTTTGTAAAAACAAAATAATAAATGTTATTGCTGAGCCTTGGATTAAGCAGTTTGTAAGAACTGTCAATGTGTTTATTATGCATAGAAATTAGAAATTATTTGTAAAACAATTTAAGTCAGGAATATATATGTACGAAAACTGAAGATGAGCGCGAGGACAAAATAAGAAAAATTCAATTTATTTAATAAACAACGTAATCTATTAACAGTGTTGAAAAGTAAGAACGTTCTGTTTGTTTGTATTCTGCACGTAATTACTTAAGCTGTAAAGAAGTTATGCGAAACAAACAAATATAATACATTGTAGTTTAGTAGATATTTGTTTGTATATAGCAAAGCAATAGCACTCTTATGTGCGTATGTATGAGATCTGATAAAAAAAAAGTATCGAGATTGGTGCTATAAAAAGAAAACAATAACAAGTATCAATTCGGCATTTCATCTCCTTCGAGTTAGTCCCCTTCTGAAGCCACCCACCTTATCCAGTGTCGTTTCCATTGCTGGAAGCATTCTTGGAACTCCGTTTTTGGGGATAATGATCAGCTACTTTGCTGAATTCTGTTAGATTTTCTCGACTCCTTGAAATTTGTGGTCTGGCGCAGTTTTTCTTTAATAAACACGTGCATCTGGTTCTCATCGAACTGAACTGGAGCGTCTGTGAGTTCGAACTTCTCCTCCTTGAAACGGGAAAAAAACATTTCTGCTCCATTTTGTCGTTAATAAAGTACACAGCAAAATGTCTTGAGCAGTTTTGTGACCTTGATTAAAAGCAAAGGGAAGATGTCAAACATGGTCATTCTTGTCTACTTGGCATTCCATCTCAAAGAGGTGTCTAATCTGAACTAAACATTCAATAACGTTAGACAACAGCTTCACGGGATGACCAGAGTTACTAAGAAGTAATAAATGCCACGGGAGATTATTTTTCGAGATCATTCGCAGAACATCAGAAAAAACAAATGAATATACATACCAACCTAATATTTCCCTTTTCTAATTGGACAAAAAATCTACTTTTGACTAATTAGAACAGTTTACTGCTCCCATTAAGAGAAAGCATAAGTTTGAGTGAGGGTGGGTGTTTAATAAATACTAATAAAAATAATTAGGGTTTTATTTTCATTTTTTATCTGTTATCCAATAAGAAGAATTGTCCAATAATAAGATTTTTATTTTTATATCATTATAATTATACAACTAAAATTGCGAATTGTAGGCTATACACATATACAATAATTACTAATTACATAAACTGTCTGGCTAAACTAATGTTTATAAAAATGATTAATAATTACAATAATTAATTCTTACATTTCATATTCTTAGATGGAACATTTAAAGTAGTATCTGAGCTGTTATACCAACTGTACATTATTCATTCTTTCACTTCAAAACGATTTATTCATTGTGTTTATGCTCTGCTACCAAACAAACAACGTGCAACTTAAGAAGACTTTCTCCGACAACTCCCCACTATCAACCCTAAGTCCAGTCCAAAGGCCTTCTGTATCGACTATGAAGAAGCAGCCAGAATCAAAACTTATAAAAAAATTGCCCTTTCTTTGTCCGATAGTCTTATAACCGTGAATATAATGCACAATGCCTGTGCCAGCGTAAAGTTATCTGCTGCAAGCAAACCAAATACGGCAGTTTTCAAGTTTACAGTGTATATGAGTGGGTCTGTGTAAGTGTTAGTGAGAATTTAAAAACAGTAGTAAAGTTAATTGTTATTAATATTTGTTGAGGATCGTATGAACTGGGTTGTTGTAACAAGACAAATTCGTGAGAGAATTCATGTGTACGAGGAATTTCGAATGACGCTTTTTCTCATGCCTAGAAGTGTATAATTATATATTATTTATCCTAGATTTTGGCCCAACTTTCTTTCCAAAGACCGAAGTCGCAACTCTTTTGATCATAAATGGACTGTTCCGTTTTGACTGCATGAAAAGAGGGGAAAAAACACTACTTTCAGTGAGAAAATGTAAGAAAGAAAGAAAGAAAACATAGAAGTATTTAACGGCTGTTTCAGTGAAATGGGAAAAAGTTGTCAATTTCAAATCTTTCCATTTGTACCCACTTCTTAAAATAACGACCAACATTCATATTTATGATTGTTATTGCAATATTTTGTTGAAGGTGTTAAGTTCAAATATTTAACGATGCAATAGGGGAAATTCTACGGATATTTTATGGTCATAGAACTCGCCATGAGCCTGTTCAATCATTAACTTAAGAATTAAGTTTCATCAGACGATTAAAATAGGAAAACCGTGAAATTATCACGAGTTAAAACTAGTTCTTGTTGTTATTATTATTATTAATAGCCTAGAAGACGCCCTTCAGGCGGACTTTAGGCGAGCTGTTGCGGAAGGTTTTTCGGCCTTCAACCTTTTACCTTTAGTGTCTTATATAAGTAAAAGTTATATGAATTTAGAAATAATAAAATTATTTTATCTTTATTCAACACCTTAACTCGGCATAATCTTTCTTCGTCTCCGCAACCGATCTCCGTAGTTTCTTCATATTTATTTTGCGCGCAATTGTTCTTTTCTTTTAAAATCACCATTCTTTATGATCCCTTCACATAAAGACATTAGTGAACCCGAACTAGGTAATATTTCGAATACTTCTCAGTACGCCTGCTAGAAAAAGAAAACACAACATATAAACAACATACCGTGCGCCCTTTTAAGTTTTAATTACAGTTTAATTAGACGATATAATTTGCGATGACAAGCGAAATTAAAGTTAAACCTTTAGAAAAGAATTGTTTTTAAAATCTTTCACTCTGATATTTAATTTAACTTTAAAAGAGTTATTTAATTTTTAATTGCGTTAACCTGTTGTGGCATAACTTAAGTGTATTTAATTATAGGGAAGGAAGAGAAAATGAAGTTTTTAACTATTTGTTTTGACGTCCAAACTCGTTAACGCGTAGAATTTAAAATCGCCCTTTCTCATTCATGCTCCGTTTTTATAGCGAAGGCAGATAACATTTCTTGACAAGGGAGGTAACCATGGATTTTTCTACACCTGTACTTCAGGTTGTTGTTTATGATTCACCGAGATCGAAAAACGGACGGACACACGTACACTCCGCTTTATTATTATAGATTATTATTATTATTTCCAGTTTCTTGGTTTTTATTTAATATAATACTTTAAAAAGTTTCCCCCTGCGACTGAAGTAAACGCAGGTGTATCTTAGAAAGTTACTGAACATATAACATTCGGAGTGTCATTCTGGCTTTGTTACCAGTACACACGAGTAAATTTTTTATATCTCTAATAATAATGTTTCGTGGGATAATCTTTATATTTATTTTGTATGCGTACAAAATTGTGGCACAAGGCCGAAAAAAGGGGAGGGGTAGAGGCTGGTCAGCACTAACTATCTTATACCTAGCTAATCTGATTCACGACCCATTCATACATTACAATTTACCCATTCACCATTAGAACTCGTCCATCACCAATCAATCCTCCATGCACCATAATAACACATCCACTCTAGGGGGACCTACAAAACGCCCCCCCACACCATAAAAATATAATGATTATATATATGTAATTAAAACTCTATGGATGAATACAATGATAGGGAGGGGAGATGAGCCCAATAATCAACTAAAATGTAAACGTAATTCAAACTAAACATAACTGATGTTAGTAGGGCCTGTCCAACCCTCAAAACAGAGAGGCCGCTGTATTCTGCCCATTTGTATTTGTATTAAGATTATCGTGGGATAATCTTAATGCGATAAACTAAGAACTTTCCTGTTAAAATACTCTGTTGAAATGAAGGCACGTCTAATATATTCTTAAGTTTTTTTTTATACTGTCAAGTAGGTAATTTAGAATGTGCGCATTTTCAAACATTGACCGGTTATTTGTAACATTTGAAAGATAAAGGTCATGCAAAATACTGGTACATCAACGAAAATTTCACCTTTCAGCTTATTTACTAAGTTAAAACGGAGTTTGTTTTTGCAAAAAAAAAAAAAGAAGAAAGATCTTTATTATTACAGAATGTACAAAACTTCAAAGTATGGAGTTAGTAATTAGTTTTGCTACTTTTGTTTCGTATAATTGCCTCAATTCGATGTGGCATTGAATGGAACAAAGTCTAGATTTACTCATCTCTATCTATAAAATGCAGGATGTGTGTGTGTAACGAATGCACGGCCGCAATTTGCACCAAAATTTACATGCACACGCTCCAAGTTAGTGGGACGGCCAAGACCGACTTTGCATTTCCCAACTCCCATCGATAGTGGAAAAAATCGATTTTTTCATGCTTCTGCGGCAGTTTTCATGTAGTTTGCGGCCATTTTCTACTGGCCAGAGTGAGAGCCTATAGCTGGCTGCCACGAATAGGCAGGAAGATTCTATTGGCCAGCGTGAGAGCCAACAGCTGACTGACACGAATGTTAACTAGCATGCTAGCATGCAAGAAAAATTTAAATCTGCATGGCACTTTACTCCAATTGGCTCATTCGCTTGCTTAAACATCACTTTATTAACTGAATTTTAATCTGAAATTTTTATTGTGTAAGGTTTAATTTATAGGTTAATATTCCCCCACCGAATTAAGTGCAGTGACAAGGTTATTTTGAAAAATATTTGTGTAAAAGAAATGATTTTTCATCATTGGACTTCACATTTACTGATGTACATATATACATGGGCAAGATGTTTTTAAAATTGATACCCACTGAATTTACATCAACCACTTTCCTATTTCTTCCATTTAACTTCAATCATTTTTCTACCAACAAAATATTTCCGAGTGATGGGAAAGATGATAATTAATCTATGAATTTTGCAATTTTTACCGAATTTCGGCACTCAATCTATATGTTGTGCATTGAAATTGACTTATTCAACGAGTGAGGCGATTCTGAGAGAATTATAAGTTCTACCAGGATTCATTATTGGTGGCCACAATCTTAAGTGTTGATAGCAGACACAATAAGGAAACTACAAGAACTCCTACAGAAGATAGTAAAAAAAGCAAGAAAAGACTACATATCAATTGCAAGAAGACAGAATGCATGTTTGTCAGTAAAAGGAATAGCCCAAAATGCAAATTATAAGTTGGAGGTAACAAAATCAACAAGTACAATAATTTAAATGTCTATGATTTTAACAGAGGATGGAAAGTGCGACACTGAAATCAGAAGGCGCATTGTGATAATGAAAGATGCCTTCTAAAAGCTAGGCAAAGTATTAAGGGAATTTCGTTAGAAACAAAGAGTAGTGAAATGTTATATAATATCAGTCCTCCTATATGGCAGTGAATGCTGAATAATCTCCACTCAGATGAAGAAGAGAGTTGAAGCAACAGAAATGTGGTTCTACAGAAGGATACTGAAAATACAATGGACAGAAAATGTGAGCAACGATGAAGTTTTAGAGAAATGTAAATAGAAAGTACTCTTATAATTAACAACAGGAAGAGACAATTGAAATTTCTAGGGCTCATAATGAGGAAGGATTGGTTTGAAAATTTGATACTCACAGAACAAATAGAATGCAAGAGGAATAGAGGTTAACAGCGCATAATCTACCTAGTAACCTTGAGAAAATGGATATCAGAACAGGTTTTACGAGAGATAACAAAAAGACAAAATTTATTAAGAGTTAGAAAGGACAAGAAATTGTGGAGAGCTTTAATTACCAACGTCCTGAGGGGACACGGCACAAAAAAGAAGAGGAAGAACTTTGGATTTGATATCAACGTAATGGTAATCATCGCAAAAAATCAAATCGAGTAGCTGATTTTAAATTCCGGTCTAGTCTGTTGCATTTCATTTCACACAAATAGCCTTGCGAAAAACACGAATCTATCCTTTCTCCCTTCCACCTATGGGTTAAACACCAGGATAGTCTTGATTTTCATCCAATCTAGGGGAAGTCTGACTCTGAATTCAAAACCAATAGAGAAGGGTAGGGGAAACCAGTTCACTGTCATTCTAAAAATGTAATAGTGATTCAGCAACATTTAAAAAAAAATGTATTTTACGAAGAATTATAATTGCTTACGTCTTGAAGGGATATACCAATTTTTAATTGAACTTTAGAAAACAAAAAAATAAATATTGATAAATATTTGAAAAGCATTTGAAAAATGAAGTTAAAACAGAAATAAGTGAAAATTAAAACAAAACGTTTTCTAAAATAGACATTTTATTTACAAATAAACGTTTATTTTAGTTTGTGAATTAAGTTTTTTTCTTTGTTATATAAATGTATGAATGATCTCAGAAAGTTGCACAATCAAGCATTGCTTATCAGGTTACATGTAGTTCACCAGCCACACAATGGTAATTTAATTTTGCAGAATTTCTGTTTGGTCAAGGTGTAGTTAGAAATAATTACTTATCCAGTACATGAAGTAGAATCTTAGATGTTTTTATCATGAGTGTCCCATTTATTGAAATTAGTGAAGCAGTTATCGAGGTGGTGTGAGTAAAAAGGAAAGTGTGTGTGTGTGTGTGTGCGTGCGTGTGTGTGTGTGTGTGTGTGTGTGTGTGGTAGAGAGAGAGAGAAAGAGAGAGAGAGAGAGGGTGAGAATTTTTAAAAAGAAAAGGTAAAATGAATAAGAGGTAAAGTAAAAAAGTGAAACAAAAGTTTTCTATGACCGTCTGGACGAGAGAAGTGGCGGGATTTGTAGTGATAGATAAATAAATAAAAATAAATGAGAAAATCAACATTTTACTCTCTCTAAAATGGACGAATAATAAAAACCAACAGGCAAACAAAGGCATAGTTCGACCAACCAATCAGTAAGCTTTCAAAACCAGTATTTCCACAACAAGAAAATAAATAAATAAATAACAAGGATACCAAGATTTCACCATTTATAAAAATAGATAGTTTACACAGAAAGCTTTACAAGCCAGAATATTAGATGGAAATCAACCAAAAGCAGATAAATTAATTTTGTCCATTCTCCGATGTTGTGGTCATCGTAACATAGCCAGGAAGGAATTACAACATTTTCATGACTAGCTGACGACTTTACACAGCTAAACCGTCCTTGTTGCATTAAAAATAAACATGCATTCCTTCATCACATGATCAAGCGGAGGCTATTAAATTTGGATGCATATATATATATATATATATATATATATATATATATATATATATATATATATACTTCCTCTAGAACTGTTTTCCTATCTCTCGTATGCGCCAGGACTTTTACACTTTGACTCTTGAAACTTCAACTTTCACCTTATTCTTCTGTATTATTACATTGTGATATATATAGATTTAATTTGTATTTATCAATAATCTGTGTATTTTCTTTTAATCATTGCATCAGGCCAATATACACCTAAATCAATTATACCGATATATGGTGGGAACAGACTTTGTCGTAAGATAAACAACTCATCCATAACTGATAAATCTCCTAGCCTTCATAATTTCATATTTTTTCTGTATTTTTGTTTCTTATTTTACTTTCAAATTTTTTTGTCTGTGGAATTAAGAACCGTTTTTTTTCTCTCTTTTTTTCTCCCTGCTCTTTTTTTCTCCCTGCTCTTTTTTCTCTCTCTGCTCTTTTTTCTCTCTCTGCTCTTTTTTTCTCTCTGCTCTTTTTTCTCTCTCTGCTCTTTTTTTTTCTCTCTACTCTTTTTTCTCTCTCTGCTCTTTTTTTCTCTCTGCTCTTTTTTTTCTCACTGCTCTCTTTTTTCTCCCTGCTCTTTTTTTCTCTCTGCTCTTTTTTCTCTCTCTGCTCTTTTTTTCTCTCTGCTCTTTTTTCTCTCTCTGCTCTTTTTTTTTCTCTCTACTCTTTTTTCTCTCTCTGCTCTTTTTTCTCTCTGCTCTTTTTTCTCTCACTGCTCTCTTTTTTCTCCCTGCTCTTTTTTTTCTCTGCTCTTTTTTTTTTCCCTGCTCATTTTTTTCTCTTTGTTCTTTTTTTCTCTCTGCTCTTTTTTCTCTCTCTGCTCTTTTTTTTCTCTCTGCTCTTTTTTTTCTCCCTGCTCTTTTTTCTCTCTCTGCTCTTTTTTTTCTCTCTGCTCTTTTTTTTCTCTCTCTGTTCTTTTTTTTTCTCTCTGGTCTTTTTTTCTCCCTGCTCTTTTTTTTCTCTCTGCTCTTTGTTTTTTCATCCCTAATAAAACTATCTTTCTAAAAAAGTAATGGTAATTTACCGACATTTTAAAAAAGTGAATTTTACGGAGGGAAGCAGAAAACCGATGATGAGATACACTGTCTAATAAAATCTCTGACTTCCTTACAGAAACAAGAAAAACGTCTTCGAGAAAATAGAATTAATGACCATTTTAGCGTATTCTAAGGAAAATGATTTTAAAATCAACTCTTCAAGAGACAAAATATTAGCATAAGTACAGGACTGAATACCGCATCTATTTGACCCATCTGATTTAAAAAAAGGAGAAAATATCTTGACTCCAAAAAAGAAAATGTAGTACTTCCAAATAACACACGCACACACAAACATACCTACACACCTACACACCCCCGCGCGTACACACACACACACATATATATAAATAAAAGGAAACATTTTCTTTACTAACGCGTTTCGTCCTCTGATGGACTTTATCAAAGTAAGGATTTTATTTTGCAACATGTATTTATGAACAGACCTAAAAATACTTTCTACTCAAAAATTACTTTCTACTGATTTTCGTTTATTAGGCATTGAAATGTATCACCTCACGTCTATGAACTTGCCTGATTTTTTCCACTAAGCTGATGACTATTCATGACCACCCCTATACCAAAAATTTTGAAAAACCAATAACATTTTTGTTCTTGTATATAAATATTTGCCACAAAAAATCCTACCATTTGCCATGATAATGTCCCTCAGAGGACGAAATGCGTCGGCTAAGATAAGTTTACTTTTTATCTTTTTCATATTGTCCTTTTACAGATATACTCTATCTGAAATTTTTACACACACACACACGTGTGTGTGTGTAAAATCTATAGTATTCTTGTTGAACGCAGTAGAATAATAAATTTTTTGTTTTAATTACAGACTTTCGAAATGCTGACGGGACGGGAAATTTTCAAATTTGGCCATACGAATGTTTGTTTAATTTCTGGCGATATTATCACAAGCACACCACTAGCCGATGTGCTGGTGAATGATGCTTGGGAAGACTTGCAGCCTGGTGAAGGCATGAGCGAACGGCTCATCGAAGAGGCTGGTATATCTGTTCAACAAGAATGCGACGATTACGTCGCTGAAAACGGGCCTCTAATGTCTGGTGAGTGTTTCGTATCCAAGGGAGGCAGTACGATTTATCAGCACATCATACATGTGGTTACACCAAAAGTTGAAAGCAATTGCAATGGAAACAGCTTCGTTTTCCGGAGTCTTTTAAAAAAAACCTTAGTGAATGTTTTTCGAAAGGCAGTTGCATTATACGCTTTTGGTTTGACAATGCCACTCTTTCGAACAGGTGAGTATTTCTGTCACTATTTCATAACTCAGACTGTTATGAACAGTTCGTAATATAATTAACAATTTATAAAAATTATTTAAATTTGTAGAGATCACAACAAATCATAATGGACAAGATTTAACATCAAAGTTAAATGTCTAAATAATTTCTCAAAAATATGCCATCATATTATATGGAAGTGAACAGAAGATTAAATTCTCCAGCCATCATTTAGTCTACAAAACAAAATTTTTCGATACAAGAGAGATTTAAGAAATGAACACATATACATTGTTTTAGACAGTTTTATCATAACCATTTCTTTAATACGTAAGTGTGTTTATTTTCTAGCAACGTTTTCTGAGACTCTATAATAAATGCTTTTTAACAGATGTTACATAAGCCATTTTAGTGACAGTTCAGTACATTGCTAATCCGTAAAATAGAGACAAAAAGGCAGTTTCACCAGTAGCGATAAAGGAAGATTTCACAGTATATTTTATGTACATTAGGGCATTAGTTTCCGAATTACAGAGAACTGAATATTCAATACGTAACTGATATTTTTAAATATCAGTTACGTATTGAATATTCAGTCTGTCTGTATTTTTCTTCTTCAGCAGAAAACGAATTTTTTTTATCTTTCGGATAATGATCATTTTCTGAATGTGCTGTCGTTCTTTTTTGATCTCGTTTTCGTTAGGTAAATCTAGCCAATCAGGATGTTTCTTTTTACAGCGGCTCCAACATTCAACTGGGGACTATCATTTTGCGTTTGTCCTGAACATACTACATATACATTTCCATATCTATGAACTGTAAGGTATATTTTGCCCCATTGGGATCTAGTAATCGGATTCGTTCCATTCATTGACGCATAAATACTGTGGAAAAGGTATGGATCTATATTCTCGCCATCGTTCGTGCATTGAATACTGCTGCCATATCTGGTCCTGTGCTCCTACTATATATTTCGAGATTTTTGGCAAAATTCAAAGAAGGGTCTGTTATGTAATCGATCACGACCAGGCATTTAGACTTTAAATAAATTAGTAATCAATGTTTTTTCACCTTCGATAACAATATTTTCATAAACAAAGTGGCATTTTAGCTTGTCCCTTTTTAGAGATTGAAGAAAGTGGTCATTTCAAAAATATTCCCCCCCCTCCCAAATTCTTCTTATTTTAGATACATAGATAATAATATATGAACATGAAACAATTTTCCCGACCTTGTGAATAAACTTAATAGCATTGAACTCAAAATAGATTTCACGTTTGAAAATAAAACTAATAACATATCACCATTACTAGATATCATGCTAAAAAGAACCAATGACGATCTTCAACTGAAAGTTTACAGAAAATCTACCATCAAGAATGATCTCATAAACTGTTATTCTCACCACTGTAGCAGAATAAAATCTGAAATAATTAAGAACACAAAGAATCTCCAATATTTACCTGAAGAAGAAATATATAATAAAAACACCTTTAAAAACCTGCAATATCGTTACTATTTCATCCACATGCTAAGCGAAAAGTATGCAAAATCTACAACAAGAAAGATAATAATAACACCAACAACGACATTAATAACAATAATAATAAACTAGATAAAAACAAACATATAATATTACTTAGGAACTCCTTAAAATTTACTATTCAAAACATTGTATCTAATCACAATAATATCAAAAACTATTATGGATATGACAAGAACCAAAAAATGTCTATTATAACAATAATCTTGAAGCAGGTACATATAAAATAAACTGTCACAACTCTTCCTTATAATAAGCTGTCGAAACTTGAAAAAAAAAAAAAAAGAAAAAAAAGACATTTATGAGCATAATAAACATTTCCTACGTAACAATTTATCGAATACATTAGTCATACACAGAAAAAGTTTTAGCTAAAACCTCCATCTAAAAATGCTGTGCTTGTTAAAAAAGAAAATAACTTATTTAGACGAAAACTTCTTGAAAGTGCAATTATCGACTCTAGCCAAAATGATAATTTACTCCCTGGAATTTTTCAATTTATTTCATTTCTTAAAGGAAATGTTACTTTCTTAAGACAACATACATGATCATAAAAATCTTAAAAAAAAGAAAAGAAAACGGTTAACTGAAAACCTTCAATATTTAAAATAATTAAATCAATACATAAATAAATAAAATAAGATAAAATACATAGAAATAAATAATAAATCCATTAAAAAAATAGAATAAAATAAAAATATAACAATATTTATTCATTTTCCTTTATTAGGCAATAAATTACAACTCTTAACATCCGTCATAGTTCACTATTTCTTACATAGAAATCTATAAGAATATTTTTGAGCTTTCTCGAATTAAATAATTGAAAACATAACGATATTTTCCTCTACGTTATTTATATGTATAAAAACAAATTACGCAATAAATTCGCATTTACTTTCATAAGCTTCACCAGGGAACGAAACACTTTGGTATAGAAAAGTTTTCCTTTTGTCTTTTGTTTTATTTATAAAGCACAACATATGTGTGTGTGTGTGTGTGTGTGTTCGCGTGCGCGCGCTAGGAACTTAATGACAAAGCGGAGTTTTTTTGTGTGACGCGTTTCGACCTTTAGGACTTCATCAGACTAAAGTGATGTTTTGTTGATGTAACTATACATGTGCACGAAGGGGAGGGGAATATAAAATCGCTGAAATAAACGTTTGCGTTTTTATATCCCACTTCC
Organism: Acanthosepion lycidas; assembly: GCA_963932145.1. Classification (NCBI taxonomy): domain Eukaryota; kingdom Metazoa; phylum Mollusca; class Cephalopoda; order Sepiida; family Sepiidae; genus Acanthosepion; species Acanthosepion lycidas. The sequence goes on along the minus strand of OZ010573.1, from coordinate 102,903,145 downwards.
TTTCGTGTGCAGGTATAGTTGCATTAACATAAACATCACTTTAGACCAATGATTTCCTAAAGAATGAATCGCGTCTCTCCCTCTCTCTCTCTCTCTCTCTCACACACACACACACACAAGTTTCTACTTTATCATTAATTTTCATAATATTTTTCTGATATTTCTGAATTAAATTTTCAAAATAAATAAGAAAACTTCATATCTCTTTTCTTTTCGAAACATTAACCGCTAGAACTTTTATGTAAGTCTTATATACCGAGATGTTCATAGATCCAATTCCGAAAAATTATAAGAAAATTAGAAATTGAAAGGAAAATCTGAAAGAGTTAGCAAAATGTGAATAAAAAAATAGTTAATGCTCAGAGAATTAAACATCTTTTGGAAACTGGAAATCAAATAAATGAAACAAAATAGTATAGATTACATTTTGAAATGTGCAGAAAAGCAAAAACCCATGATAATACCATACACTTACTGTCGAAACAGAAGAAATGTCCTGGCCTCAAATAACACTTTCTGTGATTTCAATCCTGACCACATGAATCTGAAGATGCTAGAAGAAATAGAATAAGCATCACAATATTGTCAAATATTACAAATTGTATCTCCAAACTTAAATGACAATTAATCTAATAATGACGAGGTTGTGAAGGCAATAAAAAAAAATAAAACCTCAATTTCCATTAAGGCCGAAGTTTTGAAAGTAGCTTACACATTTCCTGAATTCAAAAGTAAATTTCTCAATTTTATGAGAGAAGTCTAGAATCAAAACTACGCCCCAAACCAGTGGTGTTTGCCATGCATAAATGCATTTTGGAAACAAAACGGTATTCCCGAAGATCCACATTTGTAAAGAGGTATCTTAGTTGATTTTCTTATGAGGAAAGTAGCGATGAATATTTGAGTAGCTAGACTCTAACCATAAAAAGAGCAACATTTTAAGATTCCAGAGAAATTTTCATAATCGAGGGTTCGAATAAAATGCATTATACAAAATTATGCAAATTATGTTGTATTGGATTGTAAATTTCAACCGTACAAGTAATTCCTGAGTTACGACGTGGTTCCATTCCGATCGCCTTGTTGCAAGTCGGTGTTGTCCATTCAGTCTCCCCACTAATATGATATTCTTAATACACCTAAACTTGGACATCTCATTATGGTCGTAAGTGTGGGCCGTCCTAACCTGCGTTGATCGTACGTAACTCGGGAATTACCTGTATTTCAGAATCAAATATCATGTTACATAAAATAACATACATTATTTTTTTTTCTACAGATTCTTTCTTATGTCATTGCGCTGATATTTGTCAAGCATACTTTGAAGCTTTCAAAGAGTTCGCTGAAACTGCAACGACAAGTTTCCTAACTTGGATATATATCTACGATGATAATTACTGCAACCTAGAAGCACTCTATACATTTCTTGATAGGAAACTTGGTGCTATAAACCTTAGTATCGAAGAACTAGAAAAAACAAACAAAAAGGAAATATATCGAAAAGATGATCTCAGCGAGAAATATCATTGTGAATCGACCACCAGTATCTTACGAAAATTGGAAAAGAGAAACGAAGAACTGGCTAGACAAAATCAAAGACTGGCAAGACAAGAAAGATTACGGTTAAAAGAAGAAGACCTGAGACTTAAGCAAGAGAAGCGGAAAAGAAGAGAAAGAGAGCTCAATGACAGTACATCGGAACACGAAAAATTACTAAAGGAGACATTTCAATGGGAAATGCGGAAAGCTGCTGACGAAGACGCACTGTTCGATAAATTGTTTTTGACAAATCACAGGAATCAAAAAAAAATTACAAAAAAGGATGTAGATGAATTTGGATTAGTGAAAACGGAGAGCTTTACTGACTGCCGTACTGATTGCATGACAGAAGACCAATTTGGAAATAAAACTCACACGGAAGAGTTTGAGCAAACGAGCACCATTTTGCAGACGGAATCTTCCTTAAAGCTCAAAGACAGAGATTCCAAACAAAAACACGCTACTGTTATATCGCCCATTACAGCTAGTAGTCCTCGACGCTCTCTTAATCGAGGACGCTCTCTTAATCGAGGACGCTCTACATGTAGCCGACGATTTCCTTGCACCAAATTCTCTCTTTGCCGAAAACAATCTCCTTGCAGACGATGCTCTCCTTGTAGACGGTGTTCTCCTTGCACTCCTTGTAGACGACACTCTCCTTGTACACCTTCCAGACGATGTTCACCTTGTACATCTTTCAACCGATGTTCGCCTTGTACTCCTTGTAGGCGAAGCACACCTTGTACTCCTTGTAGGCGACGGTCTCCTTGTACACCTCCTAGACGATGCTCTCCTTGTAGTCTTTCCAGGCGATGCTCTCCTTGTCGGCGAAGCCCATCTTGCACTCCTTGTAGGCGACACTCTCCTTGTACACCTCCCAGGCAATGTTCTCCTTGTAGTCTTTCCAGGCGATGCTCACCTTGTACTCCTTGTAGGCGAAGCCCATCTTGCACATCTTGTAGGCGACGATCTCCTTGCAGGAGACATTCTCCTTGCAGCCGATACTGCCTTAGCCCATGTCGGCCAGTAAGTCCTGAACTTTCGAGAGTCATTAGTCCAGTTTGCCCTCTGGGCTCTGATTGTTCACGACAACCTTGTATCTCTAGACGATCATTGTGCCCTTTATGGACAATTAATCAGAGGAAATGCACATCATCAGCACATACTCCTTTTAATCATAGCTACTGTAGCTGCAAAAATAATCCGAAAGTAATAGTACCGGGGCCACCTGTAGTGCAAGTCATCCCTGCAACAACAGCTAACATGGCGCCCAATGAAGTGAGTGTCATCATTTAATTATTTCCACGTGTTTTTTGCTTACTTAATCCCATTTTATATTTATATGCATTAATTATTTTATTTTAGGGTAAGTCATTATAACCATCATTATTTATAGTTTATATCTAGTTAATATTCGGATTTATATAATACGCTAACAGAGCTACATAAACTTGCCCAGCTTTATAAATACCTAAAATCAATACAATCGCATGAATTCAATATACTTTGTATAAATTGCTTTAAAAGACGTCGATAATGTTTATTTGATCTGGGAATGTTGGAATAAGCGAAGATTTTTTAATTTCGGTTGAGGTTTGCAGTAGTTCGCTGCTGTAGTTAGCTTTGAATTTTTTGATTTTTTAAATTTGGAATAATTTTAGCTTATTTAATTGAAGTAAGTATAAGATTTCCTCTGGACTTGCTATATTATTTTATATTTTCATTGCAAAAACAAACTTTTTGTGCGAATTTCACTAAAAAATGTAATTGAGGATACTTGGTCCTGTTACTTGGATTTTTTAGTTAAAGTTAATTTAATATTCTTCTATATGAAGTTTTAATTCATAAAAACAAATACACTAATAATATTAAATATATTATCTACATTATATACTTATAATATATATAATATATGATATTCTATTATATATAATATTACATATATTATATATAATATTATATATATTATATATATTATATAAAATATATTATATCAAATACGCTAATAATATTAAATATATTATTAAATATTAATACACTAATAATCAACTTTATATTTTTAACAAATGAAAAACGTATGCTGAATTTTTACCACGCTTCTTATAACAAAATGTAACATTTTAATTTTAGTTGACTTAAAGTAATAATTTATAATTCATTCTTTTCTGGTCTTTCTTATTAAAATATTAAAAATTTTCTCCCAAGAAAGTTAATCTTATTGATGTTTTGTTATGTTTAATTTTTAACAGACTATTCTTCCGAAGACTTTTTTCTTCGTATCAGTTTTTACACTGCAAAATTTATTTAAAAATGCTGTTATTTGTTACATAAAGTTGATTTAATATTTTTAGATGATATTGCTATTCATAATAACAAATATATTGATGACAGAATTTAATTTTATGAATAATTTGTGTTTTTATTTCTAAAATGTTGAATTTTAGTTTAGTTTATCGTTAAAAAACATAGCATAAAGAGAAACGTGAAATTTTCTAGGTACCTTCACAGATTCGCGATACTGAAGGTTTAAAATGAATTTTTTAAAAATGAATATTTTTTCTTAAAGCTTTTATTTTACTTTTCATTTCAAGCTGATATATTAAATGTAATATTTCCAATAAGCAAAATACTTTGCTCTATTTCAAAACTAATGGAAATTGACCGGAATTAGGTTTTTGCTAAAAAAAAAAAAAAAAAAAAAATGATTTCAGCACCATTTTTAGCCTTCGTTCATTGCAATGTAATACATTTTATTAAAAAAAATCTTCCAAAACTAAAATATATTTTCTTGAAACTTTATTTGAGGAATATTAGCTAATTTAAAGTATAATGAATTTGATTTGAAAAAAAGTATTTAAGTTTAAATTATCGCAGAAATGCATATTTTTAACACGGCGATAACTCTTTATTTAAGATGTTACCATATTGACTGCTTGATGACAGAAAGATGTTTATCAAATGTTTTTATCTGTAAAACATAATTGAATAATATAATGTCAGCACCTTTTTAATAAAATTTTTAACTACTTAGTCATTATAAAAATTTAGGAAAATATTCACCGTAATCTATATTCCCCGTTTTATTGAATTTTAGATATTTGACTTTAAATTTACTATAATTGTAGTTCTTATTTTCTGATAATATCGTGTATAGTCGACTGTATCTACAAAAATTGGCACGTTTAAACACATAAAAAATTATTTAAAAAATATTCCTTTTAGTTGATTTATACTAAGCTTTTTCATTAATAAATATAGCTTTTACTTAACCTGATGAAGTCAAAGTAATGCTGAAATTGAAAAGATTTGCAATTTTATAAATTATTCTAATTAATTTTTAAAAAAAGGCAAGGAATTCTTCTAAAAATGTTATTCATCGAAAATCTTTTTTCTTAAGACAATAGTATCATTAATATATCTTATTCATAAAAGCGTTTCTAATTAAAAGCGCTTCTAATTAAATAATATCTTAGTTTTATTGCATTTTTTATTTTACGATAACTTGCGTTTCTGTTTTACAAAAATATGATCTAAATTTTCCAAGGAGTTCTGCTTTTAATATAAATATTAAGCAGTGAAAATTTAACTTCTCGAAATTTCATGAAATTAAATAAGTTCGTGGGGAGGCATAACAGATTTAAAAAATATATATTTTTAGTCAAGGAAATTCTAAAATAATGTAATTCATTTATTTAATTAAAATTATGTAATTCATTTATTTAAGTTCTGAACATTTCATTAAAATCTGACAATTATTTGATTTTTGCAAGAATTTCAAAATCAATGTGTTTTCGCCGCAAAAAATTTCTGTACTCATCTTTGGTCCATTCGCTGCCCCCCCCCCAAAAAAAAACAATATTTTTAACCAAATTTTCGAACGTTCCGAAAAGGAATAAAAATATAATTAAATAACCAAAAATATTTTGAGTTTTTCTTTTAATAATAACAAAGATTTTGACGATGAAACATTGTTTTTATCAAGTTTGGGGCATTTTTTTCATTATAGCATGCTCTTTTTAGCGAATTAGTGGAGGTGCCTATTTTATACTATAAAATTAATGAAAAATCATTTATTGTCATAATGTAACCACCACGTCCCCCGCGTTGGTCTGAAGAAACTGAAGACCACCATGGTTACCATCTAGCTGATACCTCACTCGTTAACACGCTGCAGAAGTGTCGCTGGTATCGTGTTAATGAGCACGGTTCCACTTGATCTAGCTGGCCTTCACGATCCTTCACTCCACTACTACGTTATGTTTTTGATCTTAGAGGGTGAGAAAATCTCTGAAGAAGTGAACCAAATCAAAGAACAGGTCGACAGCAAGGAGCTACACAAAAAAGAATTCTTTGGAATAAAGAATCAACTCGTGTTAAAAATGTAACAACGATTTGGTTTATATATGGTTTGTTGTATACAGCAATTTCAACCCTTCCCACTTACTGTTATAATCAGATGACACTGGGATCCCCTTTTGGTGTTTACAGCCTGTATTAGTAGCAATTTAGATTTCTAAGTCCTGGTCTACAGGTCTGGCACAAAGTCTTGGTCAGGAGGAATCGGCGAACGACGTGGATTCCAGTAGCAGCAATGTGGAGATTCTCCAAGTTATCCACAAGTCTGGCTTATAAGGAGTCCTGCGCCCGGTAGGTGCATGGTCTGGGGTTTGGTTGTTTTACATTCTTAGCATCAACCTTTTACTAAAATCCCATATTTTCAAAATAGGTTTACTCGAGTAATTTTCCAAATTTAGGGGCTGTCCAGCCACCTTTTGAAAGTGGTCAGAGGAATCCCGCCACTCCTTAACTCTAACGACCTGCACGTCTCAAATCGCAACATCGCTCTATATAGGCGGTGCTAATCTCTTTCTTCTTTCTCTGACTTCCTCATTATCCAACCTCAGCCCACTCCAAGGGCTGGTACGCTGTCTTTCTGACGAATCTAAACTTTTAGTATGCGTAGGCGAAAAGGGGATTTCCAGTTATTAATCTTCCTTTATCAGCTTGTCTCTTTTAGGTGATTTCTCGATCGACCAGACCACACAATCGGTCACCTATGGTCACTTCAGTTCTAGGAATCAATTTTTATTTATCACTTGTATCCTAAGGAATCAGATAAATGTCGACCATAAAAGTTTGACGAATGTCGCAGAAATTAGAATAAACGAACCCATCCCTAATCTTAGGCACAAATCATTATTTTTGTAGGGATATTTTTCTTCTGGGTGTCCGATTCAAACCAGCTAGTTTCGCGACACTTTGTCTAGAAGAATTTTTTGATGTTATTTTGGGGAATACCCATGTTCTTTATCAACATATTTTCTTTTCATTTTCCAGGACCAAAATCTTCAATGATACATTAATTGTCTTTTTCTTATAGGCGAGAAGTGGGGAAGGACGGGTTTGCTTAATCTTACTGAATTTCGTCCAGTTAAATTTGGGTTCGATTCTCCTTGGACGGCTTTGCTCAATCTTACTGAATTTCGTCCAGTTAAATTTGGGATCGATTCTCCTTGGACGGGTTTGCTCAATCTTACTGAATTTCGTCCAGTTAAATTTGGGTTCGATTCTCCTTGGACGGTTTTGCTCAATCTTACTGAATTTCGTCCAGTTAAATTGGAATTGTTCGGGATTTCATTTCATTATTTCGAAACAATAATTTTTCGACGCATTTCGTTGTGAATTTTCTCAAATTTTCAATCCACTTTCCTGCGAATTTCAACAATTACCATCCAGTTACTGGCCCCTTTCCTCTTCTTTTTTTTCTTTTTTTCCCTTTTTTGTTTAATTAACTCCCTGAGGTCCCAGTCTCACAATACAATGTCATAATTATATTCAATAAATTTTATCCAGTACCTTTATAAATGAATTAATAATGAGGTGTAAAAAATCGTTAACCGTAACCCTGCTGCTAACCCAGGAATTTAAAAGTTCATGGTTTAGCTGCTGGGTTAGAGTCAATTTTTCTACTTCTAATTTTCAACTTCTATAACCATAAAATGCATATTCTGGACAAAATAAGTCAGCAAAACAATAGTTAATTTATTTCTAAACAATAAAATAAATAAAATAAAAAGTTACTTTCATGGCATATTTTTATTCATGAATCTATAGCTCCGATATGGTTTTGGTTTATTAAAACTGTTTTAACGTGGATAATTAATTAAAAGTTTAAAATACATATAACATTTCGTACACACTTGTTGACGGGGTGGGATGGATTTGAAGTGGTTGATCCGAAGCTCCGCCAAATTAAGTAACAACCAAACTAAGTTTCGAACTAAATTAATTATGCCCTTAATTTCTGCTTTTTTCTTTGAATTAAAAAAAAATTTCTGCTTTTTTCTTTGAATTAAAAAAGCCGACTATAGCAGTGAACTGCCACAAACCCAGCAGAATCTAAAAATCTTTACTCTGTGTAGAATGACGAGATTTGTGATAGTCCTTCAGTTCTGGGTGCGAGTTGCACAATAACTTGGCCTTTAGTAAAGAACACCATGATGCATGCATATATTCTCTTTTATTTTATATAGAGAAGATTGTTATATATATATTGTTTATTATAATTTGAATTCCAATTTTTAAATGCAAAAAGTAAAAATGAGGCTTACTTTATTTGAATCGTAAAAGCAAATATATAAAAACAAATCGGTGTCTATAAACCATTTTTGACGTACTTACATATACATCCATAAGTCACATAGTCTATGATCTTGACTTTAAAATGATATACTTTGATGAAAAATTCACATTCTTAGAATATACATACTAGGACTTGAAACATACATTCGCTTTTAAATATAGAAAAATATATTTTGTGATTCACTCTTTAAATGCTTACTTGGCATGAAAATTTGAAACATTTGTTCTAGAATACTCACAGTTGAAAGTTAAAAAGGTTATAATAGAGTAAAGCCTGAGGATCTTGGCAAAGATCATATTTCTCTGAACATTGTGGACTGGCGCTATAGAATCACAAACAAAGATCTGTACCAAATAATAGACACCTCATCACTTGAGGACTACCAACAGCAGCAATAACTAAAATGGATAACACATATAACTCGAAGAGAAAATAATGACATAATCAAGATGTTAATATTCCACACCACTTCAAATAAAAGATTAAGAAGAAAAACTCCATTAATACTGGAAAGAGCGATAACAGCTACTGTTTCCCTAAAAAATGTTTTAAGAGAAAGATTTTATAAATCTTGACTGAAAGTAGCACTAGCTGCGCGGTCAAAGAATGCCAAATATTTAATTCTAAGAAAACGGCAAATATTACCATTATCATTTAATTGCGAGTTGGAGTGAAATTTTCCGAATTTAATAAAAGGGGTATTTAGAGAAGAAAAATCATCCCAGTTAGCCTATTCCAAATTTAAGAATAATGAGATATACAGACGGAGAGAAATGAGAAAGGAAGGAGTAAAGAACACATGGCGTATTATAGCAATATTTATTTTACATGTCGACAAATACAGCGTTGTGTTGGGCTTCATGATTCATTCATGAAGTACGTGTAGATGTATTTTCCATCGGCGCCATTTTTCATTTGTTTTCGAACTTATGTAAAAGCCACAATTTCTAATGTTGATTTTCAAGATAGTAGGTTATTTAAACAAAATCTTCCCAACAAAATCTTGCTAAGCCTATTTAGTCACTTGTACCGTTGTTAGAGCGTAAGCAAAAATCAGGATGTTAGAAGAATGGCATAAAACAATGATTCTACGCTTTCATTTAAATTTGTACCTTACTAAGCTAAGCTTAATAAATATCATAATATCAAGAAATAAATGCAAGGGAAATGAATAAATAAAACATTTTCTTGTTTTATCAGAATATTATTGTGGACGATTATATGGGGCAGGTGTATCTGTCGAAAATTCTTCGGTGCGACTGGGCAGATATTGAGCTTCACATTAGCCAAATTCCGCACCAATATGCTGATGCCTTGATTATGGTACGAGACTGGGAATTCGTTGAGGATCTCGACAAAGCATGCCGATATCAGAAAATGGAGAATTACAGAATTATGCCTGACTGTAAAGATTGTAACTATCTCATATTCAGGTACGATCATTGAAACTAATTTTCTCTTTTCAATAACAATGCTATCAGCATTAAGAAATATCGTTATTAAAAACAATTAAGACACTTGTGCATAGAATTGGTGTAATATAAGACGCTCCACTTAAAATGAACGTTACACAGCTCTTCTGTCTATGAGCGGTGTCTTATGTGCACTGCGCTTTGGATCAATGTCTCTTTTCCCAGCTCTTCTGCCTATGATCAATGTCATATGTGTGCTGCGCCTTGGATCACAATGTTGCTACCCAGCTTCCCTGTTTAGGATCAGTCTAATATCTGTGTGCTAAGCCTAGGATCATTGTGTTTCTTCTCGGTTGTTTTGTCTAGAGTCAGTGTCGAAACCCAGTTGTGTCTCGGAACAGTTTAATATATGTGCACTACGGCTGGGATCAATATGTCTCTTTCCTGCTGTTCTGGCTATGATCAGTGTCATATCTGCGCTGCAACCTAGATCACAATGTCGCTACCCAGCTTCTGTTTAGGATCAGTCTAATATTTGTATGTTGCGCCTAGGATCAGTGTGTCTCTTCCCAGAAGTTCTGTCTAGGGTCAGTGTAATATCTGTGCGCTCCGTCTAGGATCAAAGTGTCGTTACCCAGTTTCTCTGTCTACGATATGTCTAATATTTGTGCGCTGCGCCTCGGATCAATGTGTTGCTTCCCAGTTTTTCTGCTTAGGATCAGTGTAATATCTGTGCGCTCTGATTAGAATCAAAATGTTGCTAGCCAGCTCCTCTGTCTTCAATATATACATAACATACACAGGGAATAATTTAGATAGTATTTAAATATTCACTCAATACAAGCCCTTAGATAGTATTTAAATATTCACTCAATACAAGCCCTAAGAGTCACTCAATGTAGAAAGTTACTAAATTAGGTTGTTTTAAGGGCGTACTGGGGGAGGGAGTATGAATTGCATATTATGAGAATATGTAGGATAGATACAGGTTGACTGTAGATTTGAAGAGGTTAAGATTTCATAGTAATCAGGAACGCATACTCTCAGGAGTCTATTCTACAAAGTAGCTGTTCTCGTAAAGAAGGTGTATACACTCTTTTTCTGATTCTAAGTATAAGTGTCCTTTTTGTTCCGATTTTCCTTAAAACATTTCGTGATTCACACGTTCAGTTCATGGTATTCTCAGAATCTTTCTATAAAGCCACATTTCTATCTTCTTACGCCACTTCTTCATCTGTGAAGAGATTGTCCATCATTTACTGCCATATAGAAGGACCGATATTGCATAACATTTCAGTACTCTTTTCTTTGTTTGTAACGAAATTTTCATGTTTCTTAATACTTTGTTTAAATTTTGGAAGGCATCTTTCACTATTCCAACGCATCTTCGGATTTCAGTGTCACACATTCCGTCCATTGTTAAAACACTTCCTGGATACTTAAAGTTTTTTTACTTGCTTGATATTGCTATTTCAATGTGTAGTTCGTATCTTGAGCTGTTCATTTTTGCATACAACCATACATTTTGTTTTCTTACTAAGTATCTCCTCAGAAACGCGATACCTAAAGTTTAATAAGCATTTTTAAAAAATGAAAACTCTTTCTTGAAGCTTTCATTTTAGTTTTAATTTCAAGCTAATAGGTTAAATTTAATATTTCTAAAAGGCAAAATACTTTGCTGCATTTCAAAACTATTTTAAATTGACTGGAAGGAGTTTTCGTTTTGAAATAGCTAATAATCGCTGATTTTAGCGCCATTTTAAGCATCTGTCACTACAATGTAATTCTCTTTATTAAAAAAAAATCTTTCAAAAATGAAATATATTTTTCTAAAATTTTATTTGAGGAATATTAGCTGATTAAGATTTAATTCATTTGAAACAAACATTACTTTCTTTAAGTTTAAAATATTGGTTTTAACATGGCGGTAGCTGTTTGTTTAAGGTGTTGACAGTTTGACAACATGATTGCAGCTATCCAACCCTTATCAAAGATGATCGTTGATAAGTTTTAAACGTTAAATCATAAAGCAGAATTACTAATAAAAACGAGTTAAAATGGTTTAAAAATAGACTTTATGTGTCACACCCACAAGGAAAGAAAACGCGAGTGGCAGATAGGAGGCTAACTTAAATTACGTCGGGTAATTTCAAGGAGTAAAAGAAGTCTTACTTGTAGGGAGACAGTTGACGTCTGAAGATAAAAATAATATTTAATAACTTCTATATATATATATAAAAGAAAAATCAATTTTTAATTTCTAGAAGCCAACTGTCTCTAGTCAAGCAGCATTTTCTTTTGTTTTTGAAATTATCCGGTGCAAGTTGGCCTACTCCCTGTCGCTTACGTTATTTTCTTTTGTGAAATAACCGATAAAGTCTAATTCTAAGCTGTTTTATTTCGTTTTTTATTGGTAATTCAGTTTTATGGTTCGACATTGTAAATAGGGCAGTTAAATTAATACTTTCTTTATAATTATAATCCTACTTAATAATAACTGGCACTTTCATGTAATTTTTTTATTTGCTTTTCACTTCCTACAAGTCAACAAGTACAGTGCCTCTCGTACATTTTACTCATATACATCTGTAGTAATAGAGAAACAAATAAATAAAAATACATAACAAGAAGACCAAAATTTCAACATCTCTAAAAACAGACGATTAATAAAAATCGCCAGCCAAACTAAGCCATAGTTTGACAAATATCAGAAAAAATTCACAACTAGTATATAAAGTCACGGAGGTATATATGTGAGTCCTTTCTTTAATATTCTTTTGTATTTTTGTTGTTATTTTTATTAATATTTTTTCTTAATAGGGTGCAATTTATTCTGTAAAGTTGCTTAACCTAAAAGTTTGTAAAAGTATGATCTAATGAACATGTCAGTGACAAATGTAGTTGATTGCAAATAGTATAAGTTACTAGGCATGTACACTGAGTATATGTCATTATTATGTGGCCTTTGAACAGGGAATCTATACAAATTTCCTGTACAAAGGCTACATAATATAAAACTTTTTTGTGCTGTTGTATGTTGTCAAACTGCATTCATTCTTTTTCTTTCTGTATATGAATAAGAAAAGTAAACACGACTATTTTCAAGCTGTATTTTTCTACAACGTACAATCTAGACAGATGATCACCTGTCATTTTAAGAAAACCGCATAATATTATAGAGAGGTGATAATTCGAAGTTTTTTTTTCTTCCTTTGGGTTTTGATTTTTGGTTTATAGGTGAGTATACAAAGTCCGAAATATGAAGTAAAAAGGGAAGCAACTCTTGTGTGTAACGTTAATCAAATAGTGAATAAAATATTTTCATTAACGTTTTCCACTGACAGAGAATGATTATATTGAATTAATTACTAGGTTTGCTACTGGAAAAGTTCGTTCACTGTGGCTTGGTAAACAAATGTTCTCGCCAGAATCTATCTTGTAGCTTTATAAATCTACCATTTGTTCGTGCATGGGATATTGCTGTCACATCTTCTTTTGTGCTTCTGCAATGTACTTAGAGATTCTTAAAAGAATCCAAAGAAGAATCTGCAATTTTATTGGTCGTCACCTGGCATCTCGGCTTCAGTTACTTTCCCACTGTCAAAACTTAGCTTTCCTGTGCTTTTTTTGTAAATATTTTCATGGTCATATTTTCCTCATTGGTACATCAACTTCACGAATTTAAACCCAGAACTAGATTAGCAACTAGGTTTCATCATTTTGCTGTTTAAACCGTAAGTTCTATGCTAACCGTTTCTTCTCTCGCACTTCTCGCTTGTGGAATTCTCTTCCGGCTTGTTGCTATCCAGTCAAATTTGACATCCCGGCATCAATCACTTTCCAAATACCGTAATGTATCTTCCTTGTGTCTTTTCTATAAATACTTTCATGGTAATTGTTCTGATGAGCTTTCCTCTCTGATACCGAAACGTCATGTATTTAAGCGTACTATTAGATTGGTGGTAAGGTTTCATCATCTTACAGTTGATATGGCTAGATGTAACCCCCTGTCCTATGCTAACAGTTTCTTTTCTCGTAATTCTCGTTTGCGGAATTCTCTTCCGGGTTTTTGCTATCCAATCAGCTTTGATCTTCAACAATTTAAATGCAAAAGCCAATCGTTAACTTCTGTTTTCTTAATTCCTGTTCCTTTATTGTTCTCTCCCTTTAATAAAGTTTTCTTTTTCTTATATTCTTTCACATTCAGTAACTCTTTGTGTTTCAGTGGTTTTATTTCCTTGCTTGGAGTGAAATGATTAAAAAGAAAATTGCATCATGTGGCGAGATCCAGATAAGTTTATTCAATAGTTAACTTTGGAAATAACTATTAAACTTTGGTTCATATGGTTAATATTAAAGTCCAGGAGAGTGACTCGTTGCGCATTTTTGAGTTAAGATTTTTTTTTGCTGATATGAAATAGAAAGATTATATTGAATCCTGTTCTTTTATTTTTCTTTATCTCCTTGGCAATGTTTTCTCAATTTATTTCACTCGCAGTCATTCCTTGTGTCAGTGGCGTTATCAACTTATTTGGAGAGGAAATTATTAAAAAATTCTATTCTAAATTTTATTGTTTAAAGAGATGAATATTTTTGTGTATGTTTGAATATACTTTTATTTTTATTTATCTGATTTAGAATAGTAAACCCAAGTGACGAGTTGAACTATATTGCAATTATGGCTGGACCAGTGGTCGTATGCAGAGAAAGCAAAATCAATGAAGAACACATAATAGAATTTCGAGAAGAACTTAATGAGATTTTGAAGAAACTTATACAAAATCATCAATGCCTTACATTTGGACTTATCGTTGATCACAGTAAGTATATTAATATAGGAAGTCATTTAATAATTAAAATGTACACAGCATGTAATAATAGCGATTAAAATCGATGTGTTAAAACAAAGAAGAAAAAAGAATAATAAAACAGTGAAATAACAAAAAGTGATAACGTCGAAATACAAAAAAAACAAAAAACAAAAAAAAAAAAAACAAAAAGAAAAAAAGAGAGAAAACAATAAATAAATAAAACCATTAACATAAAATGGATTTTAACCAGTTTATCGATTCGCTTAATATTAAACTCCAGGAGAGTGACTCGTTGCGCATTTTTGAGTTAAGATTTTTTTTTTTTTGCTGATATGAAATGGAAAGATTATATTGAATCCTGTTCTTTTATTGGTCTTTATCTCCTTGGCAATGAAGCTTAGCAAAAGTATAGAAGATACTACTACTACTACTAATAATAATAATAAAATGATAATAATAATAATAATAATCTACTATGTTCTTTTGATACAAGGATAAAGCAAAAGGAAGAAGCGAAAGTAACCAACTATGATCCATTGAACTTTGAACTTGTAAAGCTTCGGAAGTTGAAGAAGGTCACAATCATACCATTTGTTATTGCTTGGTACAGTGACTGGCAGTATAGAGACATGGGTAAAGACAATTAGCATTGATTGACAAGTAGAAATGTTGCCGAAAAGAAGTATCTTAGGTAAGAATAATCCGAAATGTGAAAAAAAAAACAGTGTCAGAGGAAAATTGCATGATACCTAAGGCTGCTGGCTGTGGCCCGTTATCCATGCATTAATTACTAGATATTAAGATATTGTCTGAGAAAATATTGATACTATTACTACTACTACTACTAATAATAATAATAACACTTCCAGAGGAGAGCCATTTCCCGAAAAGTAAAGGCTATCCTCTTAAAGTTCTACATAAAACAAAAAATGTATAAAAGTATTGAAAAACACACGTGTTTACTTACAAATGTCGGTTGGAATGCGACTAAATGTCATGCTGAGCATGATCATTAAAAAAAAATCAAATTAAAAATTTGGCGAAGAAGGTATGAAATCGGTTGTCAGCCGTTAAAAGTGGGCAACTTCCTAAACTTTATAAATGTCTCTATTCACAGATAAAGATTTTACCATCGAGACGTTTAGTGTAAGGGGGACTCGTGAAAAAAGAAAAGCTGGAAATATTGGTTCGGGAGGTTGATAGTAATAACATTGATGTATTTCGTTCTATGAAACCTAAATAAAAATGGGCTTGATATTAATATCGAAGTTAGACAAACACAAGTTAATAGCTTTGCAAACAGAGAGTAAATATTATATTAGGTTGGTGCAAAAATAATGTCGTTTTCTCACATATGTTACTATGTGAGAAAACGACATTATTTTTTGCACCAACCTAATAGAAACATTTTTATAATCAGTACCAAATGGAAGAGTAACATTAAATTAACAAACTTCGTATACACATTGAAGAACCATATTAAAAAAGATTATCAATGAAATAAAACATCATCATCCGTAAAAAAAAATTTAAAGAGCTTGGAAAACTTATAGCACTTTCGTTAACAAAGGAGAAAGGGGTTTGGAGAGAATTGAAAAGAAGTCTTTACAAAGTTACAGAAGATGAGAAATCACACTGGTTTGCAGTGTGTTTTCAAGTTGATGCAGTTCTCATCATGATAATGATGCATTTCACCTGCCTTATCGCATTTATTCCCAGTGCAAACGTATATCCAAGACAAGCGATGTTTATATATAACTTTTGTTCTTTATATTAGCATACATTCTTGTTTTATGTATAGCATGAAAAAAATACAGATGTTGAAGTGTTGTTACTAAACATCGACTTTTATCTTTTCCTCTTCTGCAAATCACTGTTCTGGAGGTGTAGCAAAATATTGGAAGAGTTACATCAATAATTTTGATTATTATTAATAATAATAATAATGTTTTTTTAGTGATGGGATCATTATTTTATATAGGGGAGGGAACGAAATGCAAAACAAACGTCGGTTATAATTATATTATTAATAAATTATTATTAATAGTAATAATAATCTTGCATTGACCGTGACAGGTTTTACCGAGGGTCATGATCTCAAGGTTAAAACCAACCTGGAATCGAAAAATATGGTACTAATCTTCTTCTTCTATGTGCTGTGTCACTTCAGGGCGTTATAAATCATGACTCTCCACAACTTCTTGTCCTTTGTAGCTCTTAAGAAATTCTGATTTTTTATTATCTATTCAAAACCTTGTTCGGCCATCCACTTACGCTCGCTAGGTTAGTTATGTGTTGTTTTACTCTGACCCTCTTGCCTTTAATCTGTCCTGCGAGTATCAAATTTTCCAAGCCTTCTTTCCTCCATTTGTGTCCTAGAAATTCCAACTGTCTCTTTCCGATGCTAAGTACAAGTGTTCTCTGTACTGTTCTTTAATATAATGAGCATGAACATTGACAGCGTATGTTTCTAAATGATGGTTTATCTCACTCAAAACCTAGTAATAACTGAAGAAAGAAAAGATAAAAGTAAAATGGGCGAGAGAGAATTATAAGGAAATTATGCGACCGCCAACATGACACGTCACCTAGAAGAAGAAGAATACTGTTATACTAGACGCAAAATTTTGTGTAAATATATACAATTCAATTGTGTCATATACTTAGAAAAAACTCTTTCAGTAACTTCCTAATAACAAAACGTGAATTTGGTATTGTTAAATGATCCTATCAAAGAGCAAATGAAACAGATGACAAGTATCCGTCGATTTCGAGAGACCATGGATTTGCGACCAAAGAATTATGCTCTCTCCAGGGCACAGGACTGATCCGGTTTCTTATGAGAAATCGGCAGTTGCCCATGCAGTACGTCTCTCCTCGTCACCGATGTTGTTCAAAGGAAAAACAGAGGGTAATACAATTTGTTACTGGCGTCGTCGCATGAGTTGCTAGAACGAAATTGAAAATGACATCGAACTGTCTTAGGGAGTCCGGCTCCGAATTTGAATTCAGAGTTGTCTTTAACCTAGTCTGTTTGTCAACCATGGCTACAGAGCCTAGGCTGTTCTAGTATTTACCCATAGTTTGAGGTTTTGAATTCAGAGTTTTTCCTTCTCCTAGACCGGTTGTCAACCAAGGCTATATAACCCAGTCTCTTCTGCTATTTATCCATAGCTGCGGGGAGAAATGATGAATTAATAGTAATACCTTTTCCAAGGGTATTAGCGCGTAAGTGAATGCAATTAACTCGACCGGAATTCGAACTCGGTTCTCCTAGCTGCAATCCATTATTCTACCGTGCCTCCGAAATCAAACGAAATAAGTAGTAATAAAGTTATTAAACGTATTTATTGAAAGCTGTGTCCCTGTAAGGTAACTTAATTCAAATGCATTTCATATTTTTTCCTTCCTAGCCGTGGCCCTCAGTCGAAAGGATTACTGCTACAGACTTTTAAATGAAATGGCAATGGCAACAAGTGATATGCAGAAACCCAAGTAAATATTTCGGTAAGTAATTATGTTGAGAGCGGCAATATAATACAGGATATACCGAGCTTCCCCATCCACCAAAAAAAAAAAAAAAACGAAAAAAACAAAAACAACAAAAACAATGGAAGTAGACGTCAGCATAAATACGTTCATCGGATTGGTTAAAAAAAAAGAAATCATTACGAAAGTTGATCAGAAAGTTTGTAGTCTGACATGTAATTATTAGCAGAATTTTGACCTGAATATTGACTGTTCGATCTACCTGATTAATATTAATCAGTGAATTAAGCGCATTGAAGCTGATTATAATGAAAAACAAATATTGTTATTCATCATTAGGTTACAGATTTATTCACACAGACACACACACGCACACACACAGACACACACACACGCACGCACACATACACACACACACACATATATATATATATATATTAGGTACCACCACAGAAAAAAGGGTTTAAAATTAATTTTTAAAAATGAAAAATCTTGAAACTTTTATTTCAGTTTTAATTTCAAGCTCAGGGATTAAATTTAATATTTCCAATAAGCAAAATAATTTTCTGTATTTCAAAAAAATTTAAATTGACTGGAAGTAGTTTTTGTTTTTTTGTTTTGATTAGCGTCCTTTTTTAGCCCGCGTTTATTCCATTGTAATTCTTTCTATTAAAAAATCTTCCAAAAATAAAATATACTTTTATTGGAACCTTATTTGAGGAATATTAGCTGACTTAAAGTATAATTAATCTGATTTGAAACTTACTGTATTTGACGGGATATAAGATGTACGGGTGTATAAGGCGCATCCCAATTACAGCAGGGGAAATCAAGAAAAAATTAGTAATTAGTAAAATTATGAATAAATGGTAGAGCCTAGGCTATATTTATTATGTATTATTTTGGTTAAACAAGCCATGATTACAATTAAACGAAAAAATAATAGGAAAAAAAAAGAACACGAGCCTATAAAAAGTTTATTATATCCAAAGGTAAGAAAACAAAATAAAAATCAAACAATTATTTCAATTGAGCAAAACAGTACAGTTAACATTAAAATCTTATTCATCTTCAAGTTCATAAAATTTGTCGTCTTCATTATCAAAACTCTGATACTCATTTTCAATACTACTATCTTCATCGTTAAATAATGCGTCATCGTCCGTTCCATTGAGAGCATTGCTAATGCCACACTTTAAAAAAGATTTCACAACAATTTCTGGTCTAATTTTATCCCAAGCTTGCTTCACCCATTTGCAGACTTGTGCAATGCTGGGTCCTTTTATTCTTCAGGCATTGCTATCCACGTGTTCTATTGCTCCTTCATGTTTAAGTCTAAGCTAATAGGAGTTGCCAGGAAGCTAATTTCGGCCGACTATCGCGAATTTTAAACCTACATATGACGTATAAGACGCAGAGGAATTTTAAAAGATATTTTTAGCAAAAAAAGTGCGGCATATATACCGTCAAATACGGTATTTATTTTAAGCTTAAAATATCGCAGAAATGCATTTTTTAACACAGAATTAGATGTTTATTTAAACTGTTGACATGTTTGACAGCATGATGTGAGATTGATGTTTATCTGATATTGTCCTATGGAGGTTTTAATTGTAAAATTAATTGAATATAACGTGAGCACCTTTTATATATAATTTTTAAGTGCTCAGTAATCTTAAAAAATTAAGAAAATAGTCTCCGTAATCTAATGTTTTATTGAATTTCAGATGCTTTCTGGCTTTAAATTTACAAGTTATCGCTCTTATTTTCTGATAATGTCGTGTATGGACCACCGTATGAACAAATATCGGCACTTTTATCCACATACAAAAAAAATAAAAAAATCTAAATTCTTTTAAAAATATTCGTGTTTGATAATTTATACTAAGCTTTTCCATTTATGGTTAGGACATTTAGTTTTTACTTAATAATAATATCATCTGAAAGGGTGAAACTAATACAGAATTTTAAAAGATTTAAAAGTTAATAAATTATTCTAATTAAAATTTAAAAAAAAATATAAACAGTTGTAAAAATTCATTATTCAACGAAAACTTTTAGTAATGTCCTTAATATGTCTTATAAAAGCAATTAAAAGCTTTTCTAATTCAATAATATCATAGTTTCTATTTTACGATTCAGAGCAAACTTTCGGTAAATGGCTTTTCTGTTTGACAAAAACAAATTAATTTAAATTCTTCAAGAGGGTAGAATTTTAATTTCTCAAAATTTCATAAATTAAATAAGTGGGGATAACATACGTATAAAAAAAAATCAAAAATGATTTAATTAATTTGTGAATAAGTCCTGGAAATTTAATTAAAATCCTACAATTATTTGATTTTTGCAAGAATTTCCAAATCACTGTGTTTTTTACCGCAAAAAAGACACAACCGCTGACACAAGAAAAGATTAAAGAATTTGATAACAAAATCAAAATATACTTTGGTCTTTTATCTTAATAATAGCATAAGCATTTTTACGATAAAACTTTTTTTTTATCAAGTTTGGGATTTTTTCATCACAGTATGCTCTGTTTAGCGAAGTTTTGGAGTCATCTAATATATATATATATATATATATATATATATATATATACATACCAGACCATATTCAAAGCATGGACGAATGGTAGACCTATAAATATTCGGGCGAGAAAGAAAGAAAGAAAAATTCGGGTGAGAAAGATGGTCTAACACAAAACAGTGAACAAACTTTCTTACCTGAAGATCTAGTAATAGATGCAATATCATCTTTCTACTTCATGCTTGCGGAAAACGTTAGCCTGAGAAGACACAACGAGTTACTCCCTTGGAGGTTAGCATCAACCATGCTGATTGAAGGGAGAAAGGGTTCTTTCAAACGCTTAATAAAAAAAAAAGTTTTGTTTTGGAGGCGTTAAAATTAACAAGCCATTCTTGCCCCAGTTAACAACGGAATGTAGATAATATTTTTAGATCAGCTGCCAATTTGATCTTATCGAACTGATCAAACTATTTAGTCTGGAGTAAATAGTTTTCATCAGCATAAATACTGATTTTAAACATGATGTGGCCATAAACATAACATATATATAGTCGAGCGGTTAGAACGTTTGCCATCTTGCCATGAGACCCAGGTTCGAATCTCGCCATGATCAATTTGTCAAATATATAACTTCTTGATAATATAAGCATGGGAACGCGATCCCAGCGCGCGGCACATTTGCAAAATCTCAGAACGAGTTAATCC
Source organism: Acanthosepion lycidas (assembly GCA_963932145.1). Classification (NCBI taxonomy): domain Eukaryota; kingdom Metazoa; phylum Mollusca; class Cephalopoda; order Sepiida; family Sepiidae; genus Acanthosepion; species Acanthosepion lycidas. Next base: position 102,882,020 of record OZ010573.1, on the reverse strand, counting down.
AAGCCTTGTGAGTGAAACTGAGCCGTCGATTATCCTAACACGAAATTACGAATCATCAAGACCGAAGCTTTGAGTGTGCTGACCTTGTTAAAAAAATTGATCATGCCAGATTATGAGCTCTCTCCCAGAAACTGTAACGCAGCATTGTTGCAGTATAAACCAAACGTGTACTCTGTGGGTTGAGCAAGCGTCTGTAATAGCGTGTGACTCGCTACTTTGGCAGAAGTGGTGAGCTCGGAAACAAGAAGCCAGCCAATTTTATTTATATTTATGTTTATTTAATACGTATATAGAAATGCCTAACATATTCATATATATATATTCAAGTAGGTATGTGTGAATGAGATTGGAACAGCACGTTCTTAGCCTGAAAGTACTTACTGATTGAATTTTCTCTAGAAAATTCAAAGTATAATGAGATTAATATTCATAACTGAATTAAGTGGATTGACAAGGAAGGAGTCATAGCCCTTCTAGCATATTGGGGTATACTGGGTTCTATAGTTATGTCACCAGTGCTGTGATGACGCGTCATCGATGGGTAGAGACTGAAAACGGTCAGGATGAAGGATTTTTCCATGGAGTGAACGATCACGTATCCCTGAAGACATACCTTCAAGTTGGAGGACATCCCCTTTAATTTGACCCTTAGAGGAATGGGCTCTGTTTGGTCTACTTGCCCAAGACATGCTACGCGTGAATGAATAGTTCTCCGGTACCTAACCCAGTTATGTAGTGGGGAGTGGTCAGGCGCTCAGCAGCGCATCAACCCTACAGCCACACTCGGTCATTGGACAAATGATGATAGTATTATGTAGATGTTGTGTAGGGTATTGTTTGAAGATCATATCTTTCCCCAGGTATTTAGCTTCTTTGTCGTGTTTATGCAAACAAGGGTTGGACTTGCCGTGTACCAATTATGTAAGTTAGAGCGAAAATGTTGCGAACAGATTATTTCTATATTTACTGTTCATGGCTTATTGTGTGAATAATTTTCCGAGCATTTTTGAACGATTTTCTATAGCATTTCATGTAATTCTTTTTCTCATCCGAAATCTTCATTTTCTTACCAGCTTCTTACCGTGCTTCGCCATAAACGTCTGGATTCCTCAGAAGGTTGCGTATCACAGTGATAGAGCGAGATCTCCCTAAATTTTGTCGAAGAAGGCTTTGCAACATTTGGAGGGATTTTTGAGTACCATCATCACCCAGTTTTGCTCCAAGTAAGAATGCTTTTTCATCTGACGCAAGCAAGGAACATTTCATCATTTCAGAGAACTCTTCATCGTTAGAATGTCAGAAAAACATCAAATTGACAAATATTTTTTTATTGTTGGACACAATGTGGCTTAGGTGCAAAACTAAACTCATTTGAATCTTAATCACAAAATAAAACATTTCAGAAATATATCCGCAATTCCCTTACACGTAGATTCAAATCTTCCTCACTAATAATGTCAAGAAATCAATCATTTTCGCATTTTTATAATTTATATACGTTGGATATTATGTATATTCACTAATATATATATATATATATATATATATATATATATATATATATATATATATTTGTGAATATACATAATATCCAGCGTTGGATATTATGTTTATATACTTATAGCTCTGTTTCATAAGATTGAGCACTGCATTTATAACACCTGAGAAAGAAATATGTTTATACTTACGTGCAAGTATTTGTAGTGTGTATGTGTGTGTATGTGTGTGATAAAATATAATTTTAAGGTATCAATATCAGGGATAAAGCTTATTCAAATATAAAAGTGGACATTGAAGTAAATACCAAGAACCGAGTCTTTTTCCTGCTTAAACGCAATCGTCATATTCTGACGATTGTGTTTAAGCATAAAACAAATTGATGCCTCTTGGTGTTGACTTCAATGTCCATATATATATATATATATAGAGAGAGAGAGAGAGAGAGAGAGAGGGGGGGAGAAAGAGAAAGAGAGAGAGATGATGATAATTTGCTGATATTGGTAAAGGCTTGGGAAGAACCAACCACATTTTTGAAAAAAGCCGAATACAGCGAACTAGTGCACAGCGTGTCATAATATCCCCAAACGACCCTCCTCGATTTTAAATAGTAGGGCAGACTGAGCTTTTTGGTTGGGAAATTTTGGTTGCCATCCAGTCTAGGAGAAGGACAATTCTGAATTCAAAACCTAAGCCGTTTGGAAAATTTATGGTACACTCTGTTCATCAGTTCTCTGTATTCAGTTCTTTAAAAAAATGTTGGTTCTGCACAAACCTTTACCACTATAATCAAATCATGAGGGCGGGTAGTCTGGCTCTTCGGTTCAGTGAACTAAAGACAGGAGGGTCCATTATATATATAATCTCACGTGACGCATTTTATCATTCAAAAGAATTTCTTTAGACTAAATAATGTTTTTATTGACGAGGTCATCATATATATATATTGTGGAAGGGAACGAAATACAAAACAAATATCGGTTATAAATATATGTCGAGAGAAATACGGAGAAGGCATGGACGCTTAACTGATGTATTTAGATGCACAAACTCGCCGATCTCATGCATTTTCTTAGCGATTCTGGTTTTGTTCTGTTTTTATCGCTGTTATTTTTTTAATATACCACATTCTAATAGTAGTAGTTTTGTCAAGAAAGCTGACATGTTGCATGAATCTGGACGTAAATTTATCGTCGTAAATTAAGGAATTATTGCAATTACTATATATTTATATCTTAATAAATGACTTTTTCTTTAACTAAAACTTCATTCAGGTAAATACGCATACCACTACTCTTTTAACAAGCTCTCTATATAAGCGGGAACCGGCCTCTCCTTATTCTTTTGTTTAGGACTTTAATTTGAATTATTAATGGTCATGACTTTAGACGACGTATTGTCTTTATATATTAGGTTGGTGCAAAAATAATGACATAATAATGTCGTTTTTGACGTTTAAAAATTCGTCAAAAAACGACATTATTACGTCATTATTTTTGCACCAACCTAATATTATAGAATACAAATCCTATATCATTCCAACAAATGACTAAAAAACATAAAGTAGATTTGCACACACGCAAAATCGGATCAAAACGACTAAAAACAGATTTCGCAATAAGGTGTGAAATTAATTTTCTGACCAATGAAAGGAGGCGATTTGCTAAACCAAAAAAAGATAACGAGCCAGTGTGAAAAAAAAGTCAACAATAAATACAGAGTTTCAAGTCAGTCGCCCAGTCAGAAGGGCGCAGAGATTATAGAAGACTAACAGTAAATTTCATCACTGACTCAACCCGACACTAAGAGCCGAAAGTGGATTAGGAAAGGACAACAACAACAACAACAAATTTACAACTGACTCCAAAACAATTCATAAGTACATTTTCCTTTTATCTTTTTATTACTCATTCACACTCTCTTTTTCAACTTAAATTGATCGCCCCTTTCTCCTTTACACCTATACAAAAATTAAAAGAAACAGACATTACTCTGCTACTCGCTTTTAAGACAGCGAACACAGACATTTTTGTCAAAATTACATTTTGCTTAAACTAACTAAAACATTAATCCTTTTTACCCTATTCACAAGATAATAAATATACAATGTTCTATTTTCTACAAACGTTCCTTATCGTGTTGCTTCTTCTTGAAATTTGCGTTGTAATTTTGTAGGCAGGGTATCCCGTATTAAATTCTCCTTTAATCCGGGTACGCTGAACCCCACAATATTTATTATTTTATTCATTTACGTAATTTTTTATATTTATTTGTTTTGTATATTTTTCTTTCGTATTGTTTTCTTTAGTTTTAAATTTGGGTATTTAGAATAAAGTTTATCAGATTTACATTACGAGATTTTATTTAGTCTTTTTGGTCACGATATAGTTATAGGTAGCGTAGTAAGAATTTGTTTTTTGTGTCTGCATTTGGAAATGAGTTCTGATAATGTATTTGGGATTTTATCTTGATCTGGAAAACTGATTATGACTATTTTCTCTTCTAGGCGAAGTTAACATTATTTTTGATTATTTTAATAAAAGATAATGACTCAAAATTATTAGAATCTCAATATTCGAATCTGCTATTATAACATCTGGGAGAAAAAGTACAGCTGAATAATAATAATAATAATAATAATAATAATAATAATAATAATAATAATAATAATAATATTTAATCACTTATTTTACATAGATGGCCCCAAACCTTTTGCCAAAGACGACAATGTGTCGAAAAGTCTCCTCAATGCTGTACAATATTTCAGTTATGATATAGGAATGAACTTTGGATTAGATAAATGTGCAAAAGTAACATTCGATAAAAGGAAAATTACCGAAACAGATTTAGATTTCGTTACAATGACTAAGGAACAGGAGAAAGAAGAAACTTAAATACCTAGGAGCCAGCAAATGGAATACAGCATACCCAAATGAAGGAGAAAATAAGAAAAGAATACTATAGGCGTGTGCAACCGGTGTTAAATACCCAGTTGAATTCACAAAACAGAATATTAACCATAAATACTTTGGCTATCCCTGTTATGCAATACAGTTTTTGTATCCTTAACTGAACCTAGCTGAAATTAAGCGAATGGATGTCAAAAAGGAAAACACTTGTCACTTGCCAGCGCATGCATCGTCCTAAGACTGATGTTGATCGTATGTATGTGCCCCCATCCGAAGGAGACAGAGCGCATTAGTTCACCTAGAACTCTACAACAATCGGTCTTCAAAGATACCTAGAAACTAAAGAAGACTGAAAGATCTGTGTCAAAGAACATGAAAAAGAAACAAGAAACTTTATTCAGTAATAAAGGAAGCCGACAAATTCAAAATTAAATTTCAAGTGGGTGAAGAAGTGCAAGTAAATCATAATGAACCTATTGCAGCAGTTAACCACCTAAAACTAAGACAAAACAAATGCTGAAACGATGACAAGATAAGCCTCTTCATGGTTAATACTCTGCCCGTGCAGAACAATCTGTTGAAGACAAACCCTTTACCCATCACTGGTTACATAGTCCAGGATTAAAAGCTGAAATCGAAGGTTTTATTCTTGTTGCACTGGATCAATGCTTGCTAACTAGAAATTAGTAAGCAGGCATATTGGACTATAAAACTCAGTATGACAGGATGGGCCAATATCTACATTGTAAAATATGCAACTTTTACTGGAAGGACACTTCGTGGAATTGGTATGAATACCACTCACACTCAGTTAGAGACATAGGAACTGTAACAATTTTATGGGACTTTACAATACACACAGAGAACAATCAAAGCTAATCGTTAAGACACAGTGATAAAAAATGTTTTTTTCTTATTGACATGGAGGTCACTGTAGACTGTAATGTACCTTTTTTTAATCGGTATCACTCCATGCAAGGCAATAAAGCCACTAAGACGCAAGGGGGGGGAGTACAGAGTGTGGAAGAATTAGGGACAAAAATATTAATGAGCGGGAAGATTAATCAGGACAGTAGATAGCGCTTGATATTGTACTTAATTTTTTGCAGATTAAAGTTTGCTGGAAAGCATGGAGCCGATAGGAAGTTCCACAAGCGAGAAGTGCGAGAAAAGAAACTTAGCATTTACGGTTACATCAAGCCAGCTCAACTGTAAATTGATGAGATCTCGACGCCAGTCTCTTACTGCGCTTAAATTCAAAACGTTTAGGTACCATAGCGAAGAGGTCGTCTAAACAATTACTATGAAGGTATTCAATAGAAAAGGCACAAAGGAGCAATTTTAAGATGGTGGTAAAGTGACTGAAACTGTGCCGGCAGATCAGGACCAGTAATATTGCTGTTTCTTTGGATTTTATCCAGGAGCTCAAGTTTATTAACAGGGGAACCGGACCATATGTGGCAGCAATATCATAAGCATGGACGAATGGTAGTCTTATAGATATGTAAGATAGATTCTGGAGAAAAAAATTGTCTCATACCACACCGTGAACAAACGTTCTTAACAGTAGACCGAGCAATGGATTCAATATAGTTTATTCACCTCATATCAGCTGAGTATGTTAGCTTGAGAAGGTGCAACAAGTAACTTTCCTGGATGTTAGCATCAGCCATGCTGATGGAAGGTAGAGAGAGGTCTCTTAGATGATTAATGGAGAGAAGTTTAGTTTTGGAGGCTTTAAAATTAAGGAGCTATCTTTTGCCTCAATTACCGACGGACTTGAGGTCGATTTGACCTTGTCTGACAGATCAGCCTTACTATTGAGTTGTGTCATCAGCGTAGATACAAAGTTGAAAGCGGAAAGGTCATTAATGGAAATCAAAAACAGGGTGGGTCCAAGGATAGAGCCCTAGGGGATACCCGCGTTAATACGAAATGATTTTCAAAAAACTATCAAAATACAAGAATGTAGAAGTGGAAATCTCTAAAATGTGGCACAGGAAGACATCAATAATTCTAGTTGTGGTTGGAGCCCTCGGTTTGGTTAGAAAAGGTTCTGATAAACTGAATGAAGTAATCCCTTGTAGCATATGCCTTAAAGAAATACGAAAATTTTTTCTTACAAGTACAACTCACATCTTATGAATGACTTTATCAATGTAAAATGTGTGTTCTTCGGGTGTTTTATTTTTATTTTTTTTATTTCTTTTGCAAAATTGTCATGATGCCATTTCTGACCTTAGGTCTATGGTTGTGAACCCGGAAGGTGATGAGTATACAACATAAATCAAAGGAAATAATAATAATAAGAAGAAGAAGAAGAAGAAGAAGAAATGCACAATGCATGACTCTCAAAGCTTCTATTTTTAGTTGATTCGAGTTGTTAATATGTACATATTTTGTGGTGATAAATTAACATGGTCTCTAGTAAATATTCTGTTCAGTTTGTCGATTTCCTCACCGTAACCAGTGTGATTATTAGGAGTGGTGCATGACGGCCTGGTGTCGAGAGGGCTGTTTTTTTTGTTTTTTTTTTAAGTTTAAGTTTAAGTTTAAAGGATGAGTCAGCTAAGAGGACTTGGCAGTTGGCATCTAGATACTATAAAACATTCTCAATTAGAAACTATCTCAACGGACTGGATTTCTCAGTTAATTTTAACTGGGCTCGAACTTCTAACTGTTCTTCACCTTTTTTATCAAAATTTCTAACCATATCGCGCACATTTAACTGTGATACATGCTCTTGATATACCCTTATTAGACTAGGTGTCATCATTAGGCTTCTTACAATTTTTACCCCAGCGTCATTTTCTTGGCATGCTTCTCTTTCAAATAATAATAATAATAATAATAATAATAATAATAGTAATAATAATAATAATAATAATAATAATAATAATTTCCATTATTTACTATTGTCCTCATCATTATTCTTATCATACAGTTTTGGTCGCTGTGTCTTCCGGCTTTCATCAGGGGTTTGTCGATCCGGGTAACCTTCATGGAATTTCGATAATAACAAAAGCGAGAACAAAAATCCGCATGTAAATAATGATAACTCCCCATTCCAGAAATTCAGACAGAAATAATTGTAATAATAATAATGATAATAATAGTAGTAGTAGTAGTAGTAATTTGGGGTCTTTAGATATTTGCATGAAATAATATAAATGTAAATGTATGTAAAAAAACGAAAATGTTTTTGATACACCTAATATTTAGGCCACAAATTAAATTCTACATTTAATTTGCCCTTTAAAAATCATTTAAGATTTTAATGGTTTAATTAGTTGGAAAACCAGATCCTCAAATCATATAACATTTTAAAGAATTTATATATCTTTTAATATCATGAACAGTATAGAAACGAACCATTAGCTTTGAATCAGTTAGCCTTTTTTTTGTATGTAAGAGACACTCATTTTTCACTCATCTTTCACTCATCTGCGACTTATTATCAAATGAATATAAAATAATAATTTGAATTTTAAAGTAACGTACATAGCATTTTTAAATTATATACAGTGAAAGCGTAAATTACGATTGCAGGAATTAATTATATATTATATATAATTTATATTATAGATTAAAAACTGATATTTAAAATTGAAGTTTTTCATGTTCGCTATTTGTAAATACCTGTATGTGTGTAATCAATTATGATCTCGATTTTCTCAAAGTGCATATGAGAAGCACATTCAACTAAAAATATGCATTTAAAAAAGTATGTAAAACCCCATCAGATTTGTAACTATCACAACTGGCCCTAGACTGTTATAGTACAATAGGATGTACCTCCAACTATGTTACTCTGAAATATTTTGGCAGTTGTGAATCATTGAGCAATACTATTTGGTTAACTATCATAGTTGTATGACACAATGAGACCCGTCCGGATTGGAACACCTACTTGGTAAAGTGAATTGTAAATGATTTTATCTGAGTCTGAAATGTCTGATGTTTTGTGACATTTAGTAATATATTCGAAGTAAAGTTTTCATAGCAGTTGTTCGCTGTCCAGAAGCAGTAAAAAGAGAGGAAAGGAATAAATATATTAAAACTTTATGGATTAAGCGTCATTTAGTAGAAAGTTCCGTTTGCATGCTTATAGTCATATTTAGAAATTTCAATTGTGAGCTGCACGACGTGATTTGGAGAGGAGCAGAGGGGTGGAAGGAGGGAGTTCGAGTTCTCGTTTGCTGGAAGTCAAATTGATTTTATGATTTGTTTTTTACGGCTTATCAACCCTTTTTGTGTTATTTAAACCCGAAACATATTTTGCATTGTAAGAATAGTATTTTTGTGAGTTAATATTGCATTAACAATTTTTTTAGAAAATAATTTTTCCAGATACGAATCTTAATATTTAACCCATAACAAGGGAGGAGATGGATTTGTACATTTCCCAAGAGTATATGAGTATAAGTGAATATAAAGAACCCGACTGGAATTCGAACTCTGCTCTCCGATTTCTCATTTCGAGAGCCGATGTGTAAATCTGATCCGTTAGCCGATGATGAGAAAAGATGTCACAAGGGTCACCTAACGGGCTCCTCATACCGTATCAACTGAATCCATGAATAAATAATCAAATATATTCGAAAACGGCTTCGTGTTTTTATTTGTTTTCACCGTGGTGTTATTTTCACTTTCCGTTCCGTTGTTGAACGTACTCAAGGCCTTACCTAGTTTTTCTCTACATCGACGCAAATGAGAATCAAAACATAACGTGGGGTCCTTTGCTCAGTCAGTGAAAGACTGAGAGGTAGCATCAGTTGTTTACTTACAGCTGCGATAAACAAGATAAAATGAAAAGAGCAGGAGTAAAACTTGTTCACGGACATAAAAGCATACTTGACAGGAAATAAAACGTACAGAAATAACAGGAAAGCATGGAAATTGTATTTTTATTGTGCGTATTGGTGTGTGTATTTTAGGTTACAATTGTTTCATGGTACATATAATGAGCAGAAAAATTTACTTCGTATTATTACACGCCATATCACAGAGAGAAGTCGGACACGTGTTGCCCGTACGAAGGTTCGTGGTGGAGGGATTGAATTAAGCGGGATGTCCGTATTTCTGGCAGGAACAGTTTTTGTTGCATGCTGGGAGAAATTTTATTATTTTTATTTAATTTATTTTAAGCAAAGTTTAAATGTGATTGTTTTATTTTATTTATAATTTTAATCATTATTATTATTTCATATTTTATTTTTACTTATTTATAACAATAATTCCTCTACAGAATAAACGAACAGTTTGACGTGTAGTAAAAACTGGACAATAAAGAATATGGTAATATATGTAAATTTTAAGGATATATCTTTGTTTTCATAACCTAATTGGTAAGGAACTGTTCCATTCTGATAGAATTCCACGGATAAAAGATGCGTTCAAGTTCTGGTCAGAAGATAATTCTTTATTTCCAACCCATGCTGCTTATTTAACGATTGTAGAATGTAAACACATGGTGACAGAAAGCAACAAAAATAAGACGAAAGAAATCTTGTAAAAATACGTTGACTATCATTTCCAGCATGAGACAAATTGAATTTAAACGCACTTAGAAAGAAAGCAAACTGTGAGCTTAGATCTTTGGCAATCGGGTTACTTTTAGCTAAACACCAACTAGTTTTCTACTGAAATCGAAGGTTGGAGAGATAGCTTAAAGTTTTGACAACTTTGTCAAAATACCTAATCATTTTAAGAAATTGTTGATTAATTGAGGTCGCAATAATTTTAAATTTTGCGAACTTTATTTCCCTTGTTTATAATGTAATGTCAGTTTCTATTTGTTTGCCTGTCAGTCACTTTTGCGTCTGGCTAAGGATTAGCAAGTAAAGTCTGTTCGACAATTACTACCGAGTAATCAGCTCGATTCTCACCGGATAATCCATACAAAATTCAACATTAAATAAACTTAGAAATAGGTTGGCATGTAAAATCAATCAACTTAAGCAAAAATTATTTCCTGTTAGAAAAGTTCAGTCAATGCAGTTAATTGATCCTTATTTGAGACGAAGATTATTTTAATCTTTGATCCTTATATGAGACAAGCACCGTTTTCATACTTAGATGAGACGATGTGTATATTCATTTTCATTTTCATTTTCATTTTCATTTTCATTTTCATTTTCATTTTCATGAGACATGAATTATTTTGTCAGGCTACCTCTTGATGCGGAGGTAAAAATCAAATTAAATATAATAAATTATGGATTGTTGATAAATAGGAGATTCCTTTTGTATCATATCACCATCATCCGCCTCTGAAGTAGTACATTTTACAACAAAATACAATAAGAAGCATTCATTTCAAAGCAATCCTCGTGTGCGTATATATATATATATATATATATATATATATATATATATATATATATATATATATATAAATAAATGAATGAATGAGGGCTTTTGAGGTCAAGCGACAATAAGCCGGTCATTGATTATTTCCGGTTACTGATCTGTATTAACAGTCACAGTTAGGATCGAGGTGGTCAGTTCTGGTCCTAACTTGGCAGGAGACAGACTTGGAGTAGTTCCGATGCTGTCCGTTCCTATTACCAGTCACACGTTGTGATGCGCAAAGAATTTATACGAGGGAAGAGCTGAACTATTAGACTGACATGCCAGAAGTTGTCCCAAGTGTCACCTACCTACCTACCTACCTACCTACCTACCTACCTACCTACCTACCCACCCAGACCGAACAATCGAAGCTCTGAATACAACACCTTAACTGTACCATTTTTTGTGCAAACTGATGTAAACGAAAACGGAGACGTGTGTAGAGTAGTCATTGTTTGGTCGGTGGAAAGCTGGGTGAGAACCCCGTTGTATCTTTGCATGAAGACTTGCAATTTTTGACTTTAAATTTGTGTTAGTTTAAATGTTATGTATTGAAAAACGACAAAGAAAATAATGGATTGTTAGTGGTCTGTAAATTACTACGGGTTTATTAAGAGTTAATGTTGTTTGATTACTTGAACTAGCGTTCTTAATCATTCTGATGAGAATAGTTTTTTCAGGGTTACATAATTTGCTCTTTTAGATTTAGTTCTTTCCCTTTCTTCGTAGTGCAACGCAGTCGTTTCTTTACGAAAATGTTATCAGCTGTCAAATGATAGCGAAATCGGCGTAATTAAAGTCTTAATCGTTTATTTCACATCCATCATGTTATAATATAATTTATGATATTTGTCACACTTTCAAAATATCCTTACCTCCCTTTATAAAACACTTACTTCCCTTTATTCCAAAGCTGTGATCTAAATGCTGAAGTCGTTATCACTTTCAAGGTAGAAAATGCTTTTATTTAAATAACTAAACAATTTATAAAAGCTACCATTAAAAAACAATCGCTTATTTATAATGATCAAAAAAAGGCCAGATTGGAAATTAAATTTCTGTTATACAGCAGGAGCACCAGAGCAGATATATTTCGAGATTATTGACAAAATTCAAAGAAGGATCTGTAATATGTTCGATCCTGACCTGGCATCTCGTTTTCAGTTACTTTATCACCGACGTAACGTGACTTTCATATGTCTTTTCTACAAATGTTTTCATGGTATCTGTTCTGATGAGTTATTTGTCCTAGTGCTACTAGATTAGCAAATAGGTCTTTTAATGTTTTACTACTGAAGTAGCTAGATGCAATCGCCACTTCTATTTTAATAGTTTCTTTTCTCGCATTTCTCACCTGTGGAACTTCTTGCAAATTTCTTGTTTCCTTACCACCTACAATCTTCAAAATATTAAATCTATCTTCTCTCTAACTGAATCCCGTTCCTTCTTTCTTCACTTGTCCTCACTAATTCCTTGTCATTCTTTTTCAACCTGTAACCGTCTGCGTCTTAGTGGCATTGTCGCCTTGCTTGGGGTGAAACGATTAAAAAAAAAAAAAACTAATCATATTTATTTTTTGAAATCTAACTCTTGATTTCGAATATGGAAATTAATTAATTAAGCAAAAACCTTTATGTTAGTAGATATAAATGATAAAGTTACTTTTTTGAGGACATTTCTTATGATTATGCTATGATTCAAGTGGCATTCCTACAGAGAGCGCCTCTCCGATTCTATTCAAAAACATTAATCTTTGAATCCTGAGGAGTCTACAAAGGAAATTATTATGTGGGGTTGAATATTTCTTGCTCCTATGTGTAAGGACGCATGTTAAACCGACCATCTGTCAATTTTGCCCGTATGCGGACACAGATGAATAGAAAATTCTCATTTATTGGGTGCCACAGTTTTATGGTAACCAACTTTATATATATTTAATTTTCAGCCTTTCGACTCATACACACATAGAAACCTTGAACTTTTATATTGAATATAAATGATATATAAAGATCAACAATTCGTTTGAATCAACACGAAAGAATAAATTTCAGAATTGCGCAAGTAAAACAAAAATAATACATGGATTTATGACTTACCCAAATGCGTACGATTTGAATACGAAATCTGTTTGAATTGAACTCAGGACGCAGAATTCGTTTTCTGTACTATCTTACTAATTATAAAACGCAGATTTTGTGTGTGTGTGTGTACGTTTATATATTGGATAGGATTTCCTACATTTTTCAACCGATTTCAACAAAACTTCACAGGACTACATAAAATTACCTTGCGGTGGAAAAACACAATTGTTTTTGCACGAAATCAGTTTGAAAACACGATTAAGAAGCATTAATGAAAGGGGGACAACTCATATCGAGTTATACTTATTAATATCGAGTTATACTTATTAATATCGAGTTATACTTATTATAAAAACCAGGTTGGTTGTTTGTATGTGTGTGTGTTCGTTTATGGGATCGGGTTTCCTACATTTTTCAACTGATTTCAACAAAACTTCACTTTTTTTTTGGCAGGTAGTGTTTCTTACTGTCTTGCACACTTTTTTCTTTATTTTTACATTCAGAATGCTTTAAAAATTCCATTTACAAGACAATTGTTTATAATAAAATTCTATTCAATCGGTAGACTCATAATGATTGAAAACAATGTTTTTGTTTGAGTTTGGGTTTGACCAATTCGTAAAAAAAAAAAAAAAAAAAAAAAAATAATTAATCACATGCGTGTCCGTCAACCTTAAACAATAATCTTTGTCAATTTTATTTTTCAGTATGATGGTTGATACTTGATCTATTTCTTACTGTTACATCCCCGAGCAACGCTGGGCTCTACTGCTAGTATACGATAAAAAGTAATAAAAGTAATGCCATCTTTATTCTAGTACAGTATTTAATTTAAACTTAAATAGAACATGTTCATTACGTGGGTACTCTTCTTCCTAAGACTATCCAGACATTTTTCCGTAATGAGAAACTAACAGTGGTCAAATGTTAACAAGTGATTGGTCGTAGGCTTCTCTATGTTAGACGAGAGGGGACAAAGAAAAAAAAAGAAACAACACAAAACAAAAAACAAAGAAAGATGGTTAATTTAAAGGACAACAAAACTCGTGAACTCATAAACAAAACAAATTTATGTACCTAATTTATACAACTTGGAACAGCAGAAAATGTAGTGTCGTTCAAAAAGTGAATAAAAGAGTCCATTTTAAAGATAGGTTTTAGATAAGTCTGTAGGTATTCTTTGAAGAATGGAAAATGAAGAACACCTTACTTTTCTTTTTATGATAATTCCGTTTCAATGCGTGTAGTTGTAGCTGATTCAAACATTCGTTTTAATTCCTTCAAACCTATCAGTCCACAAACTTTCTGCTCGCGGAGTAGAGAATAACCCACAAAACTATCATATTTTCCCTACTTGCATTCTGCTGAGCTTAGAGCGAGGCATGTTGAGGGAGTTGATCAACTGCGCAATGACCCTACGACCACACCCGGTCATATGACTGATGAAAAAATAAAGACATGTCTGACAAAGTAAATAACCTGAAGTTAATTAACGAAAATACAGTTTAACAACAAAACAATTTGTAAATTAGTGTTGACTTCTCATAAGATCGTTTATATATAAATATCATAGCGGGCAGCTCGTATCCGAGTATGCCTTTCCACTAGGGCGGTTAACCAATCCCTGTTGCAGACGCATGCTCAGGCACATTTGTGTTCAGACAACCTGTGGTATGTACTACAACAATGCTGAGCGGACCTTAGTTATAGTTTCTGTGATTATTCTGGCATGATCAAAAGTACTAACAAGGACAGTACGCTCAAACACTGTCACGCTGACTTATCACTGCGTGCTAGCATAGCCATTGACAATACCCAAATATTTACATCTACCCAATTTTACTCACAATGCTTGGGTCAACTCGTGTTATGGGTTTAAGTTGCTTTCCAAATGTGACGCACGTTGGGATCACCTCCCGAGGCCGATAACATCAAAAAGTCACCATCCTGACAAATCGACCACGGTGAGATTCTCATGGTCGGAAAGTCTAACCATTCGTCTCACCACGTGACCATCTGCGCAGCTGAGCACCTGCATATAATTAAAAAATAGTATAAACACTGACATATATTGAAATTCAAATAAATAATTGGTGATAGGAAAAATCATCCCCTGCTATAAAAAAAATCTCTAATGGAAAGATTATTATTGACAATCGTGTAGGATAAAATTAATTCTTAAAAATAAAATCTATATATTTTTATCTAGAGATATTGGGAGGATAAAAAAAAACAGTTTTCTGTTGTTTAAGAAAAATTAAGCAAAAATAAAATTTTAAAAAATGTCTAAAAATTTATAGATAAGTATGAAGTCGAAAACAATTTAGAGGCATGGACGATGAAATGGATATCGACTTGGCAAATAAATTAGGCGTACTGAGTTCAATTCCTGCTCTATCCTGTTTCATCACCTTTCGGTAATACTCTTGGGAAAGGTATGAATCCGTCTTCCTTCAGCTATCGGTTAAATAGCAGGCAGATCTAGGCCTAGAGGCGGCAACCAGTCTAGAAGAAGGAATACACTGAATTTAAAAACATCCGGAAGAGAGTTGGGCTCTAGTTTGCACTAGTCACAGCACTGTTGCTATGGTTGAAGTAAATGCGCCCCCTCTATGACCATAATGGGTTATGGGACGCATGCGTAAATAATTTGCGTTTTTGTTTATTAAATTTATTTTTGAAAAAATATGACCCCTTAATATTAAACAGAACATATTTTCTAGATATTTCTATGGCGTTATTCCCTTGCTTGAACTCACATATGAGGCACTTTCAAGCCCCCTCCCCCCATCAGCGGGAATAAGAAATTTATTCTTGAATCTACTGTGTATGCTGTCACTATCGTGCGAAAAATAAGGTACGTTAGCGTACTTCCAATTTATTCTTAACTGCCATGTATGATTCGTAGTTACACTGATACAGACGTCATTACAATTGGTTCCTTCAAACAGAAATTACCTATTACTCAACCAAATGTATTTAATAAATCAAGGCTGCGCGCCTTTCCTTTTTTTTTTAAACAATTACTATGAAGGTATTTAATAGAAAAGGCACAAAGAAGCAATTTTAAGACGGTGGTAAAGTGACTGAAACTGTGCCGGCAGATCAGGACCAGTAATATTGCTGCTTCTTTGGATTTTATCCAGGAGCTCAAGTTTATTAACAGGGGAACCGGACCATATGTTGCAGCAATATCATAAGCATGGACGAATGGTAGACTTATAGATATGTAAGATAGATTCTGGAGAAAAAAATTGTCTCATACCACACCGTGAACAAACGTTCTTAACAGTAGACCGAGCAATGGATTCAATATAGTTTATTCACCTCATATCAGCTGAGTATGTTAGCCTGAGAAGGTGCAACAAATAACTTTCCTGGATGTTAGCATCAGCCATGCTGATGGAAGGTAGAGAGAGGTCTCTCAGATGATTAATGGAGAGAAGTTTAGTTTTGGAGGCTTTAAAATTAAGGAGCTATCTTTTGCCTCAATTACCGACGGACTTGAGGTCGATTTGACCTTGTCTGACAGATCAGCCTTACTATTGAGTTGTGTCATCAGCGTAGATACAAAGTTGAAAGCGGAAAGGTCATTAATGGAAATCAAAAACAGGGTGGGCCCAAGGATAGAGCCCTAGGGGATACCCGCGTTAATACGAAATGATTTTCAAAAAACTATCAAAATACAAGAATGTAGAAGTGGAAATCTCTAAAATGTGGCACAGGAAGACATCAATAATTCTAGTTGTGGTTGGAGCCCTCGGTTTGGTTAGAAAAGGTTCTGATAAACTGAATGAAGTAATCCCTTGTAGCATATGCCTTAAAGAAATACGAAAATTTTTTCTTACAAGTACAACTCACATCTTATGAATGACTTTATCAATGTAAAATGTGTGTTCTTCGGGTGTTTTATTTTTATTTTTTTATTTCTTTTACAAAATTGTCATGATGCCATTTCTGACCTTAGGTCTATGGTTGTGAACCCGGAAGGTGATGAGTATACAACATAAATCAAAGGAAATAATAATAATAATAATAATAATAATAATAATAATAATAATAATAATAAAAAGAAGAAGAAGAAAAAGAAATGCACAAAGCATGACTCTCAAAGCTTCTTTTTTAGTTGATTCGAGTTGTTAATATGTACATATTTTGTGGTGATAAATTAACATGGTCTCTAGTAAATATTCTGTTCAGTTTGTCGATTCCCTCACCGTAACCAGATAGTCGTATCCCCTAGCGCTGTATATCTATTTTTATGAACAGCAATAGTGTGATTATTAGGAGTGGTGCATGACGGCCTGGTGTCGAGAGGGCTGTTTTTTTTTAAGTTTAAGTTTAAGTTTAAAGGATGAGTCAGCTAAGAGGACTTGGCAGTTGGCATCTAGATACTATAAAACATTCTCAATTAGAAACTATCTCAACGGACTGGATTTCTCAGTTAATTTTAACTGGGCTCGAACTTCTAACTGTTCTTCACCTTTTTTATCAAAACTTCTAACCATATCGCGCACATTTAACTGTGATACATGCTCTTGATATACCCTTATTAGACTAGGTGTCATCATTGGGCTTCTTACAATTTTTACCCCGGCGTCATTTTCTTGGCATGCTTCTCTTTCAAATAATAATAATAATAATAATAATAATAATAATAATAATAATAATAATAATAATAATAATTTCCATTATTTACTATTGTCCTCATCATTATTCTTATCATACAGTTTTGGTCGCTGTGTCTTCCGGCTTTCATCAGGGGTTTGTCGATCCGGGTAACCTTCATGGAATTTCGATAATAACAAAAGCGAGAACAAAAATCCGCATGTAAACAATGATAACTCCCCATTCCAGAAATTCAGACAGAAATAATTGTAATAATAATAATGATAATAATAGTAGTAGTAGTAGTAATTTGGGGTCTTTAGATATTTGCATGAAATAATATAAATGTAAATGTATGTAAAAAAACGAAAATGTTTTTGATACACGTAATATTTAGGTCGTATAATAAATTCTACATTTAATTTGCCCTTTAAAAATCATTTAAGATTTTAATGGTTTAATTAGTTGGAAAACCAGATCCTCAAATCATATAACATTTTAAAGAATTTATATATCTTTTAATATCATGAACAGTATAGAAACGAACCATTAGCTTTGAATCTGTTAGCCATTTTTTTGTATGTAAGAGACACTCATTTTTCACTCATCTTTCACTCATCTGCAACTTATTATCAAATGAATATAAAATAATAATTTGAATTTTAAAGTAACGTACATAGCATTTTTAAATTATATACAGTGAAAGCGTAAATTACGATTGCAGGAATTAATTATATATTATATATAATTTATATTATAGATTAAAAACTGATATTTAAAATTGAAGTTTTTCATGTTCGCTATTTGTAAATACCTGTATGTGTGTAATCAATTATGATCTCGATTTTCTCAAAGTGCATATGAGAAGCACATTCAACTAAAAATATGCATTTAAAAAAGTATGTAAAACCCCATCAGATTTGTAACTATCACAACTGGCCCTAGACTGTTATAGTACAATAGGATGTACCTGCAACTATGTTACTCTGAAATATTTTGGCAGTTGTGAATCATTGAGCTATACTATTTGGTTAACTATCATAGTTGTATGACACAATGAGACCCGAAATTTAATAAAAAAGGTAACTAAAAGAAAAGTCCCCAATTTCTATCAAGTACAGTGTAATCCGGATATAAGAGAAACCCGGATATAAGAGATATTTTCTCTGGTCTCAAATTAGAGCCTGTGTTAATGTATATATAATAGACCAAACCCGGATATAAGAGACTCCTTCTCCTGTCCCGACAACTCTCTTATATCCAGGTTACACTGTACCTAAGCGTATATGATATAATATTTAAATAAATTTAATTTCCTTTATATACTTGATGGATTTAATTTTTTCATTTTGAAATACTTATTTAGGGTGTATTTTTTCATAGAGGATTTACCTACTTTAAAAGATTAAAAGGGTGAATTTAAAAAAAAAGAGATTCCATGGGTTCCCTGTTGATTAAAGAATATTTTTCTTACTGACCTTAGCTAAACAGATCGACATCCATAGTTATGATTTAAAAAGTATCACTTATACATTTCGCCGAAGTTTGTTTGAATTTCGTTCTTGTAGCCAAGTAGCCACCGCTAAATGTCCTAAACAGAACCATCCTTCGCTACAAATCTGAATATCATCCTTTCGCATCCTGTAACTGCTGCTGTACATAGCATATAGCATTTGTTGTTCAGCGCCTATGATTCCCATCTCAAGAGATTGCTTGATGAAAAGCAGATATTTCAAGCAGAATTTGCGCAAGACATCATAGCGACCTAGGATAGCGCCGCCCGCCACCCAGTTCAGGTTGTATTGAACAATCTCTTCCAGTGTCAAAAAGTCCTGGATATCTTCAACTTGACTTAATACTACTTTGCGCTCGTCGAAATCTGGAGGCAGAGATAACCCGAATGAGTTTTGTACTTGCATCCTTAAAAAAAGAAAAAAAATAGTAGATTTAAATTATATGAAAAAGGAAAAGAAAAAGAGTCGAAATGGTAAGAAAACGTGTAGAAAAAACAAAGAAACAGGAAAAACTCCAAACAACCTGAAAATTTACGCTCAATTTATGCTCTTAACAGAGCATAAAGCCAAAAAGCACAAGAAACGCATTTGACCTTTTATAATAAATCGGACATTTTTCTTTAGTATAGCAGCATCCAAAATTTTCAATATGAAGGCCACATCATATATTTTACACATTTCACAGGTTAAAGAAAAAATAGTTTTTATAAAGAAACGAATGAAATTACGATGATTAAGTTTTATTTGTATCTTTTTAGTAATTACACTGGTATGAATCGGAACAATAGATGAAAATAATAACTACAAAGAAACACTGCCCTGTTTACACTGAAATGTTATGGGTAAAATATCAAACATTATCAAAATGCACAGACAAAATAATCAGTTACGTAAATGTATATAAGAAATAGGCGCGTGGTCGAGTGATTACTATCTGGGTTTGAATCTTGCCATAGTTCAGAAGTTTTGAGCGTTTCGCCTTTGTTCAAACTGTTGTTACGCTCTTCAAGAAACTGTAAGCTCTTCTCATTAGTATAAGCCACAGTTTGACTCTCTTGGCGTTGAAGGAACAAATGTGCTTGAGCGGGCATCTGTGACAGTAGCTGGTTGCTTGAGCAGTCAGCTACTAAAGTGATTCATTTATAAATTAATCTTTTTTAATGAATCACGTGCGAGTCGAATAATATCTTTGGAAGAAATCTAGTTTGGAGAACTCTATAGATTATATATATAGACTAAGCAGAAGCCCTTTTAGGTTGTTTGCATAACGTAAAAAAGCGTAATAAAATTTCAATGAGACTCCTAATTATTGAGAGGAACTGAAGACTAAAAAGCTTAGGTCGAATTTTTAACACTAAAATCATAATTGTCTTTATTGACACAAGTAAAAATAGCAAAAATATTCCCATGCTGTTGTACCAATGACGCTTATTCAGATTTACAGAGACTACCTTAGTCTCAGCACAATGCTACACTAGCATGAAACGCGTGAGGATTGAATTCACTTCAATAGAAAGTTGACAAAACAAATGGTTCATATGTAATTCTCATTTTCCAGCCTTGATAGAGTTCAAAGGCGTCTACGATACCTTGAATTTTTGTGATGAATTCAGGGTAGATGCCATCATTGCTTTCATTTCAATTCTAGATCATAGTTTCTGTTTTCGATAAGTATCTTGCAACACTCAATAGAGGATGCTAACTTTTTATTCTTATCTTAACTAGGAATACCTATGTCATCAACATATCCGCCCACACTTCTTCTTTACGTTGGCCTCGGGAGGGAAAGCAATAACGCTGTTTTTTTTTTGTTAGTTCGTTTGTATACGCGCAAGGTATAGTCTAGAAAGAAATTAAAGAGATTAAGACTTTCATTTCCTCCTTGTCAGATTCCTGATGTAGTTTGAAATATATTGGCATTTTCGTTAGGCATGTATGATTTTGTAGACAGATATAATTCCTGTATTAGATCTGGACGTTCAGTGGAGTCAGAATTTTGAAGGTTGTTTCTAAGTGAAGTGGAAGTCTATCGACGTCGTCATATGCTGCCATGAGGTTAACGTAATAGCTATACAATTTTCTATTGGAGATGAATGCAATTTCCTGGAGTTGTTTAATGACATATATGCCATCGCTGCACTTCCTTATCCGAACGAAAACCAAATTGAGTTGTCAGGAGTTGACCCATAAAAATATGACAGCTTAGTTAATACAGTGTTCATTAGTACTTTCACCATAATGGATTCGACTATATTCAACCTCTGTATGCATAAGGGTCTTGAGGACTACCTTTTTATTTCCATAATGCATTAATGCGTGATATGCCCCACTTTTTGGATGCGTTTCTAATTCAGATTTCTTTCATGAAATTGGGAAAGTTATTATTAAATTAGACGATAAGGTAAGCTATTTTCAAAAGTTTAGCCCCAAAGTCATGTGATGCTTTATTATTATTTAGATTTTTGTATAGGTCACCACTCAGTTTATTATTGTTAACGTTCATAGTTCTGGTGGGTATATTGGAATTCGTACATTTTTGCTCCATCTTTGTTTTTTACTATACTGCTTTCTCACTTACTACTAATGATAATTCTATTAGTACTTCTAATTTAATGAAGAGAGTTGCCTCCTTTCCGCTCTAATTTTGACTTTAAGCTAGTGCTTAAAGAACAAAATTAGTTGAGAAGAAGAAAACTTCTCACCTCCATAAAACTTCTGTCGCGTCATCCAAATCACAACTTGCATATGCCAAGTAAATACAAAAACACATATTGTTAATTCTACATCAATTGCGACACAAAATTACTACAAACGGAAATGGCCTCGAGGACAAAGAACTTTCCGCATAGTAAGCAAACTATGTAAACTTCAATCAGTTCGCACAACGGTCGTACGATGCTACGGTGGAAGAAGATAAGGTAACAACCAGCCCCGCTGCCCAGAGCTTTTTGCCGATCCAGAGGGGATTACGGAATACCAGACAGGTGAGTGATGCCTCGTCGTTATTGAGACACCGCCACCCGGACGTCCAAGTCCACAGAGAGCTAAATTCCTCCTCCGTCAAACCGAGCTCATCCTTTACAACATCTCAAGCGTTCCCTCGCACTAACACATGATATAATGCCTTAGGAGACAGCAGTCGGGTGTCGGAGAGGTCTACATTTACCCGTGTGATGTCTTTCAGAGCGAGTCGACACTCGCGATAGAACTTGAGCCGCAACGTCTGTTGACGAATCTCAACGTCGGGCATTCCTAGATCGGCCTCAGACTAGTGGAGGCAACAGACCGATTGACGCAACTTAGGAGCCTTGTTACCCCACAAGTGGTGAAACAAGACTCGAACCAATAAAATTAGCTCGGCGCACGGGAGTGGAAGCACCGAGAGCCAAGAAGGGGTAGATGTAGGGGGACAAAAACTTCCGATTTCCCTTCCGAGACCACAAAAGAACTACTACCTTGGATTTTTCTCGGATCCCCTGCCAATTCTTTTATAACTGGAGGTCGAGGCCGAGTACCTTGAGAGGCTCGTCCGTCCAACTGAAAGGTCCAGGAAGAGAAACCCCCTTCCACGCACCCAACTTCAAGCCCACAGACTTGTCGCGGTTGATTTTGGCTACTCTCATCTCCTTATACCTACTGATTTCCTTGCCAACTTCGTCAATCTCGACGTTGCTTTTCACGAAAGCGCTGACATCATCGGCATAGGAGGAATACCTGGCCGAGGTGTTCAAACCAGGGAGGGTAATTCCATGTAGGACCAGAATCGCCTTTAACTTGAGCAAGAAGGGCTCCAACGCAGGAATGTACAGCATCGACGAAAGCGGGAAACCTTGACGAATGGATCTGGACAACATGGAAGGTTTCGACTTTACGCCATTCACTTCCATCATCGCATAGGAGGACCGATACAAGAGACAAATCAAGTATCGAAAGTACGACCCGAAGCCGGATGACTCGAAGACAGTCCCGAGAAATTGATGGTCAACCCTATCAAATGCTTGGACTGATCTAAATTACTCAGCGCGGCCTCACTATCGACTTGTTCTACGACTAAGCGTACCAAATGAAGGTTGTCCTGAATAGTCCGACCCTTCACAGCGCAAAATCTGCTCGGGTCCAATCAGACTAGGCAGGACATCCTGCAAACGGTTGGCTAAACCTTAACCAAAATCTAACTGTATTCAACATAGTTAAGGGTCGGAAGTTATTAATCCCATTCCCACCGAGTTTATCCTTGCGAAGTAACTTGATCACACCTCTGGTGAATACTCCCATTCTTCAGCCGTTGGTTAAAGACCAGTGCCGACAGAGGGACAAACACGTGCGACTGCCTCAAGTACACCTCATAGAGGATTCTATTGATACTCGGGTCTTGTCTCGGCCGACATGCTTCAACGCATCCCAGATTTTCTCCTTTATTATCGGACTCACGCATTCAGCCGCTTCCGTCTCCTCGAGGCGAGGGAAGCCAGCCAAATATGTGTCCGGACTCCCTGATAAAAAGATCCTGAAAGTAAGTTCAGAAAGTCTCACATATACCATCGTTTGTAGTCACGGTACGTCCATCCGGCAATGTAACGATACACTAAACTTCTTCAGCTTGCAATTCAGCGACGATATTTGTTGCCTCGGAAGACATCCTTTTTAATCTAGCTCTAACTACCAGAGCTTGATCCTTCGTGAAATGCAAGGAGGCCAACTCTGCTTTAACTGCGACTATTTCCCCACTATCCCCCGATTTTATAGCCCTTCCTACTCTAGATTCTTGTGCCGTTTGCTCTGCTAATCCATCTCGGTTGAGTCACTTACTATAATCAGCAGCAAACGGCCTAATGGTAGCCTTAATGGGAGCCCACCAATTATTCCCAACCACCGACCCCATCAGTTCCCGCATTAGAGTTAGTAAAAGCTGGTTCTGAAAATCCTTCTCATCTCATCGAACAACGATGTGTTGAATTTCCATTAGTCATCCATACTAATCCTAGGCTTATTTAAGCTTAGACGAACTCGAACAAGCTTATAGTTCGAATAAACTATACTAGGATGACTTGGACAGCCTAAGAGCCCTAATTCGACTCTCCTAAAATTCGCTGAATGTAGCTTGTACGCAACACCGAAGACGAGCTCCCAAGGAAATTAATTTCTGAACTTATCGACATGATCGAGCCTGTCGATAAAGTCCCGAAATGGCTTTACATCAGGGTTGTTAGTACCCGATCTAGTCCCCGTGCGATCTATATCGGGATCGAGGACGGCATTCCAGTCACCCGTTAGAATTACCAGTCAGAAACGGATTGATCCGCTGAAGAAAGGCAGCCCGCTCTCTGGAGTCATTGGGCGATTAAACCCCAATGAGACGAAATGCTCGATCTTTTATGGTAGCGTCCACAACACAAAGCCTGCCCCCCCCCCAGATCCGCGAAGACAAGCGTATATATAACCTCCAAAGAACGGTTCACCAGTCAAGAACTCCCCTAGAACGGCCATCATAATCGTCAGTCTGTCCTGCTGTTCAACCTATAGCTGGAGGAAGAAGGGTATTTGCGTGTAAGTAAATGTAATGAACCCGACTGGAATTCGAACCTGGCTCTCCTGTTTCTCATTCCGAGCCGTTATCCATTACATCACAATGCACATATAATAATCATATAGATCCTATACGTCACTGTACTTTGGCATAAGAAGATCGTGAAGACAGATCTGGCGAATATACAGAGGTGCTCAAACATCGAAGGGCAAACCAGGTTGTCCCTTTTCTTGGGGCGCACTCAGGACTATTTTCAAGAATCTTTTTACCTCGTAGGACGACTTTGGGGGTATACTTGTCTACAGTGGGTTGTGGTGCGTAGTTGAAAGCACTGACTGGAACAACTCATAACTAAGGAAAATGTTGTCTCTTTAAGCTGCGTATATGAACTGAATATGATTTTCATTAATCGGCCGAAACCTCCAAGAATGAAGAGGATCTAATAATAATAATAATAATAATAATAATAATTTATAATAATAATAGTAATAACTTACCGAAAATATCCAATATCAATCCATATAAAGTATTTGGTGTGGTAATAGTTTTTTTCAATACTCCATTTCAGTAATTCGAATTTTGCATGCGATACGCAATTGTATTCAGGTATTACAGTGTTTGGATGATAAACAGGATAGTTTGGTTGTTTGAATATCTTAGCAATGATCGACTTCTGTCGGAAGATCCAGAGTTGATCCCGATTGATAAGTATAAATTTGATGCGTTTATTTTTATTGTGTTTGAACATATCTTTGACCAAGTAATACATTTCTTGGTTATCTAAGTATATAATTAACGGATTTACGACCCAAGAATAGGCATTCATCCATTCAATGTAATGTTGGGGTCTCCGGAAATTAAAAACCTTCCCTTTCCGAAAAGGAGGAAGTAAAAAATACGCTGTTACCAACGTGATATTATCTCGTTGGGTATGGCTCTGTGTTTTGTTTTTTTCGGTTAATTCTACCTGTTGTTAAAAGAAAGAAAAAGGAATATATATATATATATATATATATATATATATATATATATATATATATATATATATATATATATATATATACACACACACACACACAGACATATATATATATATATATATATATATATATATATATATATCAGTGGCGACTCTCGGTCATCAATCTTTGGCAGGCTCATTACAATCTTTAACAAAATATACTATTGGTATAATTTAGACGCTTCCCTTTACTCTAACTAAAATATATCATTTTTAAAAATCCCTGTGCATGAAATTAAAAAAAAACACTTTTTAGTATTTTAATATTAATTGCAATAATTCTATAAAAATAAACATTTCTTTTAAATTTTTTTCCAGACATGTAAGAAAAAAAGAGTCAAGACAAAACCAGATATACTTGTTTTTTATTTTTTAATAATGAGTGTATCTATCTCGTGTGTGTGTTGTATACGTGTCTATGCGTTAGTGTGTTTATGTATCTCTCCATCTGTGTGTTTATGTACTGCTGCCTGATATCATATTCCCTCAACACTTACCCTCACCTCAACCCTCTAGTCGTCGACAGAATTTTAGGTCGGGCTAAATTTAATTTGCCATTTTATAAAACATATATTCCGCTAAAATCCTTATACTTTACAGAATAAATTATTTAAAATTGACATTTGAAAACAAAAAAGCTAAAATAAAAATGGGTTCGTTAAAATACAGGGTATACAAGTCAATAGAGATTTTTAAAAGATTATTTATAGCAAGAAAAATATTGCCTAGTAAGTATGTCACTAGCTCAGATTGGACTAAGATCTACGCAGCCCAACTGGCCACGTTAATTTTATTTTATTCTTTTTTCTAACTTTTTTCTTTGTTTTTTTCTTTCTTTCTTCTTTCTTTATTATGAACACTATCAACGAAATTTGTTTCGGTCAATATTTTGAGGCACAGAGTTAAAACAATTAATTTTGTATCCAGCTGAAGTCAAGAATGAAACAACTCACTATGAAAAATTTCTATTGCTTTAAAATAGATATAATTGCATGTTGACTCCCTCGGGCTAAACCCGACAACCCCGACTCCCGGAATCGTCACTGATATATATATATATATATATATATATATATATATATATATATATATATATATATATATATATATATATATATATATAAGTTTTGTAAAGTAAACAAAGCAATTTCTAAAGAAAGAGGATCGAATTTTTATTTAATCCGACAGTAGATGGGTTTGTTTGTTTAACGGCATATCAACTCCTTATGTGTATGTCATTTAATACCGAAATTCTTTTGAGCTTTGATAATTTTTTTCGAAAATGTATTGCTGGTAATTTTTTTTAATTTTTATATTTTTATGTTTTGACCGCAGTTTGAAGGTTCCCTATTTGCCCATAGTTGGGATCTTAACAGGTGCTAGCATCCTGGGTCAGAGTGGACCTGGGAACAACAGCAATTAAAAGGGAGTTCCACGCTCCTCAAAACTTTCTTATCACAGGTATTGCTGCCAGATGTAGTTTATCGTCATACCCAGGTTTATCCGACAGTGGAAATTTATCATATACTGTAATAATGAATAATAATAATATAACATTAATAATGAATATTATGATATTTTCTGTGTGATTTTCGGTCTGCAATTTCTGTGACACTGAGATGAATCGTTGTATAGAAGTAACAGGTAAATATTTCCCTGATTCGAACGCTCGTCCTGGAAGTAAGCCGGCAAATGACATATCTAGTACGTCAGCGTTCAGGTAATACACTCTAGTTCTATGCAGAGGATCAGGGAGTGATATTTTGTTCATTGTTTGAGCGCATAAATACTTCAACCCTTAGCAGATTTCCAATCTATGCATAAATCTTTTAAGCATTACTGACGGGTACTATGCTAGTTGAGAATAAATAAGTGACACTATCCAATCGTAAGACGACATAAATAAGTGACACTATCCAATCGTAAGACGACATAAAACTAATAATAATAATGACGATGAAAATTCTTTATCTGAAAGTAATAATAATAAGCTAGGGTAAAATAGTAATGAAATAATCCATTACCCCAAAAGCAATAGTAATAATAGCAATCATTATCACCAGTTCGATGACCGGGTGTGGGCACAGGGTTACTGTCTAGATGAGCACATTACCATATATTTGGATTGAAAACAGGAGATATATTCATTCATGTATAGCGTGTCTCGGGTAAATTTGACGAAACATTCCTCTTCAGCTCAAACCAAAGTCGATATCCTCGAACTTGAATATTCGCCTTGGTCAGGGGCCCGCGGCCGTTGACTTCAGTCAGGGTAGCCTTCGCCCACCGATGTTGTGTCATCAATGCACTGACTACATAAACAGCTATGAAGCCCAGTCTATCCCACGGTTCTAGATAACCATTGATTGGGAACTATGAAGCCTTGTAATAGAATTATAATGTAATGTTGCATTCTGTGATGATTCCATCACCTCTCCTTCCCGTCACGTACAGGCAGTCATGTTCATTGATGGAAGTTTGCAATTAAAAAATTACTTTCTGATTGAAAACAAAATATTTATATCTATTAAAACTTATGTTTGTTAAGGAAAGAGGGCTTGGAAAATCTGATATTCAAAGGACAGATTGAGTGCAAGAGGAACAGAGGAAAACAATGCATAACCTACTTAGTGAGCTTGAGTAAATGGATGGCGGAACAAGTTTTAGGAGGAATGATAAAAAGACAAAATTTATTAAGAGTTATGAAGGACAGGAAATTGTGGAGAGCTATGCTCGCCAACGTTCTGTGGGGACGAGGTACATAGAAGAAGATTATCAAGGAATTATTTTATTTTTAAATTTATTTTCCTTACTTTTTCTCGTTTGTCTTCTTTATATGCCATCGTCTTTTTCGCGTGCGATAATTTTGATACAATCTCAACTGTAAGAAAAAAATGTATGGTCAATATTCACTTGTATTCATATTTAAAATTATTTAAAATTTTTTCAATTAAAACTTTTAATGCATTTTAGTTAAATGATTGATATTAACATTATTGAGGGAGATCACCCCACGTCAGGTTACAAAATTTGCCCATCAAATATATATATATATATACGATCTACCCATCATGACACCTGTAAAGATTTAATCGTATGCGATGTATATACCCATATTATTAACTATCTTAAAAGCCACCCTATCAGGTAGCATTTAAGCTTGCTCCTGTGGAGGGATCTTGATTGAGCCTTCATCACAATAGGTAGGGAGGAGTAGATGCTATAGGCAACAATAAACTACAGAAGAACTCAAAATTTATCGCTGCATTTAAGTATTGCATTAATATTTAAGCTTACCTTTTAAAACCTCAACGCTAATTCTTCTGCCATCACTTAATTTAAAGACAATTTGATTACGTAAAAAGATTTACGTAATCAAATTGTCTTTAAATTTCCGTGCAAACAATTATTTTTATTTCATGGGTGACTTTCGCTGGATTTCGCAATTCATTTCAATTATTACCAAATTTATTTCCAAGTTATAAAAATTGTTATCGTACAAAAATTCATCGTAAAAAGTCACATAAAAATTTCGCCGAAAACAATCGCAGTAATGAAAATCCAAAATTTCAGGATTGCGTGTCCGGATCCGGCTCAGAATATTTTTAATTTAATAACGACATTCGGCCTGATTCCAAAATGGTATGATATGTTGGGCTACGGCCTCTAGGAGTAATGTTGAAAACACGGGCAATTTTCTTTTGAAACGCTGTTATTTGAGAACAGTAATTTTTTCATTTGAACATCTACATGAAACTCCCAAGTCGTCTTGGCTGCCTCGTCTGATCAGAAGAGGGCGTACGCAAGTATCTAGATGTAACTCCAATGTCGCCTTGGCTGCCTCATACTTAAAAAACAAACAAAACCCCTCTCGACACCAGATCATGAAGCCCCTCTACTACTCTCAACAATCAATTCAATTTAATCATTATGATTTATTAAAAAAAAAATAGTTATTTCTAATTTTAAGAATTTCATGAAATGCAATGGATAAAAAGTTAACCCAAGTCTTTAGCCCCATGATAAAAACACCCCGACAAAAACAAAACAAAAAGAAAAAACGGAAGAAAGAAATAGAAAAAGTATTTATTTTACTGGAGAAATATTTATCTACTTCCTTGTCAATACACTTAATCCAATACTTCTCCGTAGATAAAGCAAAGGGAACATTAATCATGAGAATTTATAGCTCCACTACTATGTATTTTCTTACCTTACAATCTGAAACAAAACTGCTTAACGGTGTTAAACAATCTATGGCCTTTAGAGCAACTCGGATGCCAGCAGAGAGGTCACAGCCGAGGTGATGCCAGGTTTTTTCAGGCCTGGCGCCCCGGAAGTAGCTTTTGATGAGTCTCCAGTGACTTGGAAGGAGGTCCAAGGAGTTGTGCAGAGTGCAAGAGCATGTTCTGCGGGTGGTCCTAATGGGGTGACATATGTTGTCTACAAGAGGTGTCCCGGGCTGCTGAGGTGTTTGTGGAGGCTTCTTGTGAGGATTTGGGAAGTTGGTGATGTTCCGGACTGTTGGTGTCGAGCTGATGGGGTGTATATACCGAAAGAGGAGAATTCGGTGTCATTTAGTCAGCTTCGCCCAATATCTCTCCTGAACGTTGAGGGGAAGGTATTTTTAAGGTGTTTGCCAGGAGATCTTGCTAATGCTTATGGTTCAGTACCACATAGCATGATACAGTTGGCACTGGAGTTCTTCTACGTTCCGCAGAGACGTAGGGATTGTCTGGCTATGTACTTCAATCAGTTCGTACTGCGTTTTTCGACGCCGAAGTACACTACAAGGTATGTGGAGCTGCAAAGGGGAGTTGCTATGAGATGTGCCATCTCTCCAGTACTGTTTGTGATGGTGATGGAGGTGATCTTGAGAGGTATGGCGCCAGAGTACCGCTTCCTGCAGAATGAGGTCAAAATCCGCGCATTTATGGATGATTTGACGATAATTCAAGATGATAGGAAAGTAGCACAGTTGGTTCTGGATAGACTTGTAGAGTTGGTAGAATGGAGTCAGATGGCCTTCAAACCAAAGAAAAGCAGGTCACTGTCTATGAAGGGAGGTTCTGTCATACATGAAGTGTTGTACATCGTAGGTGAAAAGATACCAACAGTGCGGGAGCAAGATGTAAAGAGTCTTGGGAGGTGGTATAACTTCCCTGTGACAGATCGTCACCGTGGGATTGAAATCTAGCAACAAGCGGAGGTGGGCTTCCCGGAAAATTTAAGGTGTGGTGTATGCATTTTGGATTGATGCCTAGATTAATGTGGTCGCTGACTAGGTGGCACTGTCTAGAGTGGAGATTATTGAAAGGAAAATAAGTATTTGTAATACGGATATGGCTTGGTGTTGCAAGGATTCTGTCGTCGGTCGCTTTGTATGGCAGTTCGGGGGGCCTTCAGTTACCTCTTACTTCTTTGGTGGAGGAGTACAAGGTGGCAAATGTGAGATTGCAGTCCATGCTGTGTGAGTCTAGGGATGCTGTAATCCGGAAGAATGTGCCAGAGGTGAAGACAGGAAGAAAGTGGAAAGTGTCAGATGTGATGTCAGCAGTGGAAGTGATAGTAAAGCAGGTAGAAGTTCAAGGTGTTACAAAGAAGGGACGTGCTGGACTTGGTCTAGTTGAGAGGGAGAGATTTTGGTCAGAGGCCAGTAGAGAGGAGCAACGCAAGTTACAAGAACAGGGGATTCGAAAGCTCGAAGAGGAGAGACGTTTAGTGCGGACTGTCCAGCAGGCTCAGCAGGGTCGATGGCTTAACTGGGAGGGTATTGAGGGTGTTCAGATCAGTTGGTCTGATTGGTGGCGTCAAGGCGCAGGACGTTTGAGGTTCCTCATACAGGCAGCATATGATGTGGCAGCATCACCGGCAAATTTGAAGAGATGGGGAGTGCAGGAGTTATCCTCCTGCCGGTTGTGTAGTGCTTATGGAAACCTGCGCCACATACTATCAGCCTGTCCGAAGGCGCTACAGAATGGCTGGTACACCTTCAGACATAACTTGTTTCTGGAGGTCGTGGCAGCAGCTGCAAGAAATGTTAGCATACCCTCATTGGACTTGCGAAGGGTAGCCTTCCCAAAGCATGGTGCGACTGTCACAAGGCAGAAGGCCAGGTCGGAAAACACAAGAAAGTGGAGAGTGTTGCTTGATGCTACACTGTCAGTGGAGGTCATTGCGTCTGGGCTAAGACCAGATCTGGTTTTAGTTGATAGTGAGAAGCAACATCTGTTGCTTGGCAAACTGACAGTAGCATGGGGAGAAGGCATTGAAGAGGCGCATGAAAGAAAGTTGCTTCGGTATGAAGAACTGGTGGCTGAAGTCCGTGAGAGGGGATATGACTGCACCCTGGTGTCATTTGAGGTTGGCTGTAGAGGATTTCCTGCTGCCTCTCTAAAGAGATTCCTCGAGTGTGCTGAGATCCAAAAGCCGGATAAGGTGATTAAGGCTTGTGGTGAAAAAGTGGTGGAAGGCAGTGTATGGATTACCCAGAAATTCTTATCGAGTCGCATCCAATTAACATAGACCGGTTGCAGCCTAACATCATCCAGCTGTTGCGAGCCCCACCGTGTGGAGAGGTACTGGGCTTAATGGGCCGAAACTTTGTTGAAGCACGGCGCTCAGCTGAACATTGCAGCTGGTCTGGAGCACTTGATGTATACTTGTGTTCAATCATTGTTTATGTATGTGGTTATGCACGAGAGAGTGTGAGTGAACAAGTAGGAATGAAAAAATTTAAGAAACGTTATTTTTCTAATAAAATTAAGCGCGCCATTCAGAACGACCAAACGGGCTCATAACTAGTCATTGTAAAATCGTTAAACTATCGCTGGTAAAATCTTTTATTGAAAAGATCTGGCAGTGCAAAACAAAACGATGTAGAATAAATTAGTCCAGATAGGTCGTCTTATGGAAATCAGGCAAGAATTAATTTAACAGTAATCAGTGAATTTCATTAAATAGAGTAATTTATCTCCCATGAAAGTATATCTTTTATCTTTGTTTCATGTTACTTAAAGCTAATTTCAGGATGATTTAATTTTAATAAATTATAAATAAAATTAACAGTATGAAATTTTAGGATAGCAATTTTTAGACGTAAATATGTAACGAATGGTGGTAGGAAAAATACATATATTATACTTACACTTTTCTAGTTTGTATGTGTCTACAGTGGAAGATTTAGATTTGAACAACAGGAAGTCTGAAAAGAATCGGAAATGTTATAAATCTTTGAGGGTTTTTTAAACATGTTTATAGCGTAATTAAACTGAAGCAAAAATTATTATTTAAGTCATATGAAATTGAAGAGATAGACAAAAAGTTATCTCCCATTGAAGCAAAACAAAACTAACAATAAAAATTAATTATAAATATTCACGATAATAAAAAAAACAGTCACGTGACCTGACAAGACCCACACGAGACATCGTTAGGCGGCAAAGTCAGTCTTACCCTTTTTACTCCGTGAAATTATAGAAACAAGACGTACCAATTACACGCTCCTGAGAAACAAACAGATACGTACAAAATTCATATTGTTTTGGTAGCCATTCTTTTGCAAATAGATACATGCCAAACTTGTATTAAGAATTTTTAATATAAAATAGATATATGTAAGTAATTTTATACGGAGGGTTTTGTGCTTTATTTGAACTTTTCATATATTTATGTTGTCGTGTATTTCATTCACTTTAAACGAGGCCGATATCTCCGTATAACAAAATCAAATTAAGGCTGAAATTAAAACTGGACAGTGTGTTCATATTTTTTTTAATTTCCTTCTCCAACTTCTCATACCGATCCGATATCCATTGCAGCACAACATACGTCAATGCTTAACGCTCTACTCACCCTGTATAAATGCGCCATAATGTATCTCGTTACATTTGTTTTAGGAGTGTCACATTTTATTATCGGAACCAACTATGCCCCACATTAATTTTTTATTTAAAAATAAATCCTAAAGATATAAGTCAGAGAATTCCGAGTGAACAAGTAAATCATAATCTACCTCCTGCAGCGACAAAGATCGCAAAAAAGAAGGCAAATGCAAATGCAATGGACCAAATACAGAA
>OZ010573.1:102735931-102843431 GCA_963932145.1 Acanthosepion lycidas | reverse complement strand
GAGATATTCATGATCGTCATTTAGGACTCTATTCTTCATAATTCAATAAGTGTTACTAATTTTTGCTTTCTATAATTATAACCTATAAATATAACTGCATAGGTGCGTTAACACAACTGGCTCGGTAACATCTGAACATTTATTATATAGGACCCGGTACATCAATGTACCGGGTCTTATAACCAGAAATCCTCTCGATACTGAAAAAGATTCACTGAAAGTGTTAGAGTCTATTTATATTAAGTCCTTCCATTCATCCCTTTGCAAACAGGAGGAATGGTTGTTAGATTTAAATTTAATTTTCTTTTAATTATTATATATTTATGATATAATATCATGTCAATGACGTTTACTTTTGTCAATATGCACCGTTTTTGTCCACGGAAGATCATTGTCCCTCTTGGCTTCAGTATGCCCTGTGAGTGTCAATTTTTATTGAGACATAAACCTATAACATTAGGGGCATAAAAATAACATTAGAAACTCACAAATTAGTGCTTGACTGCTATAAATGTATATATATAGGGGATGCTGGAATAATTTATTTCGACACAAATGAAGAAAAGCCTTTAAACTGTATGCGTGGTCTTAACTAACGAATGTTTTTAACATCATGGACAGAGCATGTGACAAATGAGAAAGTTTTAAGGAAAAGTGGAAATGCAAAGAAACTGCTGATAACAACCAGAAAGGGGTAGCTGAAATATTTGGGGGACACATAATGAGTAAAAGAGGCTTGAAGAATTTAACACTCAAAGGATATATTGCAGAAGCAACGAATAATCTACTTCACAACTGTGAGTAAATTGATGGAAGAGCAAATGCCTCAAAAAGAGGGGTTATAAAGGAAGAATTATTACTGGGAGCAACAAAAAGACACGAAGTTGTGGCGAACAATGATAACTCACGATCTGAAAGGCGGTAGAAAGAGAAATATGTGTGCGCGTGAGATAGATAGATAGATAGATAGATAGATAGAGAGAGAGAGAGAGAGAGAGAGAGATCGTTATATGAATAAGGAATTATTAGAGGAATTTTTATGCGAAATTTCCAATATATAATTTTCGATCCAAGTTGTTTATTGCGAAGCAAGGAGATTATATTAAAATACATATTTATTGCATGAAGAATATTTTTCATTCATTGATTTATCTACGCTTATTAAAAATATTAGCAAAGGGGTTAATTTACTTAGTAGTTAATAAGAACAGAATCCCGCAGAATGTACGTCATTTCGTCAAAGACTCCATTTCACGTTTAGGATGCAGATTTTATTGGACTGGTCTGAAGAAGAAAAAAACAACATGCAAATGGAATTGCAATACTTTAATTATCAGCTATTTTAATAGACAACGTCTTATACCAATCAGAAAGACTGATAGCTATAAATTTAGTTATATGGCTGTAAGAAGGAAGCGACTCTCAATCCGTTTAATCTTAGATTATGTTTTGCGCATTTATAAGTACAGATGTGAAGAAATCGGTCTAGAACATTTAAGTATACAGTACTATCAGTAGAAAACATCGAGACGGCGATTGTTAATCACAAAGATCTATACTAAATAGCTAAACCACATGAGATGACAGTAAGGCTTCAACAGCAGCAGTAAAAAGAGTGAAGCTTCAGTGAGTGAAATAAAGCGTGACAAGCAGCAACAGCACATTAGTAGACACATTAGGTTTAAGGGTCCAAGTTCCACTCAGAATTGTCGCAATATAATAGCGCCGTGAATTAAGTTGGTTAGTGTTGAATTTGGTGACATAGTAATTGCAAGTTCAATCCCAGGGCAGTGCAGTGTGTACTTGGACTCAGTGGAAGTTGAGTCAGCAGTACTAAATAAGAACTTAGAAATGGACAGCGTGCATTATGATTAACTGGATCAACAATTACATGATGAATACCAGAGAGCACAATGGATGAAATGTTGTGATAAAAAAACAAAAATAGGGAGAATAGTCTGCTTGTAAATAATGTAAATAAGGATAACTTCTTATCCTAGAAATTGACATGAAAAAAAAAAAACACATCACTTGCAGACATAACTCAAAAGAGAACATAATGATATAATTAAGTTGTTAATTTTCTACACGACGACAAAACAAAACAAAAAAAAAATTAAGAAAAAAAAGAAGAAAAAACGAAGCAAAGAAAAATAAAAAAAATTGGGAGGAAACTCCTATCCTATCAATACAAGAAAGAGCTATAACAGAGTGTTGTAACCCAGGGAAGGTTACTGAATAAAATAATCAAACGAAAGTTCGGTAATGAACGGTAATACCTAGGACAAGAACAACACAAATAAGATTCGCCAGCTAGAAGTGAGTCAAGTGAATTCCACAATGAATCTCCAACAAGATATCTAACAACCACCCCACGCAGTCAGATGTGGCACGAGGCCGAATTTAATGTGGGGTATCCGAGCCCGTAGTCTCGGCCAAAATTTCCCCGTAGGCCCGGTATATAACGAGGTCTGGTGCAAAAATAATGTCGTTTTCTCACATAGTAACATATGTGAGAAAACGACATTATTTTTGCACCAACCTAATACAACTCGGAGAGTGGACATGAGAAATCTAATTTCATGTTAAACTGTTTTAATAAAAATATTTCAATAATTTCAGCCGACATTAATAGAAAATGTTCAATCAATGAATACCAAATGAATACCAAATGAATACCAAATATTTCCTTTATGGAAATGGCCAATTTTACCATTATTGTTACAATTACTAATACCATTGGGTTATGTAACGTAATTAGGAACTATTGAAGAGACATATTTGGTGAGAGCTTTAGTGTATTAATATTATCTATTAATTATATAATTTTATTGCCTGAACAAATTATATAGAAAGAATAAAAAGGTGAATAAAGGCGTTATGTAGACACATCTTTTTATGTACATACGTGTGCAAAATTTATATGACAAATTGTGTGAGACTTTCATTTTGAGAAAAGTTCTTTGTTGGTTTCTTAGAAATATATATAGGCGTGTCTAGTCAAGTAAGTTTAGGGCAATGTGTGCTGTTTTTCTGTGTTCAATGCGACATGAAGTTTGCCGTGGACTGAAAAGTTCACCATGCCTTACTGAAACATATCCTATTTCTAAGACATCCTATGCCTAAAAAAGAAAAAAAAAAAAAGAAAAAAAAAGAAAAAAACCGAAAAAAAAAGAAGAAAAAAAGAAAAAAAAAAAAGAAAAGAGAATGATACTTATATGACAGTTTATTATGTATTACTTTATTTAACGCCATCTCGAGGCTGTTAGTTGAAGTTCTTTGGCAGTCGGGCAATTTCATAGTTATCACCTACGTATAATTCTGTCGTCACCGAAATTGCATTCGACAATAGGTGAATACTCGTAAAAATCTGACATTATTTAATTAGAAAAGCTTTTAATTAATCTTGTGAATAAGATATATTATGGGTACTATAGTCTTACGAAAAAAACATTTTTTCGATTTAAATATATATAATAATTTCTATGGGTTTCTTTTCAAATTCTGAACATTTGGGGAAATCACTTTCCTATAATTAATCTCCGAAGCAAAAAAAAAAAAAAAAAAAAAAAAAAATCAAACAATAAACAAACTACTACTCGTATAGTTAGCACCAAAAGTGATTTATAAGACAGCTTCTTAGTGAATATAAAATACTCAATAGTCAATATCAATAAATTGTAATTATAACTAATAACTACATTAGAGTACAATTTATTGATATTTACTATCGCGTATCAAGGGACATTACTCTGCATAGCTTAAAGTGAGTTTAAGTTTATTATCACGTCTTGTCTCTTGTGTCTTTTCTTCCACTCCACTCGCTGACGTATATACACTGAAATGGTATTAAATATAGGTTGCTATAGTAGTATTCCTGAATAATTATATAGATGATGTGACAATGTTAAATAACTGTTGTTAAGAAAATGACAGGTTGAACAATATCGTGCCATTTCAGCTTAATTCATTTGTTTTCCAAACCAGCACTTACGTGCTTAGCTCAGTTGTTACAGCATATAATGATAATCACTTGATGAATAGTGGATGGCATTTTCCCAATAATCGGTCAGTGACATCCTATTCATGGAGATTTTTTTATTCTATTATTTTAATTTTAATGCCATGTTCATCCAGAACATAGAGGATCATGACTCTCCACAGTTTTCTGAGGACAGACTTTACCCTTAGTTTGCAACCAGTTTTCCGCAGAATAAAATAGCAACCTACTGCGGGAAAAATCTTCTGTCTTGTCAGTCATGTATCGAAAGAGACATGATCGCCTAAGCGTGTATCACGTATGACATTTGTGGTAGTCAATTTCCCTCGCTAATTTATATTAAACACAATGTCACAAAATAATAACAAAAAATTTAGACAAGAGAAATAGATTTTTTATATAACAAATGTACAAAACAATAGTTATGAATTTTGTTTAAAATGGTGAAATAAATTTGTTTCTTTTAGATTTTTGTGTGTGGTAATGTTCCAGTTTTATAGACTGCAAGTTATACCGTATTTGTGTGAATTTGAAAAAATCAGTTTAATGTAATATTGTTTGTATTAAAAATAAACAGTTCAAAGTTTGTGAAAAAAGCGTGTGTGTCTGTGACTTACGTTGTGTTTGACGTTTGAGTATCTGTCGTTGTTTTCTGACGTGAGTTTAGTTTGCATTGAATGAAGGAAATAGACTGTGGTTATGTTAAAAAGGATTTTTAACTTATACCCTGAACTTCAGTTGAAAGTTATTCTATGATGATTGTTGTCACGTAGCTTGTAGCTTTTCGGATGATTTTCCCCCTCCATTTTTCTTAATTGTTTGTTGTCTATATAAGCAATATAAGTCACGTAACAGCCTCCAAAAAATGTTTTAAAATTTTGGTGCAACCTTTGATCAGGCCAAATTAAGGTCAGACGTGCCATGTGATATTTTTGAACCAATCAAATTACGTTTGTTGTGTAATTTAATTTGGAGCCTATGTTTTGTTTAATTTTTGAAGTTTTGAGAACAATATAGGATCAGGATCCTATGCACTCAACAGACTGGCTGAATTGTCATTACTTTTTATGAAAGATAGTTTAGCAGTTTGTCTCTCAAGTTCACTGCAGATCTCAAGTGAAACTCATCTATACGATACAATTGCTAAAGATACTGGGAAAATAATCGGCTTATTTTATCACTCTGATAAGTACCTTACTCCTTCTGTCGTGTTTTAGGCTTACATCCATATCTCGATCAAAAGCCGGTTCTCGTTCAATCACCGAAATTAAGCAACACCGAGTCTGGTCAGTAACTAAATGGGTGACTGCTTGAGAATACGAGGTGCCTTAAGCTTGTATGTGCGGGTGGTGTGATGGATAATGGCTCGGAATTGAAAATCGAAGAGCCGAGTTCCAATTCTAGTTGGGTTCATTATATTCCCTTACACGCAAATACGCTTGGGAAAGGCATGAAACCAACTTTTCCCTCTCTCTCTAGGTTAATTAGTAAAAATTGTATCAGTAAATTATTATTATCTCCAAAATCTTTTTGCAATGTAAAAATATTTTTTGGACTTGAGTAACCAGCAAAGTGTTGATAAGTCGTAAAAAACAAATTTCATCATAATCATTTTAACAGTAACCCTCTATCCTGAGTGGCTCTCTAACAATTTATTGGTTAAATTTCTGTATAAAACTTTCCTCTTTGCGTTCCCCTCGGTTTTGAATTCAGAGTAGCCTTTTCCTATACTGGCTGCAATTCAAGGCTAAGAGGCCCAGTCTACCCTGCTATTTATTGGTAGTAAAGGCGGATTCTTACCTTTCCCAAGGGCATAGTATGACGTGGATGCAACAGCCTCGGGTATACATTGCAGTTTTCGTGCCGATAACAGTTATGTTATCTATGCTCTTTACGCAGGAATTAGGAGTAGGATAGACTAACTTCAGATAAAAAAATGTTTTGTCACGGTAAGAAAATATTTACTTCTTTCAAAATTCGCAGACTAAAAATCTTTTAGAAAGACTTTTAAGCAAATTTACCACTGTATATGATTGAAATTATCGATTCAATTGCTGCATTCTTACAGCATTATTGCTTGGCTGCCTTGGTCCGTTTGAGAGAAAATAAGAAATGGACATTTACCGGAAATAAGTGATTTTCAAGATGCTAACGGCCATTTCTCATGGGTGTGGCCATTTTGGTTTCGATTGAATACTCTGCAGTACAGACGAGGCCAAACGATAACCCGAAAACACAATAAAATAAAAATACGACGGTGGACTGAAAAGTTTATAGGCTGACTATGATTAAGTTATGCTAGATCTGTGAAATCTTGCATGCATTAATTTTACCTGTTCTTATTAATAACGGCATTATCACCAGGTAAACTTACATTTGACTGTTCAAAAAAGTCTGTTCATCAACATCAGATATGACATCATCATCACTGTGATACTGATTCCAATGGCAGCTGTGAGTAACTGTTGCTTTGAACTGGTTAATCACCCTCACTATTCTCCTGATTTGACTATCATCTGTTCTCCAGCATGAAAAAATACTTGGCTGGGAACCAGTATTGCAGAGATGATAATGTTATATCTGCTGTTGATGACTTTTTTGACCAACAGGATAAACATTTTTCTTTGAACAATCAGATGTCATTTACCTGGAAAGAAACAGTTATTAATAAGAAGAGTTGAAATTAATGCATGCAAGATTTCACAGCACTAGCACCACTCCTTCATACTCAGCCTATGAACTTTTCAGTCTACTCTCGTCTAGAAAGAAAGGTCATATTGTACACTACTGTGTCTACGTTGGTTTAGTACTCTGCGCTGGTTAGTTCATAGCATAAACACTCGGAACTAACATTTCAAGGCGTCTTGAAAACATATTGTTATAGTGGAACGCACCTATTCTATAGTTAATAGACTCTCCCACCTATAATAAGTAGGAGTAGTAAGAGTAACAAGTCAGTCGCTCAGTGGGTTGGCCAGTCAGTCGATGCCGGACGACCGTTAGTCGGATACTAATGGTTTTAAAAAATTACCGAGGAGTTATACATCAAGAGCGGTGTTAAGATAAAAAAAAATCGTCCTTTTAACACAGCACTTTTTGCTGGTACGAATGTTATGATTTGTCTTATTTCTAATTGATTCCTATCGCACTATCAACGCAGAAAAATATTTTTGTAACTCATCTGTTTGAATAACACTTAAGTTTCTTTTTTGATTTACTTCACCAGCACAAAAAGGACTTCGAATTCAAATCGTTTGTTTGTTCTACTGTAGATAACTCCCAGTTGCAAACATCCGCCAGTCCTTTACCCCACTGACACAAAAAATGTCTACGTCAAACTTTAACCCGGTTTCTTAAATACACAACTGCTATGCCAATGCAGGAACTTTCAATACTGTCGTCTGCACCTACATAATCAATGCTTTAATTTATCCCAACTCTTTCAAGTTGGTGTCACAGTGACCCTACCAAAAGGATTATTCATTCAATGTTGACTTATTTAAATTCAGTATTATATCGTTTTCTTTTGTTAGAACCACTCGAAAAGCAGTTAAAAAACAATCATTTTCTAAATAAGAAGTAATATTCAAAAGTTCGAAGATAATGGGAACGATGAGAGAGCCGTTTCCACACAGGAAATATTCGGCATTCATTGTCCGAACAGTTACTGTCAATTTAAATTTCTAAAACCTTTTTATGAAAACATTTTTCAATAAATTAAGTTCATTAAATGTCATAAGTCTTTCTAATACTGATGGAAGTTTCCTTCCAACTTTTTTGTTTATAGCAATGCTGAAGGTTAACTGCTTGATATCATTATTTTCTCTTCTACCCATGCTACCCATTTTTCTCTTCTACACGTGTTACCCATTTTTGTTGTTGCTGCTGTTGGAAGTGTTTTAAGTGACGTGCTTTTTGCTATTTAGCAAACTTCTTTGTTGACACTTTGGTAATGCCACTCTGTATGGTCTGATGACTTATTGCTTTGTTTCAGATTTATAACATTATAGTTCTTGAAGGATTATTGTAGCGTTTTTATTTTTCTAATTTATACCATTGTCGTATGTAAGAAATAATTCTGCTTTTTAAGTCATTAAAGTAGCAATATCTAAAGAAAACTAATATGAAAGAAAAAAAGTGCAAAACAAATTATTAGCAGATTTACTTCATTATTAACTAATAAGATATTTCGTTATCATGGTAACATAAGGAATATTCATTTATTGGTGTGAACAAATACCTTTTACTATAAAAACGAAATATCTTATTACTAAGAAGAGGAGACCAGTCTGCGTGACCGATAAATATATATTTACATTGTGTTTTGTATTATAGAATAAATATGAAAAGGATGCAAAGTTTTATGTAAATATTACTACTACTACTACTACTAATAATAATAATCATAATAAAGCATTACAGTGTAACCCGGATATAAGAGACCCTGATATAAGAGACCTGAATATAAGAGAAACCCGGATGTAAGAGATAGTTTCTCTTGTCCCAAATTAGAGCCTGTGTTAATGTATATATAATCGACCAAACCCGGATATAAGAGAAACCC
Organism: Acanthosepion lycidas; assembly: GCA_963932145.1. Lineage (NCBI taxonomy): Eukaryota > Metazoa > Mollusca > Cephalopoda > Sepiida > Sepiidae > Acanthosepion > Acanthosepion lycidas. The sequence continues at coordinate 102,834,867 of OZ010573.1, read as the reverse complement.
GGATATAAGATACTTCTTCTCCGGTCCCGACAACTCTCTTATATCCGGGTTACACTGTACAACATAGATTCAGAAAACAATTCTAAGATGAAATTGAGGAAAAACATTTTTTCACTTTCAACATTCGTTATTATACGCAATTTTTACACTTAAAACAAGCTAAAATTTAAAAAATTAAACATGCTCACAGACGCCATCGGTTATACACGTGACATCCACAAAACCAATGAAAACAAAACAAACACAGAATTTAAAAATTCATACAGACATAGACACTAATGCCAAGAAAATAAACACGCGCTGTATGCACAACCAATGAAAACAAACCAACATTGAATTTAAAAACAGAAATATCACTCCAAATTATTCTACTCCTAAAATTCCTGATGAAGCTAAATAAATAGCGAAACATGTCGAATTTATAACGGTGTCCTTTTTATTCCTTATCAAAGACAGCCGTAAAAATAATTAAAAGTAAGTATAATTTGAAATTCTTTAACGCGAAAGTTTTTAATTTTTCTTTTTTTGCATTTAACAGAAATTAAAAGTTTATGACTCACCAGATGTAAACACATTGGAATATTTTGATTAGAGGATAAAACATCTCTGAAGATGTCAATCAGAGGATATTCAAATAAATTCCTATATCCACCCCATAAAAGTTGTTATATATTTGAATGCATATTTCACATATTAAATGCAACACTTATGGGACAGAGGTAGTTAAATATTATTTATGAAAATGTCACTTCAATAGAACTTATCTCCTCTTTTATTAATGTCTTTAAAAGCTTTAGCCTATTCATATACATTTTCCCAGGAATCGTGAAATGTCAGCGTATTGGATTGTAGTCCATGTTTCGTTTTATACTGAGAACTCATCCTGAAAGGTTTGAAAAATTGATTTTTAAACAAGAGTAAAAAAGATTTCTTCATAGAAACATGTTACTCACCTGATCAAACTTGACAGATTTCAAAATCGTTTACGCGGCATTGTGGGTGATAATTAATATTTCACTCGACAGCCTCTTTCCCACAGACGCAACGTCGCAAGCCTATTGCTACTTCCATGGCAAATGTTCAGACGTGCTCTATTCTCTGGTGCTACCAGCTTATACCTTTACACCCTAGACCGGCATTACTACATCCACAGGGTTGAATTTTTCCATCAAAAATGTATTGCTAGTAATATCTTTTTTTTTCCCAAAAATGTATTGCTGATAATATTTTTTTACAAAGTATTTCTGGTATAAAAACCTATTTTTACACTTTTACAATGTTTTGACTTCAGTTTGTGTGTTTAACTATTTGCTCATAGCAGGGACCCTAACAAGTGCTACCACCCCGGGTCAGGGTGGACCTGGGAACACCAGCAATTAAGTGGTGGTTCCATGCTCCTCAAATCCTACTGATCAGAGGCCTTGCTGTCGGACGTAGTTTATCGTCTTACCCAGGACGCAGATGTAATTTGTCGTCATACCCAGGACGGCTGCCTGTTTTGAAGGATTCGTAACCTTTAGAAAGGAACTCTCAAATTCGTGACCAGTCTAGTGCTAGTAAAATCCGTCATAACCACAGCGCGCAGATACCAACTTGTAGACGTCGTGATTTATATTAATTGCTATAGTATTATGATATTAACATTTAAGTACGCAAAAAAAAAAGAAGAAAAATTCTACATATAGTAAGCATGTAGGATGTAACATATGCTCACTTTAATGTCGGAAGCCCATACACGTACATGTTGCTCAAAAAGAAAACATGCCTTCGCCCCGTGACTATTGTCATTCTGACATCTGAACACTCCGACCCTCTATCTTTAGTTGCATTGGGGAAATTGGATGTCGCCGGCATTTTTTTCGCGACGTAGTTAATCATAGATCTTCTCAGCTTCAGCTATGGTATTCTTAGTATTCGTCTATAGAACCACAGCTGTACTGCTTTTCCATACTTCAATTATCCAAACGCACCATTATTCTTCGAATAATGACGAAAAACAAACCAGAATACCTTGAGAGGATTTTAGAAAAACATAGTTTATTTTAGTTGCTGTTTGCACAAGTTCTCTAAAAGTAGCGACTTCCTTTTTTCAATTCTAATGTTTGACAGCAATACGCTGCAGACTGGACTCTAAATTGCCCGTTTACAACTAAGATAGGTTATATGTATCTCTGCTCGTTTCTTTTTCCTTGTCGGTATGGTCGAGAATATACCGACAGCATCCTATGCAGGGTGGTAAGGCTCTCCTCCAAAAGGGACACCTACGAATAGGGTGTTTGAAAACTCAGATATCAGATACCAAAATTTACTTATAGACTAAATCAGGCATGGACAACTTTTTCCGATCGGTGGGCCGCATCAGATTTCCCATCATAAGGCTGGCTGCGCTACTAAAAAGATTCAAGGCAATTTTTCGTTGAAGCTGCCTCAGCCACTTTCACTATGGAAGACCAAACGCGTAAGCATCTGCTTTAGAAATAAGAAATGGTTGATTGTGTTTTTGGAAAAAAAGATTTCTCAACAATTAAAAATTGAAGTCTCGGTATAATATCATAAAAGACAGTGTTTAGCAGACACTTCTGTACGTGATTTGCTTCTCATTTATTCATTCGAAAATATAAAAAATAATTTCAGAAATAAAACAAATATATTTCTTCTCAAGAGAAAAAATTATTAACGACCTGTTTCTAAAGTAAGATGTTTACACGCATCATCTTCTTTAGTGAAGAATGGTTTAAAATGATGGAGACTCTACCTTCCAGCAAAAGTTACAAAATTCACGGAACATTTTATTTAATCATTATTTATGTATACGCTTATGTATGAGAAATTGTAGGTGAACAAGTGAGAGCGAAAGAGAGTTTTTAATAAACTTTAATTTCCCCATGAAATTCAGCGTTCCATTTAAAAAGCCAAGAGGGGCACAGTTTTCCCATAACTAGTCTAAATGTTTACCCATGGACTCAAGCATAAATACGATCAATGTTTACCAATACACTCAAGTAAAATAAAAACACAAAAAAAATGAATTAGACATTAAATAACACATTATGGGTTGTTATATCGTAAAATACAAGGACCCAATCCAATCCAATCCAGTCCAACCCAGTCCAATCCATTTTCTCTTCTTTTCAAAGGTCTGGATGGTAACCTGATGGCCTGTTAATTCACGGCTATCTGCAACGCTCAGTTCTTCCCGTATTTTAAGCAGCGTTAGTTGGTTGATTTGTTTAATGGCATATCAACTCCTTATGTGTCATTTAATGGCGAAATTTAATTTTCGTGGGAGCTTCGAATTAAAAAAATATAATATATGTTATTCTGCTTTCACGATTGAATACATAGTAGATGATACTCTGCTTTTGTGTATATACAGGTTTGTGTGGACATAATTACTAGAGGCGATGCTATGTATGTTTTATGTTGTAATTTTGTTAAAGTTACATTTTGGAATACAACTTGATTGTAGGATATTATATGCATTAATGTCATGAAAGACTTCTTTCATGTTGGTTGTTGAATTTATTTAGCTGCATATAAACCACGATGGGTTTATGGCGAATGTCGAAATATAAATATTTTGAACGCAATTGTATGCCTTCAACTACAGATTAAATGTATTGATCCTTGTACATTAAAATATATTGTTGGTCATTTTAATATATATATTGTTGTTTTTTTAAATATTGTTGCAGTTTTTTGGGTACTGTGTACTAGTGAGCCAGTCAAAATGAGATGACTCATTTTATAGTTCACCAATAGAAGGCTTAACCAATCAGAAAGCTCAAAATATTCAATGCGACGTGTATAAAGGCAGCCATTTTTTTACTCCCAAATTGTCTGCACTGCCAACCTGATATCGAAGTCTTAAAGAATTACTTAACAACCGCTACTTTCTCTGAATCTTCACTGCCGACCTCTGATATTGAACAGATTACGGACTTCACTGGATTCCATATTCAGAGACTGCGGCAAACATGGTCAACAAATATAAAATGTATTGCTGGCATTTTTATTATAATAATGATTTTTTATACTTTCATAGTATTTGGTGTTTGTTTGGGGATTCACTATTTGCCCATAGCTTGAACCCTAACAGGTTCTACCACTCCGGGTCAGGGTGGACCTGGGAACCACAGCAATTAAGAGATCGTTCCACGCCCCTCAAAACCTCTGATCTCTCGAACTGAGGCCTTGCTTCTGGATGTAGCTTATCGTTATTCCCAGGTTTTTAAGCAGTGTAGAGCCTGGTTACATGGGTGGCCGCTTGGGAACACTAGTTGCTGTAATCTTGGATGTGCGGGTGGTGTAATGTAAATTTTTTCGGAATTCTTAATCAGAGAGGAGAGTTCTAATTCCTGTTTGGTTCATTATAGTCACTTATGTGCATATACACTTGGGAAAAGTATGAATCCACCTCTTATATCATTAAACCATTATTATCTAAAAAAAAAAACAATCTAAAATATGTTCTGGCGTTAAATAACCTGCAAAGTGCTGAGAAGCTGTAGAAAACGAATCAATCAGTCAGTCTTCCCGTGTTTCTGTGTAAGACTCAGTGAAACTACGTGTAGAACTATTGAAAGTTTAGGGTGCGATGGATAAATTATCGTCTAAATTACGCAAAAAGGAAAATGACACTGACATCTCATTTTAAAGGATATATTTACCAAAATTCCCAAAAAATATTTTGAAATACTAATGAGTAAAGTTATTCAATAAAATATCCGTTAGTTTCAACCACGGCCTCCATACGACATAGGAATCTTCTGCAACTCTTTTGACCGGTCTCCTTGCTTAAGTTGGTGAATGCTGCCATAATCCTTGCCTTCAGCTCATCTTTGGTGTTACAGGGAGTTTTGTTGGTCTCTCGCTCAACTGTGCCCCACACACAATAATCAAGGGGGTTATATTCTGTGGAGTTAGGTGGTCAGATGTAAGCGGTGATGTGGTCGCAGAATTTGACAGCCATGACTGCTTTCTCCTGCTTGTGTGGCATAGTGCAGAGTCCTGTTGGCAGACATAGGGTCTTCCAACAGCCACTCTCTTGATCTAGGGCAGCACTACCTCTTCAAGTCACTTGATGTAGGCCTCTGGTTGAGTCTGGGTCCCCATGGGAGGATGAATGGAGGCATAATGTTGCTATCACTAGTGATCACTCCAAATAGCTTCGTAATCATTATTTGGTTCAACTAACTCTTTCCGAATTCTTTGGACTTTGATACGCAAACACTCTGTTTACGCCGCGAATGCCAAGCAGTACAGCATACAGTTTCCAATTTCTGGCGTAGTGAATCGAGTCATGGTGCTCTCTTTCCTCACATACGGTAGCCAACTGACCCTACTATACTGTGCCGTTGACAAAATCAAAAACAAACAATGCGCATGCGTGAAAGTAAAAAAAAATAAAAAAATAAAATGGCGACAATTTATCCATCGCATGCTGATATATATATATATATATATATATATATATATATATATATATATATATATATATATATGTATGTGTGTGTGTGTGTGTGTGTGTGTGTAACGAATGCACAGCCGCAATTTTCGACGGATTTGCACCAAAATTTACATGCACATGCTCCAAGTTAGTGGAAAGGCCAAGACCGACTTTGCATTTCCCAACTCCCATCGATAGTGGAAATAATCGATTTTTTCATGCTTCTACGACCGTTTTCATGAAGTTTGCGGCCATTTTCTACTGGCCAGAGTGAGAGCCTATAGCTGCCTGCCACGAATAGGCAGAAAAATTCTATTAACCAGCGTGAAAGCCAACAGCTGACTGACACGAATGTTAACTAGCATGCTAGCATGCAAAAAAATTCGATAGCTGCATTCGTCAAAAGTGGGATAAATTTAAATCTTCATGGCGCTTTACTCTAATTGGCTCATTCACTTGCTTAAACTCAACGGTGATTCTTATTCTGCAGAAATGGGTTGGATGTGAAAAAGTATTTGTTGTTAACATTCTTTTTTCATTCAGTTTTTTCCAGTTGCGAGTCCTTTTTTAAAGCTGATCGTTTTGTGTTCATTTTGTTTAGTTCTTTTTTCGTAACAGATTTAATGTTTAGTATAGAGCTTAGAAAAAATTCACAGTGTGAGATAGGCAAGAAGTAAGGCATGTAGCAACATCAGCACGGCAAAGGGCACTCCTTTAAAGGCAAAGAAGGGTAAAAATATTTTAAGTCAAGTGATAGCGATTGCTGTATGGGTCGTACGATTTTTGAATCAAGCACGGGCAACGTCGGGCCATGCTGCTAGTATATATATATATATATATATATATATATATATAGAGAGAGAGAGAGAGAGAGAGAGTGAGAGACTGAGCACCAACTGTAACCAATAATAATTTTACGTAGTAATGTTATGGAGTATTAAGATTCCCCCTTTAATTTACGCACTCTAAAGCTCTTCCACCTTCCGAATGCACATGACTAGTTTTCTTCTAAACCAAGTCAGATAAACTCGCTAAAAAAAAAAAAAAAAAAATGGAACCACCGGCGAATACATCTCTGTATAAAAAAAAAAGAAAAAATTGCATGGTTTGTTAATCGATTCTGAAATTCTCTGAAATGATTCTAAGCAATCACATAAATTCGACGGATAGATGTCAACGTCTTAATCTAAAGGATTTTTAGAGGTAATTTTTATTTTCGATCGGGGAAATAATTTATCTCACTTTTGCCCAACTTGAGGAGTGTAGTGAGTGAGTGTAAAGCCATACTCAATTTTACAACGTTACTAAGTTGTCTTCAAGTTAATATTCAGGTTCGATTCAGCCCTCATCCCAACGTAGTGATTTTCCAAGCGTAGCTTGGATGTGGCACAAGGCCAAAAGTAAGGGGCACCCAGTGAGGATCGAACTCACTATTCATTCGTAATTGTTTTAGTGAGACAAGCTTGCTAACTATTACACCACCTCGGAGTGCCCCCTCATCCTAACATATTTCTCGAAATTAATTAACTTTCTTTATAAGTTCTTTTCTCACATTTAATTCCACTGATCATTAATAAATCCTACTCTCACGTTCACTGGCTATGGACTACAAAACCGGGACATTTAAATGTTCGTCGATCACTCACCTCGTACCACGTCTGGGTTAGATTTTTGTTTTTCAAATATGTTATGTGAAGACTTGTTATATGCTGTGTGAATATCCGGATGCACGCATTTGGTTTAACTTCACTTCGATTAATGTGTAACAGATTTAAGCAATCAAATGTTTTTTTAATGATGTCCTCATAAGGAATGACTATATGTGATTTGTTTAAGTGCAAATACATTACAAGAATCAACACCAGATGTCGCCCCAAATAGTCAATAATACGCAGACGAGTTTTCAAACAGTAATTCCAAATGATAGAATAATACAATACATTTTGGCTGAATAACCGTCTCTTCTATTTTGAAGAATAGAAATTCAGATTCATATCAAACTTAAAAATTTGACTTACAAATGAAACAAATAATAACCCCTTAATAAAGATGAAGAGTTATTTATTTATTTTTAATAAATGTGACATTTATTAAATTTACATAAAAATAATAGAACCAAATACAAATTTTACAAATAAGTTTGCACAAATGTTTCCTTTTGTGCACCTTATTAAAGGCAAGGTAACCAATTCAAAAAATTGAAATATGTCTCATAAAAAAGATAAATTATTCAACAAATTTTCAGTTATCGAAAAATCTTGAGAAGCTACAATGCAATTTGTTTCAAGAAAAGGTTGAAAATACACATTCTTTCAAAAAATACACTTAAGTTGAAGTCCAAACTGACAAGTTTTTGGCAGGTTCACCAGAGTCACTAGGACTTAAACAAATTTGTTTTTTTCTTAACACAGTTCGATTATTACAAGATTTTTTTTTATTTCCCTGGTTTCACTATGATTCTGTGTAGTTCCTTTCTTCGTTTGCTTCTTACTTCTGTAAGAAACAGCTTAGTTCATCCGCTGGTGACGTCCAAAATTCTTTGTTCTGCTGAAATTTTATAACTTTCTTTTATCTTCTGTTTTCTTGTAACCTTCTGAAATCATCTGTTCAACTCAATTTCTAATATAGTCCCCCAAATATGCTCCAGATGGATCTCAGATTTTAAATTTGCGTGGATGGAAGTAACCCTCCTGATTGGTCAAAAATAAAATTGTGTATATCTTTTTGAAATGTTAAAATTAAGTCAGAAAACGTTCACCTTTAACAAACTTATTTTTGGAGGTTCTTTTTCGAGCCACTCTATATTTTAAAAAAAATTTAAAATATAAATACTTAATATCAAAATTATTAGTTCATTTTTTTATTATTCATCTGGATTTCTTTTAATTATTTTAAAACATTTCGCTTAAAAGCAAGTTTAATAAACAAACTTAGATTATTGCATTATTTCTTTTATCTACACTTCTTTTTATTAATCATTTATTTAATGTCTATTTCTTTTTAATTTTTTTTATTCTTACTTCATGAAGAGCTATAAACAAATTTACTTTTTCCTATTATTTTTTTAATTATTTTATATTCAAATTTTAATTATTTTAAATTACTTTATGAAATTTTTTCTAAGCATCATGCCAAAAACGAGGTCCTTGGATTTGTTATCTGACACCTTTCGAGTATCTACCCCAGTAGAATCCCCACTGATATCAGTTTCAGAACTGTTTTTCTAGTATGGCAGGATTTTACTTTAAGCGCATCTACATAGATTATTAGAAGAACTAGTCTTATATTACACAGGAAAACAAAGTAATGATGCAGTACTCAATTAAATAAAGTTTGCAGATCCAGAAACTGCAGTGTAACCCGGATATAAGAGGGTTGTCGGGACCGGAGAAGTCTCTTATATCCGAGTTTCTCTTATATCAGGGTTTGGTCTATTTTGTCTGTTTTGTATGGCTTTAATTTGGGACCAGAGAAAATCTATCTTATATCCGGGTTTCTCTTATATCGGGATCTCTTATATCCGGGTCTCTTATATCCGGGTTATACTGATTCAGAATCCTGTTAGCACGTTAGGTTTTTACGATATGCACATAACATACCTAAAACGATTTTTCCGAGAATGGGAAGAGAGAGAATGCACCTTCTCTTATCACGAACATTAAAAAAGCACCTAAAGATTAGACAAGACTCGAAACTACTGATTGAAATTTAAAAAGAACAAAACATTAAAACAAGAACAAAAAAACTTTTACAGAATAAGCTTGCAGAAAAAATGTCTTATGAATAGGCAGATAAATCGAAAATATATAAAGCAAACGCTTTTAAAAGGATTTATAATACTTTGGGAAAGTAATACAGTAGTGATAAAAAAATAAAAAGGTCAGTATTTTTTTTAAACTAAAAGTTAGCAAACCATTTTGGTTTACCATGAAGAAATAAAAACAAAAAGATAAAAAAATAAATAAATAAAAGAGGCCAAAAGGTTATCATTCCTAAATGTAGGTGAAGCAAAAGGAATTATCAAATGTCACACCTGTGAACCAATCAGGAAGCAAGTGACAATTCTAAAATGAATTCCTTTGTCTCGGAAAAAGTGTAAAAAACACAGATAGACGACCAGGCAAAGGAACCAGAAAGTCAATGAAATAATTTCCTTCGTTCTCCCATGACCGACATTGTCAGGGCACCTAAAAATCCCACAGAGAGTCGAAAGGATTACTATCAATGAGATACATACATGCATATATGTTTGAAAGCACTCTCTTCTCTCTATTTTATGCTAAAGGACTTAGATGTTCAACACGAGAACTTTCTGATACGAACTTATGAGCTCTTTAAATATTGTGTATTTTATTTTAAAGAGATATAAAATTTTATCAGCAGATGAAAAATATATCTTTGCATTTATTTTAATAGGCGAAAAATTGGTGTATATTGGGATTTAGGTGGTTATCCGAAGATAATCACCTGTAAACACCTACGTAAATCCTACAATAGAAAACTTTAAATAAGGCAGAAAATAATCTTTAAAAAATGGTGATCCCACCTACTCGAAAAACGAAAAAAAGATTTGGCAATTCTGCTTGTATCACGGGAATTTTTAAGAAGTTTTCATCTTTAGAACAGTTCTATTCGCAAGTTTCATTTTTCTTTCGTATGTGTCTTCTGAGAGAAACAGTCCAGTTCATCCACAGGTAGCAGCCAAAAATTGCTTCCTCTTTTAGGTCCTTATCATTAAGGATGAAATTGTCATGTCACCTCGACTTCTGACTTGTTCGAAAAACTTAGTGCCTTGTGGTTGAAAATCATATTAACTTTTTCTTCGAAAATTTGATTACCTTCTAGTCAAAAATCATGTCACATGTTCCGCAGCAACAGGGATTAGGCTTTTCTTGTCCCAAATTCAAGTGCCCCCCGCTCCCGCAATTATATGATGACCCTTCTTATATAACATTGAAAGGGCTCCAGATGGATATCAACTTTAATCTTACGTAGGCGCAAGCCGCGCTTCTGATTGGACAATAAACAGAAAGACTATTTTATTTAAATTTGAAAAATGAATTTGAAACAGTTCACTTTAACCGTAATATTTTTGGCGGTTCTTTTAGAGCCATTTCTAAAACTAGAAACCTTAGCAAACAAATGTAACACATAATTTTTTATTTTTATTTTTTATAAGTCGTCTGGATTGTTTTTAAATACACTTCTCTAAAAAGTACAAATGACAAAGCTTAACGTTTATAATGTCTATTTACACATTTTATTAATTAATATTTTAAATTATTTTATATAATTAATTAATATTTTCTTCATGTATGTTAAAAACATAACATAACGTTCAATATTAATATATTAATATTTGATATGTATCAATTTGAACTAACGATATGAGATTTATTCTTGTTTATAGATCAAATCTTTCTATTTTCATTGTGGAAGAGTCAATTTGTACAGAGACTATATCATTCTTTTTATTTTTTATGATGACATCTGATCTGTATTTATGAGAATATTATAGATTGCCAAAAATGAAATAGAACTACTTTTAAAAATAAAATTTAAAACTTCTTTTTGTACCGTCTCCGTCCAGGACGTAGGGAATCATGTCTCTTCATAGCTCTTAATAAATTTTGTCTTTTGATATTTCTTCTAGACTCTATTCCGACATCTATTAAGTACGTAATGCGTTGTTTTCCTGTGTCCCTCTTGCCCGTAATCTATCCTATGCGTATGAGATTTTCCAAGTCCTCCTTCCTCATTATATTACTCCAGAAATTTCAACTGTCTCTTCCTGATTTTAAGCATAAATTTCCTTTGAGTTTCCATTTTCTCTAAAACCGCGTCGTTGTTCACATCTCGGTCGTCCATGGTATCCTCAGTATCCTTTTGTAGAACCACATTTTCTGTTGTTTCAAATCTCTTCATCTTTGTGGTTATTGCCCAGAAATCACTGCCATATAGGAAGACAGATATCGCATAACAGTTCAGAATTTTTTTCTTTGTTTTTAACGAAGTTTTTCTCTCTCTTAATACTCTGCTTAGCTTTTGGAATGCATATTTGGCTCTCCCAATGCGTCTTCGGATTTTAGTGTCGCACTTTCCATCTTCTCTGAAAACAATTCCCAGATATTTAAATTTTTGTACTTCTATCAAAGAAGTACAAAAATGGTATCTCCGATTTATAATTTACATTTTGGACTCACCCTTTTGCTAACAACCATGCATTCTGTCTTTTCCCAGTTTATGTTTAGTTCTTTCTTCTTGATTTTAATCACTATCATTTGTAAGAGCTTTTTTACTTCAGCTCATCAACTATGTTATGTGTTGTTTTCCTCTGCCCCTCTCGCCTTCAATCTGCCCTGTGAACATCAGATTTCCCAAGCCCTCCTTCCTCATTACATGCCTCAGAAATATCAACTGCCTTCCTGATGTTAATTTTACTTTTTGTTTCCATTTTCTCTAAAAATTTTTCCTTGCACACATGTTCGGTCCATGGTATCCTCAGCTTCTTTCTGTATAGCTTCATTTTTGTTGTTTCCAGTCTCTTCTTCATTTTTGAGGAGATTGTCTAGCATTGTCTTTGTTTCTAACGAAGTTCTTCTGCCTCTTAATACTCTTCTTAGCTTTTGAAAGGCATATTTGGCTATACCAATGCGTCTTCGGATTTCAGTGTCGCATATTCCGTCCACTATTAGAACACTTCTCAGATATTGAAATTTTTGTACTTCTTTAATTTTGGTATCTCCGATTTATAATTTGCATTTTAAGCTCATCATTTTGCTAACAACCATGCATTCTGTCTTCTTTCTTCTCGCTTTCATTCATTACCTTCTGTAGGTACTTTTGTAGTTTTCTTTCCGTGTCTGCCATCAGCACTGTGTCATTTGCATATTTTATGTTGATTGTGGCCGCCAATGTTGAATCCTGGTAGGACTTCTAATTCTCTCAGAATTACTTCGCTGTGTAGGTCGAATAAAAGTCTTTGTCTTGCACCTCTTTCTATTTTTGTATATCTGCTGAACTCATTTTCTGTCCGTATGCAGGCGATTTATTGCCAGTATAGATTCTTGATTATTCTAATATCTTTTCCAAATATATCAAGATTGCTGAGCAGTTCTAACAGATCTTTGTCACACACACACACGGACACGGACACACACACGGACACATACATATACGTGTGCCACAAGTTTGACTTGAAATCTCGCTTTAGTCCCTCTACTACTACTACTATATTTTTTGGTGCTCAGAAAACATAATTAAATAAAAAAAATAGAAAAAAAACCTTCTGAACATATTATTGAGGTAGAATTATCTCCCTTACATTTGTAAGTTTACGACTAATTTAGAAACACCTAATTAAGTTACACACAGGTCAAGAGATAAATTGTCAATATAAATATTGAAAAAAAATTCTATTAATCGTGGTGAAAAAACAAAAACTCATAATATTTCCATCGTTGCGACTGAGGATGCTTTTTCAGAACAATTCATAAAACTCTTTAGTCTTTTCATTAAACAAAATCGTTAACAAGCAAAATATTTTCTAGTCAAATTCAATTACCTCCCTTGAAATACAATAGTGACAATGAAAGACATTATTATTTTTTAATATAGTTTACTTATTTTTTAAATTATTACCTAACATCATGCAAATAATTGTTAGTTGAAAAAAAGAAGATTTTTATGCCGTTGAATGCTGACAATACCACAGACAGAACATGTTAGTAACGAGGAAGACGTAAGAAAATAGAAAATACAGTGAAATTGATAACTTAATCAGAAAGAGGCAGCTGAAATTTATGGGACACGTAAGAAAAATGGCTCGCAGAATTTAACATTCACAGGACAAATTGAAGTCAAGAAAAGCAGGTGAGAAACAGCGAGTAACCTATTTATTACGCTTGTATGAATGGATGGCAGAACAAAAAGGGGTTAAGGGGAAACATGACAGAGCAACAAATGACAGGGAGTTGGGGAGAGCCATAAACGCAAATGTTCTGAAAGAATATGGCACAAAGAAGAAGAAGAAGAAGAAGAAGATGAAGAAGAAGACGATTAAGAAGAAAACGCTTTCTTTAATTTGACACTGACAATTTGACAATAGACATTCGAACTCATAACGTTAGCGATAGGTTGCTAGGCTCATATGCTGACACAATTTACAATCATAAATTCAGTACTTTATATGTATTTTTGTGTGCATATATTCATCTATCTATCTATCTATCTATCTATCTATCTATCTATCTATCTATCTATCTATTAGTTACCTTGACTTTTTCGCTGAAAGAACAGTATAGAATGATGAAAAATGTCTCACACTTAATAAAAAACAGAGTTTTATCGTCAAATGTTTATGTTATTATTAAGAGAAAAGACCAAAGTATTTTTTATTATTTTATTAATTTTTTTTAATCCTTTCTAGTACATAAAAAATTTTGGTTAAAAATCTTGTCAGCGGTCGACGTAATATTTGCCATTAGATTTTAGCAAAGCGCTAAAATCTAATGGCAAATATTACGTCGACCTTCAGGTGAAAAATATTGATTTGGAAATTTTTGCAAAAATCAAATAATTGTCGGATTTTAATGAAACTTTCAGGACTTATTCAAAAATGATTGAAATTATTTTTGAAATTTTCTTTAGAAAATCTTGGTAAACATATTTTTTTTATATATGTTACCCTTCACTTATTTAATTTCATGAAATTCAAATCCGAAAATGTTTTATTGGTTTAAAGCAGGACTCCTTGGAGAATGTAAATCGTTATTTTTTTTTCAAACTACTCATTTGCCAAAAATCTGCTCCGAATCGTAAAATAAAAAATGCAATAAAACTATGATATTATTTAATTAGAAAAGCTTTTAATTGCTTTTATAAATAGTATTTATTAAGGACACTATTGTCTTAAGAAAAGAAATCGATGAATAATGAATTCTTACAAGAATTGTTTTAATTTTTTAAAATTTTAATTATAATAATTTATAATATATAAATCTTTTAAAATTCTGCATTACTTTCATCCGATTAGGTGATATTGTATAAGTGAAAACTATATTTACAAATCAAAAATTGAAAAGCTTAATACATTCATTTTGCATCAATATTTTAAAAAAATAGTTTTTAATTTTTTTATCTATATAAAATATTACGTAACCTATCCAGTTTCGAGATTCTGATCGAAAACAAAAGCGATGACTATAGTAAATTTAAAGTTAACATTCCTAAAATTAGATTACGGAGAATATTTTCCAACACTTTTACGATTACTGCGTGCTTAAAAAATATATAAAAAAAGGCGATTACGTCATTTTCTTAAATTGTGTTTTACAGATAAATTCTCTGTGAACAAAAATCATCATGTCAAGTGTTGTCAATTAAGTAAAAACATGGCGATATCGTTTAAAAGCACAGCTACTCTTTTGTTTTGAATATACGTTTCTGTGTTATTTTAAATTTAAAGTAAATAATATATTTTTTTCAAATCAGATTAATTATAATCAGCTAATATTCCTCAAGTAAAGTTTATAAAAAGTATATTTCCTTTTTGGAAGATTTTTAATACAGAGTATTAATTGCGATGAAATATGTTTGAACCAGAGTATTTTACTTACTGGAAATGGTAAATTTAATCCTTTAGCTTTCAATTAAAGTTAAAATGAAAGATTCAAGGGAGCTTTTTCATTTATAAAATATTTTAAACCATACGTATCGAAAATTAGTCGGGGGGTATCTATCTATCTATCTATCTATCTATCTATCTATCTATCTATCTATCTATCTTCGTGTGCTTATGGGTCCAGTTCATAACAATGAATGTGAATTGCTCAAAAATACAGTTAAAAAAATTAAGGGAGATAACTGTTTAGTGTTATATCTGAATGGTGTTTTTCTGAAATTATCTATTGTTTTAAAATTACACTCGTTGATTTGATTGTTAAATATTTACAATAATGAATGATTGACAACGAAAAAATTGAAAATCAAATGCTTTATTCAAGAGAATTATTTATTGTTGAAATCAGTTTAAAAGGTACCCATTATCGTAATTTAGCAAAAACGTTTTTTTAATTATACATAATTAAAAAAGCACTATTTAACTGCAAGAATAATCTCCCTTTAACTTTACAACTTTTGTCTTTCCGTTTTTTTTTTTCTTTTTTTTTTTTTCTCGAAATCAACTATTCAGCGAATTGAAGATTCGATATCATGTTTTCAGCGAGGACAATTTTTTCCGGCAAATGTCATTTGCTGTTATTATTGCTGCACACACACACACACACACACACACACACACACACACACACACACACACACACACACACACACAGACATTTATATATAAAAGCGCATACTGAAATTGTGTCCAAGCATGAAAGAGACTGTTACCAATCTGTGTTGACCCCACTGTCCACTTTTATATTCATATACGCTCTACGACTGATATTGAGCACATTTACCCATAAATAATGCATATCTCAAGACTATCTATCTATCTATCTATCTATCTGGTTAATACAAATATAAAATTTGTTACTTAGTTGATTGATGTCATGTTTAGCAACCCCAACTCTAAAGTTTGGTAGATGATCCTTTGTGTAATCTTCCAGCCCACTCACCGGCGGTATCAGCAATTCTCTGTCGATTTTCCCATTTTTGTTAGTTTTATATTAAATTAAAAAAATTATGCGCTATTTATTGGTGTTAGGCTGATTTTTTCTTTTCTTTGTATGTGTGTGTGTGTAAACGCCTATACGTGTGTATGTGCACAAGTCGAAAATGTCGTGGTTATTTTATCTTTTCATAAATTTCTATAGAAAATGGAGTCATGTAATTAATGCATCATACATCGTTTCTCTATTTCAACAGAAGCGAAAATATAAAAGTTACCTCCTGAGCAATAAAAAAAAGCTAAAGTTGCCTCCCCTGGCTATTCGATCATTTTAATTTAGTTTAGCTAGTTTCGACGAATTTGTTTGAACATTTACAGTTTACATTGACTAATTTCAGTGTAATTTTTATCCCTCATATAAGATAGCAGTTTTAGAGTGTCTAGGATTGATCGAACTCATTATTAGCAGCTTGCATAACCAGAATATTTTTCAGAAAATCCACAATTAAGCAAGGATGCATTTACGTTGTCAAAATTATATTGTCGTGTCCATAAAAAATAAATTAAAATTAATTATAGTGTCAAAAATAATTGTAATAAAATAATTATAACAATTATAATTATCATTAGTTCACTCGTTCTAAACTATTGTGAACCGAACCCACTTATCTCCTCTATACCCACAAAAACGTGACATTCTCACTATCGGATAAGCAGTCAACACTGATAGGTCGTTAACATGTGCGTCAACAAAAATTTCATCTCCGTTTCCTTTTCAGGCCATAACGGTAACATTTATTTTTAGCATTCAACAAAAATTCGTGGTAAGAAAATCCCAGTCACTTGTATTTTGTAACAAAATTATCTGGACACTCATTACACATACCTATAAAAATATACGAGAAAGACTGTATACACTATTTTTTCTTTATCTTATCATTCTGTCGGGTTCCGATCTATATTTGATCTATATCTGATTCCGAAATCACAATTTTGCTCAGTATTACTGTCTCTCGTTTCTCACTCACCACATAACAATGAGATAATAAATAATAGCCGTTTTGTTGTATCTATCTCTTGCTGTCTTTCATTTGATGAGTATTTTTTATTGGTTAAAAGCAGGACTCCTTGGAGAATGGGGCTTATAATTATTTACTCAGAATTATAACTCCAATACAATATTCATCTAAATGATCACATTCATTTGCCTTCTGCTTCATAAACTTTTTCGAACAGATGTTGAATAGATTCTCTAGTTCCTAATAGTTATAACTGAAAGATGGAAGTCACATCCACGGTTAGAATTTAGTAAATAGCAGTAAAATCGAAACGAAACAATTATAATAATTAGGTCGTTAAGTACTTTTAAATAGATATGATATATATGCATATATGTCACTTATCTGATCAAAGTGTCATAAAAAGGCATTTAACTACCCACAATCTACAAAAACCCATAAGGAAAATTCTAGTTAATAACACGATCATCCCATAACCGAAAATATCTCGGCGTGTGAGAAGCATTCTATATAAAACATCTGGCACTCAGTATTAATTTTACTTTATTTAACAACGGAAACAATGTGCTAAATTTTCTTTAAACAGACAGACGCCAACTTGAATTCCAGGCACGTTACTTTTACAGGCGTCGGAACAGACACTACTATCATACAATATACATCACACAATACGTCTTAAAAGACAACTCCCTTGAAAATGGCTAAGGGAATGCTAAAAGAAAGTATTTGGAAAAATAGACACCACGGACAATTTTTACACTCCCTTACCTTCAACAAACGGAACAATTTAAGAATACTACAAAAACTCAATAAAAAATTCGTCAAATCTTTCTTGTCTGTCATATTCAACGAAACATGTTTTGAAAGAAGCGTTGCTGCCCAAGATTCGCTGAAAAAAGCATACATTATGAAAAATTGCCCCAAACTTGATAAAAACAAAGTTTTATCATCAAAAGCTTTATATTATTATTAAGAAAAAAGCCCAAAGTATTAGGTTGGTGCAAAAATAATGTCGGTTTTTGACGTATTTTTTAACGTCAAAACCGACATTATTTTTGCACCAACCTAATAATTTTTGCTTATTTAATTATATTTTTAGTCCTTTTTAGAACGTTAGAAATTTTGGTTAAATTCTTTTTTTGCGTCCAAATGTGTTTTTCCTCGCAAAAAATCGATTTGGAAATTCTTGTAAAAATCAAATAATTATCGGATTTTAATGAGGATTTATTCACAAATGAATTAAATTGTTTTACAAAAGTTTTTTTTTTTTACAAAATCATGGTAAAATATCCTTATTTTTACATCTATAACATAACACTTATTCAATTTTATGATAATTCGAGAAATTCAATGGGTGTAAAAATTAATATTTATAAGAATTATAAACAGAACACCTTGGAGAATTTAAATCATCAAATTTTTATTTTGCAACCGAGAATCTGCTTTGGATCGTCAAATAAAAAAATAAAATAAAACTAATGCACTATTTAATTAGAAAAGCTTTTAATTGCTTTTATTGGATAGGATATATTAAAGACACCATTGTCATAAGAAAAACATTTAAAAAAATAATTAGAATAATTTATAAAGTTTTTAAATCTTTTAAAATTTTGATTCAGTGATGTAAAGGTTAGGGAATATTGTTATCAAATAAAAACTATTTTGACAAATAATAAATTGTAAAGATTATTACAAAATAAAGACCCCGAGTATTTTAAAAAGAACTTTGAATTTTTTGTATGTATGTATATATTATTATTATTATTATTATTAGTGTATGTGATGTTTCCTGCTTTGTATCCTCTACAGCCAGGTCCAAACTATGGTTCTTAGGCCCTATAGAAGAATTGCCATTTAATTGATAAAACTTTTCTTAGTATGTGAGATGTTCCTAGTAGGGCGGTTTCCAGGGCAACTTGTATGTTGATGTTACCTGGGACACTGTTAGTAAAATTGTTCATACCTTTTTCTTATGAGGCCCAGAGCTCCCATTACTATTAGTACAGTCCCAGTGTTCATTCCCCATATCCTATTAATCTCAATTTCCAGGTCTTTATATTTGAACAATTTTTCGATAATTTTCATGGAGGTGGTTCTCTCAGATGGTACTACAATGTCAATAAGTATGCACTTCCTGAATTTCTTGTCTTTTATGAGAATATCAGGTCTGTTGGCTTTCATTTCCCTATCAGTTTCAATTGGCATTCTAGAGGATAGTTACATGATTATTTTGGGTAACTGTGTCTGGTTGGTGCTCATACCATCTCTCAGTGGTTTCGATTTTGCGCTTCTGGCATATCTTCCAATGCACATATGTTGCTACCTTGTTATGTATGTGGGTATATTCATTTTTTCTCAAACCCGAGATAATATGGCCAACAGTTTCATCAAATTTTCCGTATATCTTGTATTTCGGTTTAGTTCCATCTTTAATTATGTGACAGTATTAGGATTTGGTTGCGAGGCTTTGGTCCTGAGCTGCAATAATTAGACCTTCTGTCTCAGCTTTCAACCCAGTGCTCCTCAGCCACTCATGTGTTTTCTGTTGGTCCACATCTCTTTAATTCGTTCTTTTTAGGTATTTGCCATGCAACACCTTGTCCGCCCAGTTTTTCTTTTTGTAATTTAATTTGGACAAAGTTGTTTTGTTTTATGTTTTACTCGTTTGGCGTAGATGACATTCGTTTTGTTTTTTGTTGGTAGGGTTTCAGGTATATTAAGCTGTTTCTCTTCTTTGTTGATGGAGTGGATTTGGTGTTTTACTATTTGTAAAAGAGGGTCATTGATTTTGTGAGCTATACTTCCAATCAAGTTGCATTAGACCTCGGCCTCCTAAAGCTTTTGATACGTACAGTCTATCAACATCTGATTTCTCATTTGGGTAAGCCATTTTCTGGTTTTGGTGTTCAATCTTCCATTCCATTCATTCAACTTCCATTTAATAACGTTGAAGCTGTATGTTACGACGGTAAAGGTAAGGTGTTGATAGCCTTCATTTTATTGGCATCATTAAGTTCGCTTTCTAGTATCAAAGGCATTCTTCTATAATACTTTTTGCGGATCTTTTTCTTCATAAATGAATGTTGTATTCCGACTCCTTCATTAATTCCTAAGTATTTTTATATACCATCTTTTGGTCTGGTTCCTTAATCTTGTTATTGATAACAAGGTCTAAATCTCTAGTTTGCGTTAGTTTGCTGCCTTTGAATGTGGCTTTGGCACATTTGTCGATTCCGAACTCCATACTAATGTCTTTGCTGAAGGTTTTGACAAAGGTGAATAGGATTTTCTGTTGGTTGTCATCCTTGACAAGCGTTTTAAGGTCATCAATATAAAATAGGTGGTTCAGTTTGCCATTCTGTGACATGTATCCGTAGCTGCTATTGTTCAATAGGCAGCTGAGTGGCGCTAATGCAGGGCAGACGTGTTGATAGTGAATCTCCTTGGAAGATTCCGCTTTTGATATTGATTGGTTTCGATGTTAATGACCCATTTGTATGGTTTAGGTTTCGTGTAGTCTTCCAGTTTTTCGTGCTCTCCGTTATGAATTTGACCGTTGTATATTTTTAGGCTATTCTCTATCCATGCATGTGGTACGCTGTCGAACGTCTTCTGATTCATGCTATCGATAAGTTTCTTTTCCTTGTTTTCACATCGTCCAGTATTGTTTTATTGAGAAAAAGTCGTTCTTTGCAACCGTAACTTCCTCTTTTACATTCCTTCTGTTCAGCTATGAGTAAATTGTTTTTTCTCAAGGAAGTTGTATGTCCTCTCGGTTATGATAAGAAGTGAAGATCTTGTACATTGTTAGTATTATTATTATTATTATTATTATTTATGTTGTATATACATTTCCTTCCGGGTTCCAACCAGTTACCTAAAGTCAGAAATGGCTTTGTAACATCTTCCACATATCGTTTTTGTAAAAAACAAACAAAAAAACAAAATCTAAGATCACACATATCTTACATAGTCTTCGTAACGCGAGAGCCGTACTTGTGAGAACAATGATTTGAATTTCTTTAAGGCATGGGCAAACACGAATCCCTTCAATGAATCTATCGGAACCTTTTCCAATCAACCCAAGGGCTCCAACTACAAAGTCTGAAATTCTTTAGTATTATTATGCGAAAGACTCTTGCTGTTTCAAAATCTGATTCTTTTAGTATTATGATACAAAAGACTCTTGCTGTTTCAAAGTCTGAAATTCTTTGTGAAGAGGAGGTATAGGGGTGGAAAAGAAGAAAAGCAGGTGGAAGAGAACAGTAGGAGGAGGATAGAAACAGAAGAATAAAAAGGTTGAGAAATAGAAGGAAAATAGGAGAAGGAGGAGAAGAATAGGAAGAGGAGGAAAACAAGAAGAGGAAGAGAAAAGGAAAAAAAGAGGATGAAGAGTAAAAGAAAACACAGAAGAAGAACATGAAGAAGAAGATGGAAACAGAAGTAAAGAAGAAAAAGAAAAAAGAAAGGGAAGAAGAAAAGGAAAAAGAGAAAGGAA
The DNA here is from genome assembly GCA_963932145.1 of Acanthosepion lycidas. Classification (NCBI taxonomy): domain Eukaryota; kingdom Metazoa; phylum Mollusca; class Cephalopoda; order Sepiida; family Sepiidae; genus Acanthosepion; species Acanthosepion lycidas. The sequence goes on along the minus strand of OZ010573.1, from coordinate 102,813,286 downwards.
AGAAGAAAAGGAAATGAGAAAGGGAAGAAGCAGAAGACTAGGGGGATAAAAAGAAGACAAGTAGGAGGAGTAAGAGAAGACGTAAAATAAGAAGTGGAAGAAAAGAAGGAGAATGAGGAGGATAATGATGAAGAGGAGGAGGAGGAAAAAGTAGTAACGGAGGAAGAGACAAGAAGAGAATGAGGAGAAGCAACAGAAATGAGGACAGTACTATTTTAATTAATTCTTGAATTTCCATTGAAGTAGCTAGATATAACCGTAAGTTCTATTCTAACAGTTTCTTCTCTCGTACTTCTCGTCCGTGGAACTCTTTTTCAATTGTAAATTATTATCTTAAAAAATTTCGATGCAACGTCAATCGCGACCTTCTGTCTTTTTGGATCCTATATTCATCCGTTTTTCTCATTTTCTTTAATTCCCAGTAACCCCTTCTGTCTGAGTGCCTTTATTGCTTGGGATGAAATGATTAAAAAAAAAAAAAAAGGTTGGCATAAAAAAAGAAAACAAACTGAACACAAATAGAAACAATAACCGAATATTCGGTATATTTATTAGGCATTAGCTCTGACAATGGTCATGATGAACATAAAAAAACGGGATGGATGGGAGAACAATTTATCAGGAAAAACGGGAATAATTGTTCTTTTTCTCATCTGATTGATTTGGCCGGTTGGGGTATATTAATATATATGATCCATTTTTTTTATAAGCAGAATAAATAAGGTTTTTTTTTTATTAAGGAAAAAGAAACCTGATAAAACAAAATGTCAGTAAGAGTATTTTTCTTTCGAAATAAAAACATCATATAAACACGAGTAAATACTTTATCAATTCAGAAAATTATTCTGATTGAAAAACAAAAAATAAATTAAAATATTAAGCTTGATAACTTACTTTTCATTATACATGTGTGTATTTTAAATATTTTAAGGTTGTAAACCGCTTTGACTGGCGGGTAAACCAAGTGAGGTTAGGTTCGAATCCTAGATAATTTAGGGTTTGTCAGTCTATTGTATGTAAAGACTGATTCCTGGCAGAGTGGGCGGATAAAGTCTCCTACAGATCCAACGGTCATGAAGGTGGTGTCAACAAGCGCCGTAGAGCGCATCAGAGACATGGACAATACACATAGAAGTCCAGGTCATCCCCTTCAGCCTGGAAGTCCCCCGTTGTAACGGCTCCTCGTTCCACCGGATAAAGACTCTACAGGCCGAGAGAGTGGGATTATCGCAGTGCAACGATTTCCCCACTATAAATTCTTCCCGCACAGTTCTGTTTTGAAAATTCATCCGGATCGTGTGATGAATTGCAAAACAAAGTTTTCGGACCCAAAGAACAACAACGATGATGATGATGATTCTAAGGTTATTGGTCGACTAGAGAGGAAAAGCGGAGATAATAATATCCTGTTTCGGCCGAACGGAATATATTGGATTCAGCAAAGGAAGCTTACGTGGGAGACAGCTATTTTAACTGACAAGCGCTTGGAGAGCAATCGCCCTGACATCACACTTGTACAAAAGAGCAGCTATGAATGGATCCTGATAGACGTTGAGGTACTTTGAGATAAGAACACATTGAAAGGCAGTGCGGGCGAAAATACAGAGGTACATGGACCTAATAGAGCAAATCGGAAAAATGTACCAAGCAGCAACTCATGTTTTCTCTTTTGCAATTGGCGTACTCAGGACTATTTTTGACTCGCAAGACGCCTTGGCGGGGACATCTGACGTCACCAGGAGTGCGCTGGTGACAGCGCTGCTTGGAATAGCTCATGTACTGAGGGAAATATTCTGTCTCTAAGCTGTAGGCAGGAGCTGAGACATGGCCATCATTATCCGCCCGAAAGATCTTAGAGTCAGAGAGGATCTCGATTTAAGTAATATTTGTGATAATATGACTTAATTTGTTAAACTATAAACTTTCGATAAACGTAGGTGACGTACTAAATTAATTACGTATAGGTTATGAAGGGGAATTACCAATTCGAGGTTTAAATATAAAAGTGTAACTTAATAAATAAGTAAATAGACAGAAAGAAAAAAGAAATGAAGTCGCACAGCCAGAATACGGGTTTTCTGCTTTTTCATATTTAAGAAATTAAAATATAATGGATGGAAGGTCAAATAACCTTGAATTAGTAAAAGAGGGTTTAAAATTTTCTGTTAAAAAATCAACAGTTAAAAAAAAATAAACTATTCCAACACGTCAGGGTAGGGACGGGGGCTCGGGCAGGGCGGTCTCACTTGTATTTCTTCGATCACCAACGTCTCGAGAATTTGACGGCTATGTCTTCGAGAAGTCCTGAAACTGCTTCTTTGATATACCTGTGGAACTGCTGTATAGATTAAAACATTCAATCGAGATCTTCAACTCAGAAGAAGAAGTTAAAATGTCTTCTCTTCATGTTGATTCGACATCTATCAAATAAAAGAATAGAATGTTTATTTTTGGTTTCATGTGACGAATAGAATTATCTAAATAGGTTTATCTCCTCTTTCTTGCTTCAAAAATTCCTTATTTTAATAAAGTATTTAAATGCAAATTTTGCATTTAAATTTCCCGCCAGGAAATATTGAATCACCGACAGATTTTACTCATTTTTATGAATAAGGCGTTAAGTACTTAATATGGCCGATGATCCGTCCATACTGACTGTATTCTTTTATAAAAGACAGTATTTACGAGCAAGATTTTTGCATTCATTGTAAAAAGCCTAAATTACAGTAAGAGCATATACCTAAATAGGGTAACTGAGCCTCGCTTTGCTGTAATGACATCCGGTAGCTTAATGGTGACAACACGCCTGGGCTGACCGTGGTTTCTAATGTCTATCTATCATATACATTCTATATTCGATATACGAGATAGTGCTGAAAAGTTCTTTAGCCGACCTACCTTTCAAAATCTGATCAAATGACCAAACATCTCATTTTTAAGGAACTCCTTGGTTGGGCTGAGAGTTTTTCAGCACCCATGTCGTAAAATATTTTTTATACTACATATTATACCTGATATATATATATATATATATATATATATATATCAGGTATAATATGTAGTATGCGTGTTGCAAAACAGGTCTATTCGTTCGCGAGAATCTTTCTCCGTGTGAACACTATGCTTCAATGAAGAAAACAATTTCTTTAGTGTATTTGCAGCAATCTCTATTAACTGAATTATTCATATATAGTAATACATACAGTTAATGTAAAAAAAAAGAAGAAAAGTAAAGAAAAAGGAGAAAGAGAGAAATGCTGGTTAAAATGATTACCAAAGCTTATTATTCTACCCACGAGCAGCATTTAAATTAAGAAACCGGTTGGTCCAAATGGCTTCAGCCATAATATGAAAAAATTAAAAATGGCGTACATCTTCAGATTGGCTTTTGTCAAATTGTTTGTATCGATCTAAGAAAAAAAAAGCAGCCAACCTGCTTCAAGCAAAGAGGATAAAATCTTATTTGCATAATACTACTATCATCATTGTCTTATTCATGGACTATTTTCACTGTTCTATCTGTATATCGCAACATTCATGAGAATGAGAAACAAGCATTTCAGATGAGAATCCTTACGGGGCGGGAGACATAGAAAAACAAGCGGACATTTTTTTATTTTATTTATTAATTAAATATATTTTCTGTGTTGGAAGGAGTGAATTGAGTGAATATATTTATTTTTTAAATTTTAATTTTTTAGCAAGTGATGATGTAGGGGCTTCCGGGAATGTGATCCTCACCCCACATGATCATCAGCGTATGCTCCCCGGGTTCATTAATTTTGTAGGAAAGAGTGTAGATATTTTTAGAGGTGGCCTTATAACTCAACTCCGTTGATGGATTTCCATTGGCAGACACCATACCAACATTCAGCATACCGTGACCTGCAATGCAAAAGGTGACAGAATTCATATAAAATTAAGAAATAAAAATCCTTTATTCACTCATTCAAAACGATCCTCTTTGAGGCAAATCTTACCGTTTTCTATGAAGATAATCAAATATAAATTAAGTAAAGCTGTAATATAATGTAATGCTATGGCATATATATATCATATAGATAAAGGCCGTCTTAAAAGAAAAGATAACTTTTATTTTTATTGTGTTTATTTGTGAAAATCTCAATAGATTTTGTTATAAAATTTTACCTGCATAAAAAAAAGAAATTTTATTTGGTTTATAGAAATTTTATTTGAAATGAATTTATCTGTACATGAATTTATATGTAAATGAAGAAAAAATACAAGAGAATTTAGGAAGTGTGAGCATAAGTGTCTGATGAAACCTTGTGTATTCAGTTTCAACTACCGCCCCCCCCCCCCCACAAAGTCTATGTGCTGGGAATTTTTGCACACGCCTAATATCTTTTGTTAAGTTATTATATTTGGTACTGAGCTTCTATAATAGTCAAAGAGACCGACGGAAAGATAAACAGACTGATAGATAGATAGATAGATAGATAGATAGATAGATAGATAGATAGATAAGCTGTCAGAAAGACAGCTAGATAGAAAGATAGTTATGTTGTTAGATCGATAGATAGATAAGCTGTCAGGCAGATAGATAATCAGTAAGACAGCTAGATAGCTTGATAGATAGCTAAGCAGTCAGACAGATAAGCAGTCAAACATACAGACATATAGGTAGGTAGGTAGGTAGGTAGATAGATAGATAGATAGATAACCTGCCAGATTGATAGATAGATAGATATGCAGTCAGATAGATAGATATGCAGTCAGATTAGATAGATAGATATGCAGTCAGATTAGATAGATAAATAGATAGATAGATAGTTAGATAGATATGCAGTCAGAGTAGATAGATAGATAGATATGCAGTCAGATTAGATAAATAGATAGATAGATAGATATGCAGTCAGATTAGATAGATAATTAGATATGCAGTCAGATTAGATAGATAATTAGATATGCAGTCAGATTAGATAGATAGATATGCAGTCAGATTAGATAGATAAATAGATAGATAGATAGATAGATATGCAGTCAGATTAGATAGATAGATAGATAGATAGATATGCAGTCAGATTAGATAAATAGATAGATAGATAGATAGATATGCAGTCAGATTAGATAGATAGATAGATAGATATGCAGTCAGATTAGATAGATAGATAGATAGATAGATAGATAAGCAATCAGACAGACAGATAGACAATCTAATAGATCAGAATTCAGCGTCATACTCACCGGCATCTTTTACGTCTAAAGTGATATTGGATAAACGGTTGCAGAAGGCCTTCTTCAAACCAATACCTTTAGCCTGAACCTTGCTGGCATCACCGCGGAGCTTTTTGTTGGTTGTAAGTCCTATTTTTTTCTCCACAGTTTCAATAACCAAACAGCTGGTTTCTGTGAAAGGGGAAGGCTTCCGGCCAGAGCCTAGAGGTCAAATATAAATTGCAAAAAAAAAAAAAAAAAAAGAAAAATAAATTATATATCAGTTAAATTCACATAAAACTGACGATAAATATTCATATTAAAAAGAAATAGCTTTAAAATAGATACAAATTCTGCACATAAACATTTATACAGTAGAAAATCATGCACCGGAAGAAGAAAACGATAGCATTTTTTAGTTCTATGCTTTGTGCAATCTATGCTTTCACTGCGATGTTTTTTTTTTACTCATTTTCCTGCATATAGAGACGATAAAGAATTAAAGCCGATATCAAATGCATAAATAGAATATATTTTCAGAAGCACGCATAACATAAAAGATAGTCTAATGAAAATCATGCCAGTAAATGCAAAATGTTTAATGAATTTCGGAGCTTACCGGAATATCTAAGAAAACTTACTCTCAAAATGAACGTAGAAAAATGAACATTTTACCTCCTAAAAATATCTGTACATGTGAGAAGCATTTGGGAATGCCTTTCCAAAATGTCGGTAGCTTGATTCAATATATAGCAAATAAACACTAAGATGAGGTTATGTTTTTTTTTTGACACTTGTGCTATGATAAAATAGAATAAACAATAGAATTCTAATTAATATATTTGGAAAAAAAATCATAGAAAATACTTTTTAAACCTCTTTCATCTTCGATGTTAGATTGAAATACAATATTGAATACAATAAATTTACTTGAAATAATTGATGGCGACTAGTGACAGTTATACACTCCATACTTCCCAATTACAACTATGCATTTTATTTTGTAATTTCAACATTTACATCTGTTGATTGATTTATCTGAAAAGAAAAAAAGAGTTCAACAAATCATCAAATAAAGGAAGAAATATTAAGAGTAAGATAATTAAAACTGGATACAACTTAATAATATTTGTAATTGAAAAGCGTAATATTTATAACATTAATATCATCCAAATTTCAAAATAATACTATTAAATAGACAGAATGCCGTCGATAACATTGCCTTTATTCGCTATTATCTTCAAAATGTTACATGTATGAACACATTGAAAAATGTGGAATGGTCTAGAGAAACAAGTCTCTTTTCGTTTTGGTAAAATGTTCACAGTATTTCAAAAGGTATACATTTAGTGAATTTGCCTACATTTTCCAAAATGTATTTAATTTATTCTTTTGAGTTGATTATTTCTTTAATGATATTCGAAGGTTGCGTTTTATTCCTTTATTTATTAATGGTGATCCTCATAAACAAAATGTCATACTACTAGTGTATAAAATCAATAGAAATGAGATGTATTAAAGACTAAACTAATGAAATTAATTAATTTGTTACGTGAAAACTATATTCTATCTATTTATTTTCATATCTGCCTATTTTCATATCTATCTATTAATATCTATTTTCATATCTATCAATGTATATATATTTTCATTATCTATCAACCTATCTGTTAATATCTATTTTCATATCTATCTATTGATCTAACTGTTAATATTTATCTATCTATATTAATATTTATCAGCTAATATCTATTTTCATATTTATCTATCTATATCAATTAATATTTATCAGCTAATATCTATCTATCTATCTATATCAATATTTATCAGCTAATATCTATCTATCTATCTATATCAATATTTATCAGCTAATATCTATCTATCTATCTATCTATCAATATCAATTAATATTTATCAGCTAATATCAATCTATCTATCTATCAATTAATATTTATCAGCTAATATCTATCTATCTATCTGAATTAATACTTACCAGCCAATATCTATCTATCTATCTGAATTAATATTTACCAGCTAATATCTATCTATTTATCTGAATTAATATTTACCAGCTAATATCTATTTATCTGAATTAATATTTACCAGCTAATATCTATCTATCTGAATTAATATTTACCAGCTAATATCTATCTATCTATCTATCTATCTATTTTCATATTTTTCTATCGTACATTTTTAATATATGTACAAATTCATAAAACTCAGTCAACTTAAGGCATTATTCTTTTATTTGGTTTCATGCTTCTTGTTTATATATGTATAAAGAATATCGAACACTTAATATTTTAGCAATGATAGGAGGATTATAACCTTAAAATTATTATTGTTGAGTAGAGTATATTCTATTTTCTTTAGATGGAAAAACAACTGCGATGTGAGCAAATATAAATTGTATAGAATTCAGCTCGTTGTTCATTATCAAGCGAGTTTCAATCTTACTTTCTTTTAAACTGTTATGCTTCGGTTGCATCCATGTCTTTTCTAATCACAGATAATATTAAACCAAAGAACAAATGCATGAAGTTGACTAGCAGTAAAAATGACATAAGTGCATAATAGCGTCAAACGTTGCAAAAATTTATATTAAATAAAAAACAATCACTATGATTTTAATTAATTATTAATAAGAATTTAGCATTTATAAATCATTTACCGTTCTAGCCTTTAACAATGCTGCAAAATAAAACGTATGACTTGTTAACGTACAATATATTTATAAACATGAATATATATATATATATATATATATATATATATATATATATATATAAAATCTTAACAGTTTATACATATAACAAAAGCAATTTAGATATATATGTATGTATGTGCATATACAGTAGTGACAAGAAATTTAAAACACTACCTAAAATCGTCAAGAACAAAATGTATTACTAAATACAAAATAATTAATGTGGTTTTAAAATATTAAATATGTCATTTCATATTTAATAAATATTAATTGTTTCAATCATTCTCCTCTTATATTTTTCACATACGGATGAGTTTAGGCAGTGTTCAAGAACCCTTTGAGGCTACTGTATATGCATAAATATTTCGATACTGCGCTTCGTTGCAGCCAAATCTATAAACGACACATGTACATATCAAACGCGTTTTATATGCAGTTAAGCGTATAAAGGTACATATGTATATAGATGCATATTTAAATACTACTGAAGCAGCTACAATGCCATTTCTCAAAGCAATTAAAAGCTTATAATAATAATAATAATAATAATAATAATAATAATAATAATAATAATAATCACGATAAAAGATGCAGGTATGAAGAAGAATAAAGTACATTGTAGTTATTTGCCGTTGTTTGAATAAAAAAGATAAGTAAAAGAAAGTTTTAGGAAAAAAGTTTCGATTATGAAAGCAACTGACAGATGTAAGTTTGTGTTTATCTTTGTAATTAACGTTCGTTTTCATTAAAAAAAAATGAGTATATGATGTTTAATGTTGAAATTTCATACAATTGTTATTCAAACATGCGCGGCTTATCCAGGTTAACATCATGCAATAGAACAAGAAAATCGCGGGAGAGTAGAATAAAATTCCGTCTTAAATTATGAATAAGAAGAAAAATATTGAAACACAGATTGCTTGTCAGTTTCGTAACATACTTAGAACTTCGAAGGTACACGACTCTAGTGACATCTAAGAGAGTAGTGAGATCGTAATGCGCCATATTTCTGAGGGAGGTGGTTATGTTTGTTTTGTGAATAGATGATGGAAGTAATCTGGTTTATATCTAGGTTCGACCATTCGTGTCGAAGAGAAATAGACAACCATTTCAAGTACCAGATTAACTTTCGATGACAATGATGAAGAAGTTTTGGAGAATTGAACCACTGGGGCATCTCGGGGTATATAAAAAGAGAATTTGGGGGCATGAGGAAGAAAAAAAAAATGATTTCTTTGGTTTCCAATAGGCTTTTCCAATATCTTGAAGCGTTGTGAATATCGATTTTCTTCTGGAAAACCGATTTCAGGCGGGGCGCTCTCAATACATCCTCTTACTCTCTGAAATAAGTTGTACAGCTAAGTTAGGCGAGTTCTTAAGAAACTGGATATTGTTGGCTAGAACAATAATTTTGATAGAGACACTCCCACGACATAAAAAATAACCAACGAAATACAATTTTAAAAAGCAATTGATAATGTTGCTCCATGAACGAAGCGAAATTTTCTTCAAAGTTCTTACGAGAACGAAATACTCGCGTTCTTCTCTCTTGAACGTGGTCTGAAATTATAAGGAAATTATTATTATTATTACTGTTGTTATTATCATCTAATATAACCTGCCTTTAATTTCTCCTTTTACACGAAATAATTGCTGATATTCAGTGTGCTAATTGATATTTTTACTGTTGTAGCATTCTTCACTCTTGTGGGAAAAATCTGCAATGTGATTACAATTTTTCTGTAGGTTAGTGAACTAAAAAACATTGAAATATAATTGGTGTCTTTACCCTACCGTTGCGAACAACTCGGAACATTTAATCATCTATCAAACATTATAATTAAAATAGGTAGAAAATTACAAATTGGTTTTTATCAGATGATTCATTTCCTAGTTAAAAAAGATTGTAGCAAAATTCAACGGTTGATATCTTTCACTAAGTATAATATTTAAATAATATATACTTATCGAGGTTATTTAGGATTAAGAGTATTTTCGTTTTAACTGGAAAAGGGTATAATTCAGATAAAGTCTAATAAAAGATATTTTCCTTAATACTATTATTTAATTGTACAGTGAAAGATATTTTAATCTTTGGCAATGGGCATTATCGATTATGTTTCGCCAATAGTAGAGAAGTGAGTTTGTTCGATCTGCTAAGGAGAAGAAAGTAAATTTCGTAGAATAGGGCTTTAAAATATAATCCAATTCATTACTTGTAGCCCTATCTGACAACCCTGCTTAAAGTAAGATAAATCAAATTAATGTTAATAATAGTCATTTATTTAGTATGCAAGTGAATAATTATCTGGCAAGAGAATTTTTAAAAAACATTAACATCAATAAAAAGAAGAAAGGTGTAAAAGGGAATTGTTATTGGTTGTAAGTGATTCTGGAGTTGAAAAGTTTTGTTTAGAAACTCCCCTCCCAGCAAGAACGAAAAATAAATGATATATGTATCTGTACAAAGAACGGTTAACTATATACGTTCATATATTTCTCTTTCCTCTTTCCCTTAGATTCTAGTCTGTAATTTTCACGCATACATCTGAACCCCTCTGTAATCTTTACCCATTTCACTCAGAGAATTGGTCTGACTAACTGGAAGGAAATCCCAAACACAGAATCTGGCAATATTTCTCGCTGACCACATATGGGAACCCTCTCTTTCTCGATGTAACACGATAGTCTGTAATATAGGTCCATAGATTACATTCGCAGCACATCTCTTTCCATAATGAGTCATGGAGAATCATTGTAAGGTAAAGAATGTATATATCACAAAAACGCAATTTTTCTCTCTCCTTCTTTTTCATTATCTTCTTTTGCTACTCCCTATGAGCCATGTTTTTTGATGCCAAGAAATGAGCTCGATTCACCTGAGCCTGCAATGACATTCGCCAAGGTCGTTCAGAAATAGATTTGCCAAGGATGTTTTACTTGCTATGGCAAGGTCGTTCGCTGACGAGGCACGCAAGTAGGCAGACTTGCACGCAGGCACGCACAGATAAGTCCCTCCTCTCTCTATATATCTCTCATACCCTTTCTTTTCTAGTTTCTTTTTCATTTTGTTATCTTAGACACACGCAGACAGATTCCCTGCCCTTTCTAGTGGCGCTGTGGCAATAAGCATGCGTAGAATAAGTAGTGAATACGGTAAAATCATACTGGATGAATAAAACTTACAAAAACTTATAGTGTTTTATAATTCACTTTCATTCTCTTAATCTCTCTCTAATTTCGTTTTCTCGCACACATGAAAAGTAAAGTTATATTATTATAATATTAGGTTGGTGCAAAAATAATGACGTAATAATGTCGTTTTTTGACGTTAAAAAATAAGTCAAAAAACGACATTATTACGTCATTATTTTTGCACCAACCTAATAATATGATTTCCTTTACGTGTAATTTATTATAAAAACTTTCGAAGTTTTTTTGTTTATATAATAATTAATTTTATAAATATTTATTAAAGAATCTTAAATCAATAAAACTTATATATTGTTAATTAAATACTTTTTAATCTTAGGAAAGAACGCAACACAAACAGATTGAGACATATCGTTATCATTAAGACTATAGCTTATTATACTGAGGTGATTTTCTAAACGTAGCTTAGATGTGGCACACAGTCGAAAATATGGGGCACACAGTGAAGATCGAACTTGCTCGTAATTATTCTAGCGAGACAAGCTTGCTAACCATTACGCCACGTTGCCCAGTTTATTATATTGTGAATATGCTATTGCTATCGTCGTGGAGAGTGGAATCGACGCACCGATTTCAAATTTCTGCTTAGTTCATTGCGTTCACTTTCTCACAAATACCTTTAGGATAATAAGAATCCATTCTCTTCTTCTCCTAGGTATGGAGACTAGGCTTTCTAGCTTGGGATGAGGAGAATTCAAAAACAGGTTGGGTGTGAGGCTTACAACACCACTTCATAAAAACCTACTGGTTACAGAAATCACAGCAACACCTTGTGTGGAGGCTATAATCCTATTTTCCATAGGGGAGTCTAATGGCACTAAAGGCGAAGGAAGTGGTATAATAATGAAATAGCTACAGTTGGACGCTTCCCACAAACTAAAGGTGTCTCAGCCCCCTTCCAGTTTCTATCACAACCAAAGAACAATCTCTGACCGAAACCTATTATCCAAGGTAGCTTGAATTTAAAATGTTAAAAGACCCCAACTCGTCTGCTATTTACTAATAGCTGGCAGAAAGAAAGGGAGGAGCAGGTCCATGTCTTTCACAAAGTATCATAGTCAAGTGAATGAATAATGTGACGACCGAAGTTTAAACTTCGCTCACCGATTCCATAAACTTCACAAAAAAATTGCTAAAACATTTCTAGAATTAGCACTTTTGTTTTCACTAGGCTTATCGATGTGAACGCATTTTCTTTTGTATAATTCAAGCGAATTCAATAAAAAAGAAGTCATACATTTTTCTTTTTTCACTTGCAATAATAAAATTATCTCAACTGATGAGTTAGATCAGGAGTCCCCAGATTGGTCGATATCGACCCCTGATATTCAATACAACTATTCAGGGGTTCCGTAATTGGCAGTGTGCCAAAAGGAGGCCGATAAATGTATCGTGCTGACTTACGGCTAAAACTATTATTATTATTATTATTATTATTATTATTATTAATAATAGTAATTATTATTATTTCTTCCTTTGATTTCTGTTGTATACACATTATTTCCGGGTCTTAACCAGAGACCAAAGGTCAAAAATGGCTTCATGAAATTTTCCATTGATCGTTTTAGTAAAAAGAAAATCACACACATATTATTATTATTATTATTATTATTATTATTATTTCGATTTCCGCAGGAAGACCTAAGGCAGTAGTGCTGTTTTATGGCTACATTTCATGATTTGTTTTTCTAACTCCCATAACATCCCTAGCATTACATGGACAAATTTCTCTTTAGTGTGTGGGCTGCAGTTATCAAGACATTTTTTGTATATCTCTTAAGCTGTGATTTCCAGTGATTTTTGTAATGTGTTGTTGTGTTCCTTTTTTATCATTCCAAGCGCACCTACTATGACTGATGCTATTCTTGTTTTCAATTTCCACATTTTTTCTATTTCGATAGGTTTTCAAATTCCTTGGTTGCTATGTTACAGTCCACCGGGCAAGACATATCAGCTAATAAGCAAGATTTGTTCTTTATTACTTACGAAGTTTTCTCATTATTATTATTATTCGAACCACGTATAGAAAGAGAAATAGAAATTGAAAAAAAAAAAAAAAAAAAAAAAAAGAATAAGAAAACTTAAAGCTAAAATGAATCTTATCGAGAAACAATAATGAAGGAAAAGGAGAAAGAAATTTCTACACTTAAATAAAAAATATTATTGATATATTTGGTGGTTGGGGTGACGAAAGATTAAGGATTCCATGAATAGGTCGATTATCTAAAAAGTATTGTGGCCGCTGAGTAAAAGTATCATGTCTCCTATTGGCTAGAGCAATATCAGTATAAAAATCGTAAGTTGATTTTGATGAGAAATTTGCAAATGGTACTCGGCTTTTAACCTTTCTTTTCTGCTTTTTTCTGGACATTGAGTTACCCGTTATTATTAGATGCTGCCTGCAAAAGGTCCATGCGTTATTTTCTCCTGAAAACTCGAGACTGAATTTATAGATGAAAAAAGGTTTTTATATTCTTCAGTTCTTAGGAGATATGCTTAACTTTAACAAGTTTAGAAATTCAGCAAGAACGATTATATATATACAACCTCTTCTTGCCACAGTCAAATGGAGAAAAATGGCGTGGTTCGAACACGTTGCAAGGCACGACAGGCTGTGCAAGACCATCATGCAAGGCGCCGTTCAAGGTGGACGTAAGAGAGGACGCCAACGCAAAAAATGATATATATCCTTCTATTATTGTTGTTGTTGTTATTGTTACTGTTATTGTTATGTGTAGTGTTACTGTCACTTCCTTTGATGACGGCAGACGGAAAGGCATACTTAATAAAAATAATGTGCATTTTGATACCTACTTCCCGCCCAGCATGGCCTTCATATACGTGCCTCACAAAACGGTGCTCTTGCTAGACTGTGCAAAAAAAAAAAAAAAAAAAAAAGTAAAATGAAAAGACTGAGCTATTATCATAAGGTTATATAGCATACGTGTTGGAAATACGCAACCCGACTGAGAGGAACAAGTGAATATTTCTTTGCATGAGAGTAGATATCGTTAAGCGAAATGAAAAGTCTTCTCAAAATAAAGACGAAATGGAAACCTATCTCTTGTTGTTTTTCGTATCGTATGGTCTCACCTTAAAACAGAAAATAAATTCTCTACGTGTTGCTCAGCGCATTACATTTCTTTATATGTCTTATTTACTAACCGCGATACAAGACGGAAGATTTGAATTATCTAAATTACATTTTTGTATACATTTCAACGTTTGACGAATTGTTTTCATGCAGAGAGGCGTGGCAGCCTAGATATCATACCATAGCTAATGAATTTAAATATTGTAAATTCCTCAGCATTCCGTTTGTCATTTGGAACAAAACAACAACAACATCAAAAAACTTCAGACCCATCAATGGTAAAGTAAATAATTCTAAGTTCTATTAAAAAGTCTGCAAAACCAAAATAAGATTAACAGTTTAATCTATTATTTTTCAATTGGTCCAAACGAACTAAATACAGAAATATCAAAATAACGGCTTGCGATGTAGAGTTTGAAGGTAACTCCTCAAAATACGCAGTAATTTATTAATACTATAAATTAATACATAACAGTTGTGGGAGGTCTTGCTAATATTCCGATGCTTGCATCATTCTTAGAATTTCATGAGGAATAAACATTAACAAAATTGACAACGAATTTTGTTAAACAAATATTGATTACATACAAGTGTGATTTTTTTTCCGCATAACGGTTTATTCTTTGGAACCTTCCAAGGGATAATGTTTTTATTTCGATAACTGCATTAATAACATCAATAACACACACACACTCACATACACAGAGAGAGAGAGAGAGAGAGAGAGAGAGAGAGAGAGAGAGAGAGAGAGAGAGAGAGAGAGAGAGAGAGAGAGAGAGAGAGAGAGAGAGAGAGAGAGAGAGAGAGAGAGAGAGAGAGAGAGAGAGAGAGAGAGAGAGAGAGAGAGAGAGAGAGAGAGAGAGAGAGACACGCACACACACACATATACACACATATATATAAATTCATAAAAATATTACATAGATAAAATTTCTATATAAATTTTTGTTTTCCTACATTGTTTTAAAGAAATAATTACTCAGATTATGCTTGGTAGTTATATGTAACAATATATATATATATATGTATGTATAACAATAGTAATAATGTACACGCACACATAGATATAAAGAGAGAGAAAGATTTACTAAGCGTAGTTTAGATGTGGCATAAGGATGAATGCATGAAGCACCCAGTGAGGAGTGAACTCACTACTCACTTGTAATTAATCTAGCGAGACAGGCTTGCTAACCACTACACCACAAACACACACCCGTAGACGCACACACACACACATACATATATATAAACAGAGAGAGTGAAAGATAGAGAGAGAAATATTTACTCATCGTGGTTTTGACGTGACGTAAGGATGAATGCATGTAGAACCCAGTGAGGATTGAACTCACTACTCAGTTGTAACTAATCTAGTGAGACAATCCAACAATTACATTATGTCGAAGTTCCCAAACACACACACACGTAATGTTTACCAAAAAATTTACGATTTACAAAATGACAACTTTCTCGTAAAGAGACGCTTGAAATTTCACAATATCATAAGAAAGCATAACCCGTGTATGTAAGGTATTTTGCCTTTTTGAAGATTTTAGTGAATTATATTAAAGTATTATTTTTCATAAGTCTATAAGAAATAAAGATATTTCAGACATTGGTTTAATTGCCGAATTCTTAATTATGATCTAGTAAACTAACTTTCATATACTTACTGCTTAAATTAAATTAGAATTAGCAGACGTTAGTATCATCAGGATCATACAAGAAAATATGAGAGATAATATCGGATACTAATAATATTAATTTTTGGATATGAGATTAACTTTCATATAAACATTAATTTATTATTTTCAGCTCTTTTTTTGTTTAGAAAGAAATTGTTCAGATTTCATTACAAAAAATAAAAGAAAGAAAAGGAAAAAAAGAAAAGAAAGAAAAGAAAAAAGAAAAGAATGAAAAGAAAAAGACAATAAATAAAACGAAAACCAAAAGTCATGAAATAAAATGATTGATATGTTTAAAGGGTAAAAAACAAAACTTGATTTAATTAGCATTCAATTAAGTTATAATTTGCATAAGTTAAAATGCAAGAAAAAATACATGAGACATTAACATTTAGACAAAAGAATTTGTAAAATAGGGGAAAACGAAGGTTTGTTTATTTTTAACTTAGTAATTCCCGGATATATATATATATATATATATATATATATATATATATATATATATATATATATATATATAGTATAATATAATATAATAATTGTTTTCATATGTCATAATTCGATGAACTTTTGTTAAAAAAATAATGAAGAACGGTTTAATTCAGTTTATTTTTCAAAAAATGTCATACCCAACATGAAATTTCTAAAATTGTAACTAAATATAGTATGACTTTTTGGGTCCTTCTAGAACTTTCTGAAAACTTTTAGAACTTGTTTTTGTTTATTGTAAATTTGGACGTTATGCTATAGCTAGAAACTGTTAAATGCGTTAAAAGGCATACGATTCTATCAAATTACATATTTACAAAATGAAAAGTAAAGCTTCTGCAAGTTTGCAATTCTTTTTTATTTATACGACTGTATGTAATGCTATTAACAGTTAAGTACTATCCAATTACATCATTAGCGAATTGAAAAATAAAGCTTTTGAAATATTTTGATATTTTTACCCTTATTGCGTATGTGGCAAAATCGAATTTTCGTTTTGGGGGTGACCTTTTTCAAGAATTAAAATTAATGCATTTTCATTACTTTTGTTAAAATTTCATCGACTTATGCCACAGGAACAGTGTTACAAAAACGTCATAACCCTTATATATATATATATATATATATATATATATATATATATATATATATCTTTGTGTGTGTGTTTATATATATATATATATATATATATCTTTGTGTGTGTGTTTATATATATGTGTATATATATATATATATATATATCTTTTATCTTTGTGTGTGTGTTTATATATATATATATATATATATATATATATATATATATATATATATATATATATATATATATATATATATATATATATCTTTGTGTGTGTGTTTATATATATGTGTATATATATATATATATATCTTTGTGTGTGTGTTTATTTATATATATATATATATATATATATATATATATATATATATCTTTGTGTGTGTGTTTATATATATATATATATATATATATATGTCAGTCCATGTCACTTGAACATAAAATAAAAACAAACAAGAATAAATATAAATGTCAATAGATATACTTGCTGGGTTTATCTCCTCTTAGAATTGTTTGAAGTTCTAGCAATTCTCCGGCTTCGTTGTCGTTATAATTTGTTCTCATGCAGGAGTTTAAAACATGAACTTTTCGTTCATAAAGTAAGTATAAGACATCGTTTCGAGCCATTGAAATGTTAGTAAGAATTATCATGCAAACATTCCTGAGCGATGGCCAACTGCAGAGACTGAAACGAAGAAGTCTGGATGATAAACTTTAAATGATGTCGGCCAACAGAGTTTGCTTTCAGGGTCACGTGGTACGCAGAGTGGACCTTCTGAGACAATGAAAGGGTCAAGATGGCCAAGAAAATGATGATGAATGATGATTCAGCTTATGACTTATACGAGCTCCCATTTACAATAAAATTTTTTATTATCCTATAAAGACCACCTTTTTTATTTACAAAACAAATATAGTTAAAGTTATTAAGTAAATGTCAGACGAGAAGTTATATTCTGTACACTTATAAATATATTTATTTTTTAGTGGATGTGGCACTCTTTAAAAATATGCTAATCAAATAAAAATATGGAAATATATAAATTATTAGCTTTCACGTACTATTAGGCTGGTGCAAAAATAATGACGTAATAATATCGTTTTTTGACGTTAAAAATACGCCAAAAAACGACATTATTACGTCATTATTTTTGCACCAACCTAATATTTATTAATAGCTTAGAGAACCGTTTGTCTTGAAAATCTTAACCAATGTTATTCAGTCAATTAAACTCAAAACAAATATTTCTCAAACGGAGGAATTTAACTTTCAATGGAAGAATTTCCAATCTCAGACCAGAAACTTTAGTCAAGGGAGAAAATTGGGAAGGAAGTTCACATTCAAAAGTTAAATCTCTTAGTATAATGGTGGAAATTGCTATATGACAATTAAAAATAGTGGAGGAATTGAGGCAATCTGGGAGGAATGTGACCTGAGAAACAGTGCTTTAAAATAAAATTTACTTTATAAGGGCAACTTTTTGTTAAATTCGAACTACATTATTGAGGTTTTGCTTAGTTTAGTCTGACACAAAACTGAATGAATGAAATAAGGATAGGAAGACTGTGTTGCTTCAATCCTGTAAGTAATGTACTTGGGTCGTAACCTATGATTATTAAAGATATTTTTAAAGACTTAAATGTTTAAAAGAAATCACTAATTAATGGCATCAATAAGAGATACACAACTATTATAGCCACATAAAGCAAGTTTATATATTGTTTTACTAAGCGCAGCTTATATGTGGTTGAAGGCTGAAAGTATGAAGCACCCAGTGAGGATCGAACTAAGAAGCATGTTATATACAATCTACTTTCTTTTAAGTACATTGATGACTATGATTTTTCTTTTTAGTTACAAAGAATCCGCTTCTTTTGTGTTATCTTTAAAACAATAATTGTAGTTTGTGACTGTTCAGTTGGTAATTAATACGATCTAAATATGAAATTCTTTTCTGGTTATTTCATTTTGAAACCAGTGATTTATTCCTTTTAATATTTTAGCTCTTTTGAAACGTTATTTTAAAATTTAATAATTCATTTAATTCATTTAATCATAGATTATATTTTATGGTCCTTACACCAATTTTTGTTATGGAGCCGTAAATACAGGGTCACAAATGACGAAGTTTTGTTCGTTGCGTGGACGACTTGCATCTGTAAAACAATCATTTCTTATTGAACAAGGGATGTGAAAAAAGGTGGTTGGTACCACGTGCCCTGAAAAGATCGAACAAAAACTGCTATAAATGAATTATGGAACATGCGAAAGATGAACAGAACGATGTAGGCAAATTCATGCTCGATGCCAAGATAGGTTAATCATGATACGTTTGATCCTGAACCTGCTTCGTTTTTTTTTTTTTTTTTTTTTTTTTGTAGGGTGTGGGCGGGAATGTGAAATCGTTTTGTCGGTTTGTTTTGTGCGATAGCGTATTTGTATTTGAAGCTTGTTTTATAATATTTGGTTTATGCTTTTTTTTTTTTTTTGCAATGATTCTAGGATGATGTGTTTAATCCCCCGCCCGATGATATTTTGGAAAGAGATGAGACAAGGAATAAAGAGTTCTTTCTTATAGTTTAAATAGTGAAAAATGGTGGATTTGATGGGTGTGCTATGAGAAAGGCATGAAAATGAAGAGGAATCAGAAATGAAGATAAAAGATAACATAATGAAAAGGGAGGCTGGTAATGAAAGTAAAGACAACAACAACGAAAAAAATATTTATAAAAGTTACGCTTATAATTGGAAATTTAAAAAACCGTAGACAAAATATCAAGACAAATAAATGCTTTTTTTTTTTTTTAATAAAACATATTTTCATAGACATTTATTTCTTAAAAATGATATTGAATAATATTTCTAAAGATTTTTACAAAAGCATACAATTTTTGTAGCAAGTTAGTTACCATTTTTTTAATGCCATATCTCTTCAGGAAGTATGCGATCATGGCTCTCAAAAAATTCCTTTTCTTTATTATTTGTCAATTGCCATGACTTATAGGAAACATAGTGGAACGGCTTCCCGTTGCCTTCTCCACAAATTGGAATTAAGATTTTGCCTTCTCTTAGACTTGTTGCTACCCAATGCTAGAGAACCAAATCTATTCTGGTATTTAAACCATTAGTGTGAAAGTGAACCCAGCAAACTGGCTCGGGATTCGAACTCGGTATGAAGATTCCACTTTCCGTGCTAATATTCGTTACACCAACCGCGCATCTAATTTCATTGCTGGGTTTGTTAAAAAAGTTAATCATGAGTAAATACCAATTAAAAATACTGTTAATGTGCAGAAAGCTACTTAATGTTTGACGACAAGAAAGTCTTGTATGTATTAACAAAGCTTAGCCTATTGCAGTACATGGACATGGAGAAAAAACGAACGGAAATGTAACAGTTTGAGAGAATAGTTAACTAAAAAATCACCCAAACGCTATCTCGTCATGAAAGAAGGACCCGGAAGAAGGCAAACCCCAAACCATTTGCTGCCTAACTCACAACCCGTAAAAATGGCATGAACAGATTTTAGTGTGCAAATTCTTACTCACCCCCCCCCCCACACAAACTCAAAACACACTGGCAACGGCCAGGCTCAAACGCAATGCGATCATCAGAGTAATATACTCGGCATCCAAAAACATTTTCTCTATGATAGTGACGTCATAGAGAAAAATCTAACACATCTAACACCTTCGTAGTATTTGACTTATGCATTTATTCTATAATTAATTATATTCATACTATTTAATAACATCTACAATAAACTATAATATAAATAAGTATAATGAATTATATAATTATTAAACACAGAATATTAAAATATATATCTAATCCATTTTTCATAACTATATTGTAAGTATATATACTTTAAAGTGATTTAAAATAAATTATAATCAAATTTAAATACTGTGGCGCCACTTGATTTAAATGAAAATAATTATTTCTTTTTATATATTTTTAACATAAAAATGTTGATCAGCATTCAGTCTATATCACTGTTATATTCAGTGACTCCCACCACGAGGGCACATGTAGCACAAGGCCGAGATTAACGTGGGTCATCCGAGCCCGTAGGCTCGGCCAAAAAATCTCCGTAGAACCCGCATGAAGGGGTTCGAGTCTGTCTACCTTACTGGACGAAAATCTGCTCTTCAGCACAGCCTCGTCCGGGTTCCTCTCTGCCCAAGGCAAAGTTCGACAGGAGCTGCGAACAACCTCAGTAGAACAGTCTATATCATCATTCCCCTGAGGCTTACTTTCCTACTATTTTATAGTCCACAATAGCCTCATTAGAGGGAAGACACCACAACATTAATTCTATAATATTTACTTGTTATATGTATTCGTTCGGTTTTTTTTTTTTTGTTTCTTAGTCACTCTGGTCATCTTGTGAAACTGTTGTCTAACATTATTGAAATTTTATTTAAGATTAGGCAACCATTTTTGATGGAATACCAAGAACAAGGGTGTTCAATATCTTCTCTTTCTTTTTAATCAAGTTCACAAAGCTGCTAAATCTGGCCGAGACGTTTGTGCTGTGTACGGAGAAAACTTAATTACCGACGGAATGGCGCAGAAATGGTTTTCCCGTTTAAGGGGTGGGAAGTTCGAACTGATGGTTTTTCCGCGTTCTGACCGACCTGTTTAATTTGATGAGGACCAAATGAACGCTCTGATTAAAAAAAAAAAGAATCGTGCCAGATGACTAAGGAATTGGTTCAGAAATTGACAAGTTCTCATGTTTCTGTCGCTCGTCAACATTACTCAATGGGTAAAATCCAGAACAACCGAACGGCCAATGCTAAGCTGTATATTGAACAAATTAACAGCCTCAATGAGGTAATTCATCTGAAACGAACTGGCCGGCAATACAATATGATTATTCAGCATCAGAATCCTCACCCACGTCTCTAACATGGCCAAACGTGCAATTAAAGTAGTCGATTGGGATGTTCTACACCCACCATATTCTCCTGATGTAGTACATTCAGACTAGCAGCGTTTTTTCGATCGCTTTCTAACAATTTGAAGGGTGTTTCGTTCAGCAACGATGTGGAGGTGAAAACGTGGCTTCATGATTTTTTTTCGAGCCAAAACCTAGTAATTTCTATCGTTGAGGCATTAAACAGTAGATCGTTGGCAGAAGGCCGTAAACAATTAAGAAGAATACATTGTTGAATTATTTATTAAAAAAAAACAAAAAAAAAACGAACGAATTTATGTAATAACCTAATATATATGATAGAATGTTGGAAGAAAATTCCTATTGGAAGCAGTAAGTTATCTAATTGCATTAATGTCCCTTGGATGTGAAATTGTATTAAAACAAGTCGGTTTTTTGTAATTGTTATTTATTAAAAAACAGTATGCGAGTCGTAAAATAATTCGACAGCAATATTCTTGACAAATTAACCTTATTGTGCAAAAACCATTCACATTAAAAGGCATAAAAAGCGAACAAGCAAAAATATGTCGTAATCTAAATTAAATTTAGAGGATGTAGAAATTGAAAAAAAAAAAAGAATTAAATTCAATTTTTAAACCACTGTTGTTGTATCCGTAAATAAAGTGACGCCACTGTAAACCCCCCATAAATAAATAAAATTATGATTCCATTATATATGTACTTAAGCAAAATATTATTGTATAACGGCATAATTATTATGACAAACTGTTTGCATTGGCTTATTTTTTTTTAGCAGGCAACAATAAACGGTTTCATTCAATTAAATTTCTGAAGAGTTGACAGGACGAAAAAAACAGCTGATGTTATGTACATAATCATAATTCATATTTTACAAGTGCATTTTTTCCTCTGCTCTAGAAATATATACGGGGTCGGTGATGAAATATTGTTGTCCAACTCACATCACGAAATCATATCAAATGATCAAACATCAGCATGTTTTTTTTTTGTCGTGCCAAGAACCTTTCAGCATTCCCTTATCTATCTATCTATCTATCTATCTATCTATCTATCTATCTATCTATGTGTATATGTGTGTGTGCATTTATTTAGCTTCATTTGGTGTAAGCTCGTCAGTGCTGGCACCCAGTGAGAATCGAACTCACTACACATTAATAATGGGCGACTGGATAAGTTGTGCTCGTTATGCATTATTAAATCAGCAAGGTGACTCACACACATACGTATATATATACATACAAATACCTTTTTATGCATATATACATATATATATGTATATATATATATATATATACATGTATATATATATATATATATATATATATATATACATGTATATATATATATATATATATATACACATGTATATATATATATATATATATATATATACACATGTATATATATATATATATATATATACATGTGTATATATATATATATATATATATATATATATATATACATGTGTATATATATATATATATATATATATTAGGTTGGTGCAAAAATAATTTCGTTTTTTCACATAGTAACATATGTTAGAAAACGAAATTATTTTTGCACCAACCTAATATATATATATATATATATATATATATATATATATATATATATATATGTATGTATACATGCATATATATATATATGTACTTTTATACTGGTCGAATTCAACTCATTAACCTTTTATTTGTCATGTATATATATATATATATATATATATATATATATATATATATATATATATATTACTATATAAACAAATAGCTGTAAAATTCTGGGGTAGATTTAAAAAATACCCGTTTGTAAGGTGTGATGCGAGACGATTATATTAAATAGACCGTTATAAAAGAATAGAATGACTATTACTTTTAAGCCTTTTGTTGTTCCTAATTTTGTGCGTTTGTATGTATACGTTCACATCGCTATGCGTGCGTAAAAACATCACCCTTTGCTTAGAGTCCGTTTATATCGGAACGCAAGCTTTAATGGCATGTTTACTCTATTGGTTTATTTGGAAAATTAAAAGAAAAAAGAAAAGAAAATACGCAACTCACAAGGAGAAGGAGAAAAATTTAAATGAAAGGCATTAAAAAAATGTTTTCTCACACCGATTATTAGAAAACGAATAATAATAATAATAATAATAATAATAATAATAATAATAATAATAATAATAATAATGTGGGGAATGAAGACTGAGGCTGTACCAATAGTAATCGGAGCTCTGGGCCTCGTGACAAAAAGGAATGGATAATTTTACTAACAATGCCCCAGGTAATATCAACATACAAGTTTCCCAGAAAATTGCCCTACTAGGAACATCCCGTATACTAAGAAAAGTGCTATCAATTAAATGACAAGTCTCCTTTAGGGCCTAAGGATCATAGTTTGGACCCGGCTCTACAGGTTACAAAGCAGGAAACATAAAACACAAATAATAATAATAATAATAATATTAAAGAAAGGCTCTATATTTTAAAGAACAATAAACCGGTGACGAGAGATGATGGACTTTTCATGATACTATTAACAACCACAAGAGCAGTAGCGTCATCAACAACAACAACAACAACTCCAACAACATTAAAAGTGACATCAGCAGTAAAAAGAAGAAAGTATTAACAATACCATTGATACGAACAAAGAACGTCTTTCTCTTAATAGGTACTAAAATAAAATTGTTTGTGTAGAGGGCGTGGTTAAAACAAGGAGGTGTTAATGCATGGTGTTGGTGAAAAAATGGAAAAAAAAAGATTAAAATATTAATATTACTTGTTTTTAGATTTTAATTTGTTTGACTGATTTGTTTTTTAGGATTTATCAACCTTTTGCAGGTTATTTAAAGCCAGAAAATATTCTTAGATTGTAAGAATTTTTGGAGATAATGATGATTTACAGATACAATTCCTATTAATCAGCCCATAGCTGGGGGATAAGACGACGTGGATTTATAACTTCCCAAAATGAATATAACGAACTCAATGGGAATTGGAACTCGGCGCTCTGATTTCCAATTACCTACATCTGACCTTAACTGCACCTGGTATTCCGAATCGATCACCCATCTAGCTACCGATCAGGCTCGACGTTGCATAAATTCGATTTTAGATTTGAAATCTACCTCTATATGAAATACAGGTCGCTACATGAATAATATTATTTGATATTTTCGGATGATGTATACACAGTTTTTCTTTAAATAGTGCTGCCCCAACGCATGGGATATTTAAATGCCTTGTTATGTTCAGTGAGATAGTTGAACAGATTAATATAAATCTGCAGAGAGTTTGTTCTAATGCCATAGGAACATTCCATGAACAGAGCGAGTAATCAGCGAGGTAGTTTCAAAAAATGGCAACAAAAAGAATACTTATACACTGAATCTGGAAAAGACTGCTGAAATTCCTTGGATAGATGAGGAAGGAAGACTTGGAAAACAACCCTCTCGTGGCTTATCGAGCGAAAGCAAGAGAGATACGTGACGGCAGCGAGCCATCTACCTGACGAGCGTGTGAGGTTTAACAAATAGAGAAAAACTGCAAAGGGTCACAGGGGACAGGAAGTTTTGGAGAGCCATTATTATCCAAAACCTTAGTTCCAGATCTAGTTAAACTAGTAGATACTGTTATTTGGTCGCCAGTGAAGTAATGATTAACAAGTCCAGAAGGCCAGTATTACAGTGTTGCGAGTTTGATACAAGGTCACAGCTATAGTGTTCTATATTTGCACCCTTCTTCAAGACAAAATTAAACTTCGTAAATATCTGTGTGCGCGATATTTTAGTTAAGTGTTGATGAATGCCGAAAGAAAAATTCCATATAAATTTCCCTTGCTTAGTTAATATCTATTGATATTTTATTTCTCATTTACGTCATTGGAGTAATAATATCACGATCTGCGAGTAGCATAATTGTTATCGACGAGGAAAAATGGAATCGGCGATGTGAGTTCAAATTCAAACTGAATCTGTTACTTTAAATTTTGAACTAATGTCCTCGGGAAATGTATGAACCCGTTTCACTATTCCTCAGCTTAATAGCAGAGCAGGCAGGGTTCTCTAGTCTTGGTTGGCAGCCAGTCTAGGCGAAAGAAATCTCTGAATTCAAACCAGTGCCGTAACCTGCAAGAAAGGAATTCATTGCATTGGGGGTTGGTCTGGTAATTCGCTGCAACTGATCTTCCACATTGCCGCTGGATTCTGGAGTGGAAGCCAAGAGCGTGTCTCTGAAATTTCGTATTTAGCTAAAATCCACACACACACACACACAAAAAAAAAAGAAAAAATAAAGAAAAAAAAAAAAAAGAAAAATGGACCATCATCATCTTTTGAGATAGATAACGATAAATATAAGGTGGGATGTATTTTTACAGTTAAAGCATTCCGTAAAAAAGTGTGCACTGTATAATTATTAAGTTGAAATTAAATATACCGAGTAGTAAAAGCGACCTGAACCAGAGTTTCATCATACTCAGATCAGCCAAACTGTAAGAATTCTCCTTCGGAAGGGCGGCAGAAGATTACAGTAGACTTGGCTATCTGCCTAAGAGAAGAAATCTCCAACAGAACCCCTCCCCCCCAAAAAAAACTGCGAGCTCAGGACGTTATTGCCATCATTTAATCCCAACGAGTTATGTCCCGTGAATCCCTGTTTTAAAAGCTGGTATTGCGCAGGCTGCATTCCAACTTAAAATTTCGCTAGACGTGAAAGCTATACACATCTTTTCTGTAACTGCTGTGAGAGGCCTTCAAACGTAATGGCGGAAAAAATCCCAAAATGTTCCTTCGTGGAGCCAATCCATCACATTAATAGTAATTTAAAAAAAAATGTTGTTCTTATATTTCATTACGCACAAAATAACCTTATTTCATTTATGACTGATTTCATTTTTTATGATCATTTTTTTTTTGTTCTTGTCTCTTCGATGACAGGGAATCATTATTTCTGACGGATGTTTTAGCATACTGCCGAAAATCAGTCCGTTTTACGTTTAATAAGTATCGTTATTTTTTATCGTCATTTCCGCATTTGATCTTTTTAACAAGTGAATTTAAATACAGTGTAACCCGGATATAAGAGAGTTGTCGGGACCGGAGAAGAAGTCTCTTTCTTATATCCGGGTTACACTGTATATACATTTTAAATAATTTTAAATAAAATAGTTCGTAGATATTTTCTATTTGGTCTTCAAGGGAGAAGAATTTTACACGTTTTTAATTGAAATTTACAATTAATTTGGCATAACTTATTGGTATTTTCAAGGATTATCATAGACTGGCTGAAGACCACAAATCAGAACTTAACCTCAAACCAGGCCTCAAGTGGAACTCGTACATACAATCCATCGCTAAAGATGCTGGAAACATGTTCGGTTCCTTGTACTGTGCCAGTAAGTACCTGACTCCTGTTATCTTCTACGTTTACAAAAGGTAGATCAGACAGAAAACGAAGTACTGCTGCCATATATGGGCAGTAACTACACAGTCTTCACTTTCCAGTCTTATAGAGTCTAAAAGCGTCGCTGCGTGCTTGTGGGCGATGAATTATTGCCCACCCTTCAACCTCTTTCCTATAGACAAAACGTTGCAAGTCTCTCGCTGCTTTATCGTTATTTCTATGGAAAGTGTTCAAACGAACTACATTCCTTAGTTCCACCAGTTCTAACCTTCAAGATCCGCTATGCCACGCCCATTGTAGCGAACCACCCTCATTCCCTTCGTATTCTAATAGGAGTTGATAGATTCGCCTATCGTCCTGTTTACACTTCTCCATAGTCTTTTAAACAGGAGTACAGTTTTATCCCTAGTTTCCTTTTTAGGATTGGGTTTCCGGTTCTTTCTAATGTCTTCTCACTTTCTTTCACCCTCATTGAAACTTTGCCTCTTAGTGGCATATTTACTTTGCAGGGGTGAATTGATTGAAAAGAAAAATCATTGGTGAGATGTAAGTTCCATTCAAGCAGTTTCTTTCCACATACCGCTGCTTTGGGAAACCGACTCCGAGGAAGATGATTTCCTGAACACTACAATCTTAACCGGTGTACGTCTTAACCGTTATATTTCCCACATATCAACATAAAATGTGCCTATTACTCTGTAACCCTCTTCCTCGAGTGGTTCTTGGGCTTTGTACAGGATAAACATTAATGAAAAACAATACGGAGCTCATGATGAAGCTCTAACTCATTGCTGTAACATTGGTCTACTCGATTAGCCTGTTAAGCATTACTTTACGACGAAGCTATCTTAGATTGCATAAGGTTGCAGTAGTAGAGCGTCCAGTAAGAATTTAACTCATGCAGGCTAACCATAGCACTACTGTATACAACCTATTTAGTTCAATTTCTATATGAAAAATGTGTTATTTTTCTATTAATTAATATACTATTTTATTATAAGCAAAATTTGCGGAAAGTCTAACTTCGTGGTTCCCAACGTGGGGGACAGTTTGATTTTTAAGAGGAGAAATTTGAGAATGAGTTATTAACAGTGAATTATTTTATGGTGAGTCTATGTGAGCATGAGTGTGTGTGCGAGTTAATACATACGGTGAATATACGCTATGCATGCACAAAATAATTGTATGTACATTTGTAATTACGTCTGTATTGTATATATTTATATTATGTAACACAATATATTTATAAATATTGTAAAATTCTAAAATTAAGTGATAATAATATTGCATATATGCAGTGTCAAGTTCTCAAGGAAACTTGTGAGAGTAAACAAAAGTAGCATGAAACATAATACTCCTAATAAAATGAATTACATAAGCATTTAATAAAGCAAAAGCAAAAGGAATTACATAAGCATTTAATACATATATATATATATATATATATATATATATATATATATATATATATATATATATATATATATATATATATATATATGCATGTACGGTGGACTCTCCCGTCGTATTCGACGTATGACGGTCGAGCAGCACAGTTGCAAGGAACCGACAACCCAGACACCAGCACATGATTTGATTATAGTGGTGAAGGCTTTTTGCAGATTGTGTAGAAGCACACTTTTTTGAATGGTTGAATATAGAGACCTGGTGCACTACGTGCCACAAAATCCCAAACGACCCTCCGTAGGTTTTGAATTCAGAGTTTTCCTTCTACTAGAATATATATATATATATATATATATATATATATATATATATATATATATATATATATATATATAATTACAATCAATAACATGAATGGGAGTTCACTTATTGAATAATAAGAATTATATGTTACACCGGGGCATCAGGATTTTAGAGATGCTTAGGTTGGGCATAGCCCAAAAAAGTTGGGAACCACTGGTCTATCTTCTAATCTATATGCTTACTCTTTGCTCGTAATGTTTTAGTGGTAGACATTTCTGTAAACTGGGGATTTTAGATATTACAAGAATAAAACTAAACAGCTACAGTGAAATCAAAGCGTGAAAGAGAAATCATTCATTACTTTTTTTTATAGGATTTGTTGCCGACTTGTACCACTTATATTAGCCGGGCTGCTTGAAAGAAACCATTTTTGTTCAATGTCTTCACCAGATGAAATAAAATGCTTATTCTCTTTAGGATTACTTTATTTTTCTTTAAAATAACGACTGACTCATATCTAACAGTTTAAGATGGTTTCTTTCAGGTGTGTGGGGTGGAAGATTTTGTCTAAAATAGGAAATATATATACTCGTCGTTCATTCCTTCAAGAAACTTCTATTAAACCTTTAAATGCTGTTTAAACCGGCAAAATGAAAATAGCAGAAACGATATTCATGGGGAGTCACAAGTTAGTCAGTAACATAAAATATGTCAAAATAGGACGTATTTTGTGTTACTGAAAAAGGTTCTTTCAGTATTTGAGACAGTTTGAGGATCTTTAATGGGGTAATCGCAAACAGATATTATTTCTATTTTCTTGATATTATTTCTCTTTATTATTTGAAAAGAATATCTGTAATCTCTCATTTATAAAGATTAAGTTGATGAGGATTTATGAGTGAATTTATTTTTGCACATGTGGAATTATGGGATGTCGATATAATGATTTCCGTTTTAGTAGAGTGATGTTACAGTACACCTTTTTAGCCCCTATGTACGTGTCCTTTTTTTGTTTTGATATTTAGGTACAGATTGTTAAGTATATTTGAGTAGAATTAAGAAATCATTATAGTATTTTCAGTTATTTTTATTCACCTTCTTTTCTTGGAAAAAAAATCAGTTTCAAATATTGACAAAAACCATTACTAGAAACCTCACCTTTTTTGACAAGGAAGAAAAAATAACGTATTGTTTTTTGATTTAAAAGATATCCAAATATCTGTTTGTTATATGCATGCTATATTTTATGAGCATTATTCCTATCAAATTTTAAAATGTATAAAATTTTTAATTTATTTACTATTATTTTACTTTGTTTTACTGTGTGATTGTAAATTATTGTGTTTTACTCTGTGAAAGTAAATAATTGTAGTTTGGTTATAACTTGTCATTTAGGTTAAATTTGTCGGAAGATGTTTAAACTAATAATAAAATTTTTATAGTACATATATTATATATTTAATTGTTTTTTATGATATATTATTTTTTCAAAATGTTATTTCTTTAAATATTAAGAAACATTAAAGAAAATTGATTTATTTAAGATGTTTAGAAAAGCTAATAAAAGCAAATATTTCTAGTTTATTGATAAATTACTGTTTTAATTTCAGAGTCATTCTTAAATATTTCCTGGTTTCGTAAAAATACGTTTTATTCTAACTTTCGCACAAGCTTAAGATATTTTATATATATATATATATATATATATATATATATATATATATATATATATATATATATACACATATATATATATATATACATATACATATATATATACATATAAAACTAATTTCTAAGGATTGGAAATAAATTGAATGCATAGTCAATAATAATAATAGTGGGTGCAAAGAGATACTGAAATGTCATTACTGCATTCCAAATTAAATAGAAATAAATATAGAAATAAATAAAAATGTTGAAGCAATGCATATATATATATAGATAAAACACTAACTTACCGGCTGGATACTCTGCAAGAAACACAGCGAGAAGAAATGAGTTATATATATTTTTTTAATTTTTTAAATTCAAAGCATGGACAAATATTAAGTTTTGGACTTCCCGTTTTTGGTTTGCCTGTTACATTGTCCTGTTTTTTTTTTTTTTTTTTAATTCTCTTTCTTTAAAGAATACTAAATGTAGAACGCGTGCCCATTTCCAACGTGCCGAATTCAGCCCAGTTGAATAAAACAAAGAAGGAGAGAAAGAAAAAGAAAAAGAAGTAAATTTCTTATAACAAGTTAGATAAGATCATTTGATAGATTAAAGGTTTAACTGCTAGAAAAAATCGCGCTCGCTCTTTGTGTGTTCTTAAATATTGATCCAACCGTTTCAGTCACTGCCGCCCGATCTATAATTAACAAAACATTGTTATCACCACCATCACCATCATCATAGTTATCACCATCGTCATAATTACTGTATTAGACAGTACTCATTTCAACTTGTATCATATCAGAACATTTTAAAGTCATTATTAACAATTAAAAAAACCCCAAGAAGAATTAAACCTATTTGAAGCAATTATATTTTAAGAACAATTAAAATTATTTATTTCTAGTTTTTTATACGCCTAGTAATGCCATCTTCCTATGCAAAGCTGTTTTTTTTTCACTTTTGGTTCTTATTTAGCGCATTCCCTTCATTATATATATATATATATTATATATTTAGTTGTATGGGTATTAGTTGGTGACCTTGGGTTTCACGCTTTTGCGATCATCAGACAAACTCTGAGGCTTTGTTTGATGATCGCAAAAGCGTGAAACCCAGGATCAAAAACTAACATCCATAGAACTGAATATGTTAGCTCTATGATTGATATTGAGCACTTTCCACCAAGTACTGCGCATATATATATATATATATATGTAGTGTGTGTAAATGGGCAGCAGATAATTATTCAGACATATATTATTAAATATAAAAGACAACGAATGTCTATTATGTTTGATCATGAGCCGTTCTAAGCTTCGTATAGTTGCTTTAATTTAAGGAGAAAATAAAGACAAATGTCCATATAACCACCCCGAAGATGGCCCATGTGCGCCAAAAGCTTAGATCAAGGAACAGCATAATAAAAACATATCCAAATGTTGGACAGTTTTTGTCTTTATTTTCTCCTCAAATTAAAGCAACTATACAAAGCTTAGAACGGCTCATGATCAAACATAATAGACATTAGTTGTCTGTTATATTTAACAATATGTTTAAATACACACACACACACACACACACACATATGTATATATATTTATATATATATATATGAGAGTGGAAACTGAGGTCAACACTTTTACCCATAAATATACCATAAAACTATATTTTTATCATAGAAATTCAGAATGCAGCAGAAATACCTCCCACATATACCTCCCAGAAATACCTGTCATACAATGGTAGGGCATTGTTGACAATGGTGTCTTCATCTAACTAACGCTTTTCGATGGTGTCTTCATCTAACTAACGCCTTTATTCAATCTAAGGGGGTAGATTGTTCTCGTTCCACTGTCTACGTCTTAGGGATACATGTAGTCTAATTCTCATTTTAATACTGCTCATTTATTTCTCGCCCTGTTTTCACTGAGCCTATGATGAGGACAAAGGTCCGCATGTAAATAATTTAAATAACTCCTTATCCCAGTAATTCAAACAGAAAAAAATGTTATACTGAATCAGATGTTCATTGAGCTTTTAGAAATAACTCGAGACAATGAACAGTTGTAAATTATACATTATACAGATGGGAAAATACGACATGTATATTCCTTGATTATCCACTTCAGTTTATAAGTGGTTTGTAAATTACCTTGTTATTTGTGACCAGTATTTCTTCCATATTGATTTCAATTGTTTTTATTGCAACTGTAACACCGTCGATCAGCAAGCAGCACAGATCGTAAATAAAGAATAATCAATTGACGAGATCCAAACTCGCATCAGTTATCTTTAGGAGCCTGTTTTAACGCGACAACGTCTTTATCGATGCGATAATTAAGATCTAAACATGCTATATTTCCCAGAAAATCTGATAGACCGAAATCTTTGTCTAGGTACACGTTTTTAATGCTGGGATAAGTCTGTTGAATGTTAAGAGATGTATTTATAAAAGGAATAAATCGTCAGTGCTCTACGGATGCTATTTTTTTAAATTAATATTAAATGACTGAATAATTTCTCATATATGTTTTCCAACTCCTATACATGCTCTGAATGCTGTTAAAATCTGGTATATGGATACATTCAAGTCATTTTAAGTACAATTATTGTGGTTCGTTTATGTTGGTGCGTATGTACGCACATATGCAAAGACGAATGAAAATTATGCATACTTATGATTGACCAAATATGTATTGCTGTTTGATAAGTCGCTCGTGCAGCTATTAAGATCTAGTGTTTATAATATTAAGAGGAAAAGATGATCTAAATAAGAAACCTTGAAAACTAAGTGAATATATTTGCCGCTATAATGAAGATGGCTATTTCTGCAGTTTGACTTTTAATCCAAGACGTAAGAGTTTCTTTTTATGATTCGAGAGTGAAAAGGGAGACAGATTGAAAGCACGTGTTTTTTCTTCTTTTTTTTTTTTTTCAAAATGGCAGAACCAATTTAAAAGTTGACAAACACTTACTGTTCACCATTCTCACTCTCGTAAAACGAGAATCTCGCGTCATTTTAAGATAACCACATTTGTTGCAAACCATTTAAAAATCCATTTTTCGTTTTAATTTGCTTGTTTTTTTTTATTTTAAAGTTTTAAATAGGAAATAAAATGTGTTCTGATATGTTTGTGCCGTTTTCTTCGTAATGAGTGCGTGTTGTATTATCGTGTTTTGGCGAGAAGGTGATTGTGTTTGAGTAATTGGACAACTGAAAAAGAAGCTATGAAATAAATGAAACGGTCTTGTTGGAACGAAAAAGAGAAAATATATATGAAATGAAGAAGAAAAATATACAATTTGGTTTCTTTCGATTGTAAGAGAGAAAAAAACAATGAAGAGAAACTAGAGAGAGAGAGAGAGAGAGAAAGAGAGAGAGAGAGAGAGAGAGAGAGAGAGAGCGAGCGAGAGAGAGAGAGAGAGAGAGAGGAGGGGATGTTTCCAGAAAATGCACTCTTTGTCATATCGAGAAAAACTGGGAAGAACAAAAAGAAACAAAAGAGAAAAAAAGTAGAAGAGAGGAAATAAATAATATTTAGATGAACCGGTGATTTATGAAGTTGTATAACATTCAACCAATACCACATATACACATTCATAAAAATAATTTTGTTGTCTCGTTTCAAAAAAAAAAAAAAAAAAAAAAAGCAAAAAATAGCTGAAATTTGAAGGAAAAAGAACGCATGTATGTACTGTCTGATAAAGTTCATCTTAAGGTGAAGATTTGCTGCAGTGATAAAATAAAATACAAACTGATTTAACAAATACAGACAGATAAAAAAAATGTCAAACTTACATTCATAAACACATACACGCATCTGGATTAAACGATTGCAGGTGTTTATTTTTACCTGTTGTGCATTTCATATTTTGTACGTTGTGATTTTATTGGACAATGTTTGGATGCCTTGACGAATGTCTGCGCACTTTCCGGCTCAAAATAGTTAAGCCTGTCAGGTCAACCAGATGAGCGATGTTAGAAAGTCTTTAACTGGAGCGTAACGTACGTACACAGAAGCTGGCTGAAAATGTTGTCTTGTTTGATGCATGAATGAATACAAATGAAGGTGAATTGGCTGCTAACATACATGATTGATGAAATAACCAAATTTGTTATAAAGAAAAGTTTTACATATTTAAGGGAAAAAAATCAAACTTTTCCTATCCTTTATTTTTTAAACCATTGTTTGAAGACACAGTCGCCGGACAAAGTAATGTTTCGTCTTGTAAAGTATATCTGAGTTAAAGCACAAGTGCATCATGGACTATATGTCTGCTTAAAGGCTAATGTAAACTAATATGAACATTTTATCAACTAAGGGGACGTAATTCTATACGGAAAAGAAATCATGTAAGAAATTTAAAATTCGACTAACATTATTTAGTTATTTATATTGTCTTAAATTACTGAAATAGATTAATTGTTAAATTTGAGTTATTCTTAATGAAATGGATAAAAGAATACGCATTTAAAAATCTAAAGTCATTTAAAGCAATGTAGTATATGGTACATTGATTTGTGTGAGTAGATTGATAATGTCACGGATAATCTTTTCTATTATTAAGAGGTATTAGGTTGGTGCAAAAATAATGACGTAATAATGTCATTTTTTGACGTTAAAAATACGTCAAAAAACGACATTATCACGTCATTATTTTTGCACCAACCTAATAAAAATTGAGAAAGTCGAAAACATTATAGATTTTTAATTATTTTTAGGGTTTGTACTCTAACATATTAATGTAAATAAAAGAGAAAACAATCAAAGCCAGTCAAACAAAATCACAGGAATATATATATATATATATATAAATAAATAAATAAGTCCTAGTGAGCCAGGTACTACCTACCTATTTTTCACCACATGGGATCATCATGCCTATTTACCCTGATGTCCCATGTAGTGAAACCTAGGTAGGTAGTACCTAGCTCATTAGGATTTATTTATTTTATTTTTGCTCTACTTTCTGTATTGAGCACTCTTCGATTTAACTTATTACGCGCTGGTTTTTTTCCCTTGTATTAGAAATTTAAGGTACTAGACGATTTTTTCGCCCTGCTCGGAGTTTAAATAGATTTACATTATATATATATATATATATATATATATATATATCGTATGCTACGACGTATAGCATGTACGGTAATTCTTATGATAAAAGTAAAAACGTAATTTAAGTAAATTAAGTTTCATAAGTTTCAACGAGTCAGATTATTAATTATCTATATTTTCGAATGTTGAAAATCTTTTGGCCACCGTTTTCACAACGCAATATATGCTTGTTTCAAATGCTGACCAAAAATGTACTGTAAATGTAGTATTAACACCAAAGTATACTTTAGTAGCTAAATTTGGTCATTAAAGTGTGTATTATAAGGCTTTAAATACGGTACATAGACAAACGTACACACACTCATTTATAGTGTTACCCCTGTTGCTATCGTGATGTAATGAGTGGATGATAAAGAGATGACAATTTTGAAATGAGCTGATAACTCTTTCAATGTTTCATTTTTCGTCTACCATTAGTGAAGTTTTGGTTTTTGGCGGTGTTGATGGCGTTGTTTCCATTTAAACAGTTAGTAAACAACACCAACTGACGATACAAGTCATGCAGGCCTCGCTTGAGAGGCAAAAATCGTATTTTACAGCACCAAATTTTACAAAAGAAAGAAAAAGAACAGAAAAAAAAAACAAACCAAATAATTACAGTTTGATAAATTGTAAAAAATAAAATTCTCCATGCTGCTTAAAGGTAAACGTGATATCCTTAAATATATCACGGCTTTGTTTTTCTTTCCTATTTTAGGTTTGCTTATTCTATAGTCATTGACCTCTGTTGGCTTTGTCAAAGTAGGCGTCTGTTAAGTAGAAGCACACATTTATTGTTAGTGTGAAGCAAAATTGCTCTTTGTGTAAAAACAGTTCACATAGAAAAACTTACAAAACTACAGAGAGCTATTTGCAAAGCTTAGCTTAGTTCGACAGAAGCCAAAAATTGAGGTGCATCAGATGAGGAGTGAAATCACTCTAGTGGTCATTGCACCTACTAAACTAGCTCCTGAAAACCATTCATGCGCAGAGAGGCGCCACAAAAGATATTAATTAAGCTTAGCTTAGTCAGGTGCAAGGTCATTCACGTGTGGCACGCATTAAAGATCGAATTCACTATACTAGCAAATAGCCGACAGAACGAGGCTTTTGACTGTGGTATGCGCCTTTCCCTCTCTTTATATATATATATATATATATATATATATATATATATATATGAGAGAGAGAGAGAGAGAGAGAAAGAGAGAGAGAGAGAAATAATGAAAAATTTTCCCTCAATAGTTTTTTCTTTGAAGAAGATATTGCCAGTTTCCCGAATTCTGCAGGAGAATATATATATATATATATATATATATATATATATATATATATATATATATAGTGAGAGAGAGAGTGTAAGAGAGAGAGAGAGAGTGGGGGATATAGAAAGATATAGGTAACATATATATGTAGTTGTAATATATATATATATATATATATATATATACAGGGGACTGCAGAGGTAGAAATACAGTAAGTATTATCAGTATTATAATAATGTTTCTAAGATTCATTTAAACCTAGAATTAATTTAATTCATTAAAATCATTATTAATATTTTTATTTTCATGATTTTTATTATAATACATTTATTATAATTTTTATTTTTTATTTTTAAATAAATAATGATAATAAATGTAAAGAGAAATGGTTGAATGACGAGGGCAAACAGTTTGAACATTTCCGGGAGTGAGATGTTCAACACAAAAATGAATTTGGAAATTTATTTTTTTGAGCTACTGTCAGTATTAATTATTATTTCCCCTCGATGAAGTATTCTTTGAAGAATTTGAAAACAAAAGAACAATATAAGACAGAATTTCATATATATATATATATATATATATATATATATATATATATATATATATATATATAAGGAAGAGAGATACCGCAAACGTTTTTGGTTGTAATGGGGATTTTCTTTTTAAATATTATGCTTTATTTTCCATAATTTTACTACACGTGTTTCTGGTCACGTGACCGTTATCAGATAAAGGGTGGGGATTTCCACATATTATTCGGATTACTAACACATAAAAAGAGAATGTCTCATATCGAGAATATTTAACATCGAAAAATAAAGGAAAAAAAATTAATTATTTTTAATAATATGTGGAAATCGCCACCCTCTATCTGATGACGGTCGCGAGACCAGAAACACGTGTAGTAAAATTATGGAAAATAAAGCGTAATATATTTAATAAAAAAATCCACATTACAGCCAAAAACATTTGCGGTATCTCTCTTTTTAATATACACACTTTTCTCTCGATGGAACTACTATAACCTCTTTCTTTTATATATATATATATATATATATATATATATATATATATATATATATATAGGTTATATCACCAATTCCAAGTCGGTCATTGCTGCTCGTTGCTGTCTTTCCAAAGAAGGTCATTACCTCCACACGGTGCCACATCTGTAGATTTATACCTAATTTGAATAATGTTATATATTTTTCGCAATTACTGTCTTGTAGCAGTCGCACATGACATATAATCTTGTTTCGAGTAATTCGTTTTAATGTATTGAAGTCTATTTAAAGTATTTACATTGTCCGAACTGTTGTCTTCATGTTGTCAGATTCACGACGTTTCGGCCATTTTACGCTCCGGACATTTTCAGGTGATATTCTTTGGAATTTCGAACTGAATCCTTTATTTCGTCCACCAGATTGCTCTAGTTCCATGTGCCATGCCTTTTCTGGATATATCAGTTTAATTATTTCCCTTTAGTAACTTAAGTTTTTGTTCACCTTAGCTGGATGACTTCAACCAACACTTTTACCCACTAGGCCACACAATCACATGTCCTGTGGATAAAAGCGTTGTTTGAAATAATCATCTGGTCACAGTAAAGGTGAACAAAAACTTGGAGTGTAAGGTTACTAAAGGGAAATAATTGAAACTGAGATATCCAGAAGAGGCATGGCACGTGGAACCAGAACAATCTATCCCGGTGGACGAAATAAAGGTTTCGGTTCGAAATTTCAACGTATATCACCTGAAGAAGGCCGGTGTGTACTACGACCGAAACGTCATGAATATGACAATAGAGCTCGAACAATGCAAATAGTCACAATATCTCATCTCAGAAATAGAGACAGATGGTGTTGAAGACTGTAGTTATCAACAAGAAGAAAGATTTCAGCGACTTTGATTAAGACTAAATTGTTATGGTCAGAAAACTACACCAGAGCATTTCTAAAATAATATGTCCCCTGGAATGCACGAGGAGTACCTATAGGCAGTGACACAAGAATGGAAATATCACCAGCCGATAGTAAGGCATTAAGCACTCAAGACTTATGGATACCATAAGGGAACAGAGGTTTTTCGATCAAGTACGAGCCAACAGACTGGCTACTGTAGCTAAGTTGTAGATAGCTTTAATTAAGGAGAATAGAGAATGTTGTGTATGGCGCTGCATAGCTGCTGGTCAGTTTGACTCTCCATTATAACAAATATACATGACTGAAAGCGTTTTTCGTCAGAATTGGATCATCTATTGAAACGGAATAATGTCTCCTGGTTTGATGAACTCCGCTTTTTTCATGTCTCAGGTGGACAGCAGGATACAAATGTCTCAAATTCAACTAACTTCTGTGAAAATTATTTTACATATTTCTTAGATTATTGTCTTAAATATTATGTAATATGTATATTTGTAAGAGTTATTCCATTCGCAGAATTGATCATTCGCTTTAATTGAAAGGGTCCAATCAAATATTTCTTTCATATTTCACCTTATTAACGTGACCATGATTTTGCGGTTTTCGTATTCGTGTTTGCCATCCAAAGAAATAAAATTAAGCACAACACATTCTTTTACAACTGAATAACAAACATCGTCATAGATATTTTTTATGAATAGAGTACAACTGTCAAAACAACAACCACAAAGTGAAAGCAAAAACACCAAAATTAAACATTACTGGATTCACAAAGACTTAACAACAATGATATGCAAAAAAGAAGGAGGATTTGAACCAAACAAAAGACAAAATAAATAAATAAATAAAACAGCATCAACTATTAAACACTCTATTTTTTCACCTTTGCGTTCATAATGTTGCAATCCATTACAAGAAAAAACAAAAAATAATCATCAGCAAAAAATTATGAGCAAGTCAACAAATAAAGAAAAAAAAATAAACGACTGACCTGTGACTTCGGACAAGAATGGACTGCCTGCGATTGGAACTCCGCCATATTTTATAACGATCATATATTTGCCAATAGTGAATGGGGAGTAGAAGAACTCGTATCCATCATCGTTTTCTTTACAACTGAGGGCCACTTTAGATGGACCATCGACGGTGCAAGCCAAAACACCGGAACCTGAACCAGCGGTACGAACGAAGAATTTGTTTTTCACGCCTGAAATTGAGAGCGAATATGGTCGTTGAGTTTTTTTTCAGTTTCTACTCCAGACATCTGGAAATATCAGAAATCTCACAGATAGGTAACATGAGTAAATATCAAAACATTCTTAGTTTTACGAATGAGTATAGTCTTGATAGTAATAGGACAGATTGAAGGCAAGAAGGACAGAGGAAAACAACGCATAACCTACCTTGCGAGCTTGAGTAAATGGATGGCAGAACAGGGTTTAGGAGAGATAACAAAAAGACAAGATCTATTCAGTGCTTTTTACGCGGCAACGTGCTGACGAGACTCGGCATATAGATGAAGAATAGTGTGTACAGCCAATTGCACAGGGACATATATATGTTATATGCTATATATATATATATATATATATATATATATATATATATATATATATATATATATATTGTCATATGCCACAGTCGACGAATGGGTTATAGGGCGATCATACGCCGACTAGGAGATATATACACTCTCACACCTGTGGAGAGATACAAGCTATCTCTCTCAGATCGTGAGAGTGGACAATTAAAACCTGATTTCAGAGTTAAAAATAAATTTATATTTTTAACATATATTTTGTGCAATTAATTTGTTTTTCTTTCTGACCTCACCAAAGTTGTTTGATCAAGTAAAAATAGATTAAAATAAAATAAATATGACATGGATCAGTTCCCTTGGGAACGTGCAGCGGACCATTCCTAGTTTTCGCACACACTGTCACGAACTGGAATTGAACACAGCGTAGTATTATTAAACTAAGATATAAACTCGAATCTAAATATGATACGTAGAGGGTGTTTGAGAATTTCGATCCAGATATGAGGGGATACCATTGTTAAAGAAGGCACAGATTATTTGCAGAAACATATTTAGATTATAAATTTTACACTATTTAACCCCCATGCTGCTTTTCTTATGTAAAGTTTTCCAACATTAAATACATTTTTTCTCGTGAAATTTTGTAATATTTAGCATCTGTAGAACAAAAACCTCGAATAAGAGTACCTCGATTAAAAGCAATTATGTTTGCATAAAGAACCATACATTTTGAATTGAGGTGACTATATTTTGGATAACAGTGAAAATAACTTAAATACACCCGTAATATTTCTTTTTCAGTTGTGGAATACTAAGGTTAACTTTGACCGAAGGTTACAAGTAATGAGGTACCCATGTAGAGGACCCCTCTAATATTTTGTTTTTAGGCAACTGATCAGTTTCTTTTACAAAGTGTTGTGTAAAAATGTTTAAGTTACCTGTCTTGCCGAATTCCAGACCTTCTCCTGAAGCATGTACCATAGCTGGATCAGCAGCAACGGATCCAACCATCATGGCAAATGGACTGTCTGGAATATGAGCTTCGTTAAGCCTGATATCCACGTAGTAGATGCCATTTTCCCTGGGAATAACACGGATGGCCCATATTCCTCTGTCAATCTCTTGCATGAAGCAGTCCTCGTGACCACCGGATGGAGTATTGAGAGTACAATAAAGGTCACCCTTGGCACCATTCAAATCTACCGTGAAAGTGAGAGGTTTTTCGACCTGCAAGTAAATTAAATGAGGTTGCTAATATTGGTAAATGAAATAAAATAGAAAAAGAAGAAAAGAAAAACACCTTTAAATATTGTTGGTCACTAAATTTTGATCATGGAAGTAGCAGCAAAAAAAAACAAACAGTTGTTTGGTTGTTACTGTTAAGATATCTATGTGAGAGAACTTGCCCAGTAGTTTTATTTCCTCAGTTCCCTATCGTAGCATGAAAGTGACATGCTATTTTGATTTTGTCGAAGATTCGTAATTTTTCAACCACTCATCAGGACTTTTGCCGAACGTCCCGAAAATTAACCAGTCTTATTGTTATTAAATTTTATTAGTATAAATTCTGTTATATAATTTTGCGTATATATTAATTGGTAGTATTAATAGCTATTATTTTTATTATTTCAATTTATTATGTATATATATATATATATATATATATATATATATATATATATATATATATAGAGAGAGAGAGAGAGAGAGAGAGAGAGAAAGAGAGAGAGAATAGATGGAACTGATAAATATTTCAGTCTTCGGTTTAATAACCGAAAAAACTATTAGAGGTAACAATATCAATTTCACTTGCTGCACATTTCAACCAACCCGTCACAGTATTGATAATGTTAGATATATCATTTTAGCCTTTTTTTGTTAGCTGCCAGCAAATTGCCTGAAGATCCGCGTTAAAATTCCTTTTTAGAATATAATTATAGGTTTAAATAGAAATGTAGTAATGCACAGTGAACATAATCTCCACAAAAAGCTGACTACCCAAAATAAATGCTTCACAATTAATCTTTTTGGACTGTAACATCTGACAAAATATTGTATCTTTTAATATGTGTCAATTATCATTTTATACACCTCTCCACTAATAATGTTCACTTTGTTTTTCGTTGTGGAAGGAGATGGGAATGTTTGAAAATTCTAATTTTAAACATTTTTCTCGTGCTTTTATTTGGTCTTCTGGCATAACAATATCTAATACATTCTAATAATATTAAAACTGGTTTATTGTGTCGTGACAGATTATTTTTTTCGCCAGAATTGATCTTTCTCGTCAGAATCAACATTTATAAATCAACTATTCGTCTGTGCATTGAATATTGCTGGTCTGGTCGCCCTACTATGACAAATGATGTTACAAAATCATATTGATAGTATATAAAAAACTCGGAGGGAAAAATGACATCTTTTCAATAATATTAAAAAAAATGTCACAAGCGGTAAAACCATATCATACTGGCCTCGGCTTAAACTGATGCTTTCCTATTTGCTATATATTGTGACCATTTTGTTTTTTGATTTATGATGAAAACTTGTAAGTTTTCCAACAAATTTCACTCAAATTTTCTCTTTCCAAAATTATAGTTTAGATACATGTTAAAAAAGAAGGTGTCAGATTAAACTGATATCAGGCGAGGTAGAAGTGAAACTCAAAAATATATGAAAGAAAGCACTCAGGTTTATTATTATTAGGTTGGTGCAAAAATAATGACGTAATAATGTCGTT
This sequence comes from Acanthosepion lycidas, assembly GCA_963932145.1. Lineage (NCBI taxonomy): Eukaryota > Metazoa > Mollusca > Cephalopoda > Sepiida > Sepiidae > Acanthosepion > Acanthosepion lycidas. The sequence goes on along the minus strand of OZ010573.1, from coordinate 102,770,083 downwards.
TTTTGACGTATTTTTTAACGTCAAAAAACGACATTATTACGTCATTATGTTTGCACCAAACCAATAAAAGAATAATTTTAAAAGTCTATCAGAAAGATACACATTTCCATATTATTTAATTGGCTTAGTAAGGCGTTTCCCGTTAAGAGAAACCACTGTGTCAAAAAACAACAACTTGGTAATCGTCTTGGTTGGCGTTGCTCGCTCATCAGGAAGGGCATCAAGTCCAAAAAGTGCGTGAATCAAGTCTAAAGAGTGTGTGCGGGATAATCTCCACTTTAAGTAACCAGTGCAGGCGGCAATAGATGCTTGTATGAAATAGACAGACCATCAGCCCCTGCTACGTGCAAGCGAGAAACAAGTTAATAACATTTGGTTTCATGATATTTCTTCTTCTATGTGCTGTGTCCCTTCAGGATATGTCTTCACAACTTCCTATCCTTCGTAGCTCTTAGCTTGCATTTTTGTTATCGTTCCCAGGCCCTGTTCTGTTTACACATTCCTATGTCACTCTTGCTTTCATTATGTGAGTGCTTTTCAAGCTCTTTTTGATTCTAAGTGTAAGTGTCCTTTTTGTTTCCATTTTCCTTGAAATTTCCTCCTTATTCACAGGTTCAGTTCATGGTATTCTCGGCATCATTCTGTAGAACCACATTTCTGTTGCCTCAGGTCTCTTCTTTATCTGCGAGGAGACTGTTCATCATTCATTGTCATGGAAGAAAACTGAGATTACATAAAAGTTTGGTACTATTTTCTTTGTTTCTAACGAAATTTTCTTTTTTCTTAATACTTCACTATTCCAATGCACCTTCGGATGACATTTTTCACCCTCTGTTAAAAACTTTCCAGATGTTTAAATTTTCATACTTGCTTGATTTTGATATGTCAAATTCGTAGTTCGCATTTTGGGCTAAGAAGTCACATGAGGAGTTATTGGGGTATTTCAACGTGGTTTAATGGTTGTCTCGCTAGATCAATTACGACTGAACAGTGAGTTCGATCCTCACTGGTTGACTACACTTTCGCTTAGAAAATCAGTTTGGGCACTTCGACGTGGTGCAATGGTTAGAAGCTTGTTTCGCTAGATCAATTACGACTTACTAGTGAATTCTGACCTCGCTGGTTGCCCCATACTTTCGGCTTTGTGCTACATCTAAGCTACGCTTAGAAAATCGGCATATGAGAAGTTATCAGCAACGAGTAAACGTTTCAATACCAAAATTCAATGCAAAAAGGAGGAAGATGAGACCTCAGATATGAAATTAAACATCTATAAGGAAATATATAACTAAGAGTTTGTTTTTAGCGGATGCTTTTGGTAGAATACTAACCATCAAGCCTCGATCTTTGAAGCCATGAACTTCGACCATTTTGGCTTCCACGCTGTCAGGAGAGATGTTAACCATAAATGGAGAGTTCGGGATGTGCTGTTCATCAAATTTAAGATGGACGCCATAAACACCTGAAAACAAGATGAAAAGGAACAGAAAAACGTTTTAGTATTTGGGTCTTAAATTAAAACGGGAATCCGCAAGAAGATATAATAACCTTAGTAATCGAAATAAGAAATGAACAGAATTACAATAATGATATATCAAGATGAATATAAATTAAGGCTAATTTTATTTTCTCGGAATGAATTTTATGATACTGGGAAATATTAGACATAAGTTTTCTTCTCCATAATTCTGGAATACAACAGAGAAGACAAAGTAGAGGATTTCTATTTGAATCCACGGCTTTTAGGATTGGAATAATACAATTCCTTTCTATTTGTATTTAGTTACAAAACTGATAAACTAATTCTGAAACTTTCCAATGTCTATGGTTGTGAGTCTTCCATTTGTTATAGATGAGAAAGTATTAAGAAACAGCTGTAATGATTTATTTTTACTACTGGCAAATTATAGTATATAAAATGCTATTGTATGTATTTCTGTTATGAATTGTGTACATTAGTGCTATAGTCATATATAATCTTATAAATATAGACCTTGATAGCAATGTGTAATGTTATAACTGATTTCTCTGGTTGAACACCAAAAGCATACACTGTAAGCACATACAATAAGAAATATAGTAAATAAATATGTATCAAACTGTAATCTTACCTGGTTTAGTTACTTTGTAAGAGCAGATAAGAATTCCAGGTGTACGTTCCTCAAAATTCATTACAGCTTTAGAGGGACCTTCCACAGAGATGGACAATTTAGCAGCACCAGCTTCTTTGGTATAAACGTTGAACACGTCTGTTGAAAAGGCAAAGTTTTATTAGAAATATAGGAGGTAAATTACATAAAAAGAATGAACACACACACACACACACACACATATATGCATATTTTAACGCAGCACCGATAATAGCAATAATATCAATATCGAAGATACCATTGACGTAACACTCGGCAGCTATGACGGCGCAAAAAATGTGCGAATCCATAAGCATATATATCATGAATAAACCCTATATACATCAACAAAAACTCCAAACAACCTCCTATGTATTCAAGCACATACCCATATCCATAAACAAAAGAATATTAACAAATTTCAGCAATTTAAAAATATTCAACGAAAAAAAAAATGAAACAACATTAAGAAATAGCTGTTATCCGAACAAACTAGATTGCACAAATGAAAACAAACCAAGCAAACACAATAAAAACAGGAACATAATCTAGTTCAACTCACCTTACAATAATACAATAAAAACGAAAATAGGAAAATATTCTTCAAAATTGTTAAAAACGTTTCTCCAAACACAACAAACTATCAAAAATCATCAATAAAATCACACTAAAAATCAGCTACAGCTGCATGGATAACATCGAAAAAATAATAACCAAACAACAAAAATACTCAATAATAACCACAACGACACAAATCAGCATAACAACCACGACAACTGCAATTGTAATAAAAACAATTACCCACTTAACAAAATATGCCTAAACAACAACATAATATATAAAGCCACCGTAACAAAGAACACAAACGCGGAAAAAAAGTTACAGAAACAACCTTTAAAGAAAGATTTAATAATTACCAAACCTCAACACACCCCTTATAAAACGTAAAAAAAAAAAAAGAGAACGCATTTAAGGGCGCGAACGTACAAGCACACCCACATGAACACCCACACGAACACAAATACACAGGCGCACACATACACGAACACAAACATACACGTGCGAGTACGTATATGCGTGCAAATTTGTATGCAATTATGTATGCATGCGTGTACATGCACGAGCGCGCACATGAATAACCATTCGTACAAAAAGACCAACAAAAACACACGCGCGCGCATACACATACACACAAAATTTCAACCATAACCTAAACTAAAATGGATAAAACAGCACCAAAAATAAGGAGCATACTAAACATAAATCAATGAAAAAATAGAAGAGAAACAACTAATTGGCTTGTAGATTCATTCAACTAAACACAAGTATCAAAAACTAAGTAAAGTTAAAAAACCAAATAAAGTTAAATAATACAACCCACTAAAATATATTTAAGCACTAAGTGAAATACAACCCATAATAAAAAATACATATACAGTTAACACAAATACACACACAAACACACAATTAAACGCAGAATACAGTTAACACGAACTCAGACAAACACACAGATAGACACACAAACATACACGTGCGGGTACATGCGTGTGTGTGCGTGTATGCTTGCATATACATGGGCACGCGCATAAACTCATACCTGCACAAACATACATATACAGACAAAGTTCCAGTCATAACCTAAATTAAATGGTGAAAAATAAACCAGAGACCAATGAACAAGGCGAGGAATGAATAAAAGAGAAAAAAAGAGAAAAAGTAAAAAACAAAAACAAAAAAGGAAATCAATCAACACATATCAAAGCGAAAGCAAATAAATAACTCACTCACACCAATAAAAGTACAGGAGAATCGAGAAATTACAGCAGATTAACTCTGTTCCGACGTGTGGTTATACATATATAGTCACGAAACTACGAAGTAAACACACACACACACACATATATATATACAGGGTGCGATAGAAAAATCATCATCTAAATTACGTAAAAATAAAAATAACACTGCCATCTCATTTTAACTGATAGATTTACCAAATTTACAAAAATTTCTTGAAACACGAAAGAGTAAATTTATTGAATAAAATTGCCATTGGATTCAGCCATGGCCTTCAAACGACTTCGGAATCTCCTGCGACTCTTCTGTATGATCTCCTTGTTTAAGTTGGTGAATGCTGCCATAATCCTTGCCTTCAGTTCATCTTTGGTCTTACAAGGAGTTTTGTTGGTCTCTCACTCAACTGTGCCCACACATAATAATCAAGGGATTTGCAGTTTGGGGAGTTGGGTGGCCAGATGTAAGGGGTGATGTAGTCGCAGAAATGTCTGACAGCCATAACTGGGTCCGCCTGGTTGTGTGGCATGGTGCTGGATCCTGTTGCCAGACATAGGCTTTTCCAGCAGCCACCCCTTTGGCCAAGGACAGCACTAACTTCTCAATGTAGGCCTTTGTGTTGAGACCCTGTGGGAAGATGAATGGAGGAATAACGTCGCTATCACTAGTGATCACTCCAAACACCTTTGTAATCATCAGAACAGTATGACGTTTCCAAGTTTCTGGACGAGTGAATCGAGTCATGATGCTCTTTTTCTCACAGACGATGCTCAACTGACCCTACTATACTATGCAGCCGACAAAATCAAAACCAAACAAAGCGCATGCGTGAAATTAAAAATATACGATAGCGACAACTTACTTATTTCACCCTGTATACACACACACACACACACACACACACACACACACACACACACACACACACACACTCTCTCCTTCTCTCTCTCTCTCTCTCACACACACACACACACATATGTGTGTGTCTCTATGCTTGTATGTGTATGTGTATGTGTATGTGTTATTCTCCCTATTTATTTCCACGGAAACTAAAGCCGAAAAAGGAAACAAAATAGTACAAATCAAGTTTTCCGCTGCACACCACCACTTTTTGACAAAACTACCTTTGTAATCTAAGCTTTGCCGAGGTGATATTCATTTCCTGAGTTAACAGCTGTGCTCAGCCGTCCGAGAGTATGGCTTATCATGTGCAATGTTATCGCCACGGCTGAAAAATATAATTTACAACCTAACATTTCTCATATTCATTGTTTTATACCCTGGAATGTTCAACAAGAGACTATTTAATGACACAAATCTGCTCATACGAACTTTCATATCAGATCCCATTTTACCAGAGTCCTAATTTGAAAAAGTCAAAAAACAAAACTTAATTGGAAGAAAGCTCTAGCTTCTGCTGTCATGCAGTTAACAACGACATAATAAATTTTTTTTGGGGGGGGGATTAGTTTTGGAGTAAAACGTGGTTGTTTATCTGTATATGTATTGTTAAAATTTGCCATATTTCTAAATAGTAGGTGGACATAGAGATTAAAACTGCATAGTGAATGACTGACTATGACAATCACAATGCAGTGTTGAGCCTTGAGTCTCTCTCTCTCTCTGTATATATATATATAAGTAAAGTTAATGATATAAAATGGCGAAACCATTGCAATGATGCATTTAACCTACTGATCACTCGATGAATGTTATGATCCTTGTTTTTTTAAAGTCATAATCTGTATAAGGTCTTTCTTGAATACTTAAATAATCTTAAATAATCTGAAGATGACTGTACAGTCGAAAGTACTTTCATATTTAACAAAGGCCTTATACAGTTTATAATTTTAAAAACAAGGATCATAACATTCATCGAGTGATTTAGTAGGTTAAATGCATCTTTAAAATTTTGTTAACGAAGGGATTTCGCCATTTTATATCATTAACTTTACTAATTTACTTTTTGTATGAATGATTCATTGTAATATATATATATATATATATATATATATATATATATATATATATATATATAGTGAAAAGTGAGTGTTGGTAGAAAAGAAATAATGTTTAATGTATAATAACAGAGCTAAAATATATATTAAAGAGAATTATATGTATAGATGTTCTTCAAGGCTCGATACTCAAAGTTTCATGCTCATGACAATCATCAGGCATAAATGAAAAATTAACCTGAAACTTTAAGTAGCATCAAGTGGTGATCAACAACTATGTAATTCTGTTATATGTATATGTATACAATTTCCTTCAAGAGTATTGGAACGGCAAGTCGAATTCCTTTGTTTTTGTTGTTCACTGAACACATTTGGGCTTAAAATCAAATAATGAATATAAGACAAGGGTTCAGAAATTGAGCTATTATTTCCCCTAAAGAGTTGATATAACCTCCGTGAAATTCAGGGTAAGCTTTAAGGAACATTTAATCTAATTTAATCTAATCTAATCTATCTATCTATCTATCTATCTATCGTACCACTTTAATATGCAAGCTTATATTCAATAACATATTTATTGTTATGTATAGATACTCAGGTCTATGATAAAAGGAAAAACGGGGAAAGGAAGGTAGAAAGAAAATAATAAGTGAGCTATAATTAAACGAATCAGGAATAGAAGTGGAAGAGACAAAGGATGAGGAAAACAGAGGAAAATTATGTCCATCTATTTCTTCAGAAGTTTAATTATTTCTCAGAGAATCACAAACATTCTTCGCATGGCATATCTGACTTTTCATATGAACAAATTCAACATGTTACAACTTACTTTCGCCGTTGACTTCTCCCTTCTCGAGACCAGGACCACCAGCTTGTACTTTGTGATATCCACCACTTGCAGTGCTTCCAACAGTGTACATAAAGGGACTTCCTGCACAAGAGAAAATATATACATTTATCGTCATTTTATTAAAGTTTAAATTAGAATTGAACATTCGAATATAGTTATTTATATGTTTTTATTACAATTAAATACGTTAAATAAATATCAAATCAAAATTAAATTGCAAATAACAGTATAATAATATTAAGATTTTCAAATTCAGACTGTTTCTGGAATAAGAAAGATTGATGATTACACACATAATTTTATGATTTTTAATTAGGTTTTATCAAAAGTATAAACTGCATTGCTCATGATTTTACTATTGAAATGCATTGTAAACTTTACCAGAGAATGACATTGAAAATCATGTTAAATGGGTTCTTAATGGCCAGAAATTAAAACCTGAATTACTGACAGACCAGAGTTATTATATGTATAATGTAAATGGCTTGTTAATGATTTTGGTATTGAAATGCATTGTAAATGACTTTACTAGAGAAAGACATTGAAAATCATTTTAAAAGAGGTCTTAATAGTCAGAATTTAAAGCATGGACCAAAGATATTATATGTATAATGCAAACTCATTGTTAATGCTTCTACTATAGAAAGTTTTGAAAATGGCTTTACTAGATTAAATAAAACGTTGAAGGGATTTCCAGTGGTCAGGAATTCATGCAACCGTTACTAATAGAATAGTGTTACTATATTGTAATGGTTAATATCGATGATGGAGAGAAAAAATCCTATGTAATGATAAAGATTAGAACTTCAGAAAACAAAAGAATAAACACTGAGTGTTTTTATTGTATGTACAAGAAAGAAAATATTTAGTCGATTATGTAAACATCAATAAAAAATGTCTACTCGTTACTTTCTGTTATAGGCACATAAGAAAGTAATTTCACAAAATCATTAATATTCCATAAAAACAAAAAAAAAAAAAATGACATCCTTATCGCTTCAGCTGTGTAGCCCAGTTGGGGTCAGTACACGCCCTGTCTTTGATGTTTTGGGGAACAGCTGTCACTAATACGATGTTAGTTTGCCTATGGGTTTATTTGTTGCAATTACTGCACACCTGTGTATGCAGCTGCTTTGATTTGGGCAGTAAGCAAGCGGTAAAACAACAACAGAATTTACAATGCGTGACTAAAAGCACATAGGTAAAAATACATAGGTAAAAGACCGGGTAGGCGGACCCTATTCTATCATACAGCGTTTCGTTGAAACGCGCCTTCCCCTTTACGAAAAACTCGTATCTCAACAAAAAAAAAACAAAAAAACAAACTAGAAAACGGGATTAGAAAATAGAATCCATTAAAAGACTCCATTCTTTCATGATTCAAACTCGATGGAAACAATATTTCCGCAAATATGAGTGAATTGATCTGTTTTATTTTTTTGTTGAAATTGACGCACGAGGAAATCTTAAAATAATAAGATAACAGCAGGTGATAGTGAAGTAAATTGTTGGCAAAACGTATTTCTTGAAATTCAACAAGAGCAATATGTTATTAATGCGGAACTGATTTGCGTTCTACCATATGAACTAATGAAACGAAAATAAACAAAGAATTATTCCAGATAAAGCATAAAAATGCTTTATAATTTCAGATCCAGCCGGTCCAAACCATCTGGTCTGGGCGAAAGGACGAGATATGGTTCTTGTGTAAAATAAAGCAAATATCAAATGGAACTGTCGATTTGACATGAAAAAGCATGAAACTGAAAGAAAAGACTAATAACTATCAGAACTTTAGCAAAAATAGTTGTCCAAACTATGGAACATAAATGTGACGGTAGTGCACAGAATCACTGAAACACTGTGAATTTTATCAAAGACTATTTCAAAGAGACCTGCAAAATTAGAGAATCGATAAAGTATTGAGATAATTATGTTTATAGCATTACTAGAGACCCGCAACTAATTTTAAAAGATTTGTGAAAACATCCCCAATGATGATTATCTGATTTGCTTACAGTAATGAAACAGATAATAATAATAATAATAATAATAATAATAATAATAATAATAATAATTAGACAAGAGTGCGATTTATGAAAATAAAATAAAAGGCAGTATTTAACAATGTTTATACGTCGCTTGTATAGTGATTTTCCAAGCGTAGCTCAAATGTGGTACAAGGCCGAAAGTATGGGGTACTCAGTCAGGATCTAACTCACTACTGAGTCGTAATTGTTCTAGCGAGACAAGCTTGCTAACCATTACACCACCCCGAGGCGCCCTACGTCGCTTGTATAAAGGTTTCTAAATTTTGTATTTATTGTTATATTTTTATACTTGTATTTAATTTTCAAACATAACTTGAAAAAGACGGACATGCTGACGAAATATTGTTCAACATTGTCAGTATCTTTTCTTTTCTTAAATCGCGATCTTCTATAAGTGTTGAAAAATATTGAAAAAATTAACGTCATTTTGTTTAATAATAATAATAATAATAATAATAATAAAGAGAGGTAAAGTAGAAAGTTCAGTGGCCGAGTGCACTTACCTGCAATATGCAAACCCTTGTGTTTTACGCTGACATTATGGACACCTTTCACTTTTGGTGAGAATCGAACATTGTAACGGTAGTCGTCCTCATCCATTACTTCACATAACTCAGAGGTTCCAGCAGGGTCAGTCAGTGCAGCCTCCATGTCGAAGGGATTTGTGCCTGGAAATAAAAGAGAAAAAAAATAATATACAGAACAATTTACTTTTCTCCAAAGTTTCTGACTAATTTATTGCGTTTACTGAGAAGTTCAAAATTTAGTGAAATTAATGTTGACCAGCCTAGAGATGTGTGCGTGTTAGAATCAAATCCGTCGTCTCTCCTCGAATTGGGGACGCCTCAAAATATACCAGCGTTTGTTTAACAAGTCGAATGCTCGTGAAACATGATTAACCAATGATAATCAAACAACACAAAAATAAAAATACCAGAATTTCTTTCTTCTTTTTCTCCATATCTCATTCACTGATGAAACTTTAATAAAAGTGAAACATGATAGATTGATAAACGGTTTCTTATTTGTTTCTTTTATAAATACATATATATATATATATATATATATATATATATATATATATATATAAGCGAACATTGAAGTCAACACTCAGAGGCGACAGGCTGTTTCATGATAGACGCAATCGTCAAGCCTGACGATTGCGTTTTCGTTTAGCATGAAAAAGCCTGTCGCCTTTGAGTGTTGACTTCAATGTTCACTTTTATATTTATATTTACATACGCTCTATCTCTGATATTGAGCAGTTTATCCCGTAAATATAGCACGCCTTAAAACTATATTTCTTCATATATATCCAATTACACGCACGCGTATATATATATATATATATATATATATATATATATATATACACGCATATGTGTATGTGTGTGTGTGTGTGTATTTGTGTTAACAAACATCTGTTTTCTTGCCTACATTTTTAAGTGCAAATACAAATTCTTACTAATTTATTTATTTATTTATTACAGTGAGATTTACACAGACACAAGTTATATATATATATATATATATATATATATAATTGTTTATTTGGGCATATATATACGAGGTCTGAACCCAAAATATCAGAGCTGTTGCTATAGTAACGGAGCTAACGTACGCAGAGTGAAACTACTTGGTACATATAGACCTTGAACTCTGTCGTGCATACACACTAAATTATAATGTTCTCGCTCACTTCTGTTGTTTATAGCAGTGCTTGAAGGAAAGTGTGTACAGTGTGGGGTCTCAACACACTAGCTATAACATAAATACCATTGTTCTTTCATCTTTGCCTCATTTGTTTATTTATGATTTAAATATAGAATCTAATTTCATATAAGCAATATTTTACTTACCTGGAATTCTAAGCACAAATTCAATGTTGTCACTAATATTAATAATATCAGCACCCGGCAGATCTTTCTCAACGGTTTCCCTGGAACGTCCGGATGGAGAACCTTGCACATCCACCAAAAAGGGACTTCCTGTAAATGTTAGAAAAAGATTCAATATAGAAATCAGCTTCAATGAGACTTGAAGCAACACAAGTGGTTCTACAGAAGGATGCTGATTATATCACGGATCGAACATGTGATTAACGTTGAAGTTTTAGAGAAAATCGAAAATGAAGGACACTCTTCAGGTGGTTAACAATGATGGTAATAAACAATGATTTAAAATTGCAATTAATGAAAAATCATTTCATTTTTCATTTTTGGAAACTTTTATGTAAATCCTTTTTATTTTTATTGAAATCCTTTTTATCTTTTATGGAAACATTTCCAGAAATGGAAAATGAAGTGATGTTTCATTAATTGAAATTTTAAATAATATTGTTTATTACTTTCATTGTTAACCACCTGAAGAGACATTTAATTTTAAACGTTGAAACGAAATGTACAATTTTGTAGTGCATACTTACAGGTTCTAATGTAACAGTGTATAATATATATATATATATATATATATATATATATATATATATATATATATATATATATATATAGTTACCTCCACTGAATTTTCGATACTTAAGTTTTAAAATTAAATTTAAAAAAATGAAAAGGCATTCTTGAAGATTTAATTCTAGTTTTAATTGAAAGCTAGATGATTAAACTTTTTATTTCAAGTAAGTAAAATATTCTGCTGTATTTCAGATAGAAATTATATAGATTGGAATGTCAAATAATTGCTCGATTTTTAAAAATTTTCTTAAAAGCGGCCATTTTCTTAATTTTTAAGAAATTTGTAAACAAATATATTTACCAGGTTTTAAATTCTTTAAAAATTAAATTATAGATTTGTTACACGTGATTTGAGTAAAATTGGAAAATTTAAAGTTAAATTAATCTGATTTGAAATAAATATTACTTACTTAGCATAAAAAATACACCAATATAAAAGAATTTCTTAACGATGGGTTCCTCTTTCTTTGATCTTTATTGATTTATGGATAAACACTTAAGGTGATGACAGGACTTATGGATGACCAGAAATGACATTTATGAAAACTAAGTGAACGCATTTTTTTTTAACTACCTAGTAATTTTTCAGCAAGTTTTCAGCTTTTAAGTTTACTACCTTAAACAAAAAAATTAATTTATTGAAGTATGACTCAAACTAAAATAAATACATATTTAGTGAAATAGTAATTAAGAAAAGCAAAACATTTTTTTGATTTTTTCAATCGATGATTTGCAAAGACGTTAATGATGAAACAGAACTGAATTAAAAGTTAAATAATTGCTGTGCGTCAGACGATACTTAAATCACGTGACCTTTTTAAGGATTATGTCATCTATAGGTAGAAATTAGGAACAATTTTTCACTAAAAATTATTTTAAAAATTATTTTAAAAATATTCAGATTCAAACGACTGTTATGAGCTTTTCAAATTTCGATTCGTAAATTTACTTTGCACGTAACGATATCACCAAACCGCCATCTTGAAAGCAATGAAGAATTTTAAACGATCTTTGAACTATTATATTATTAGAATTAGAATTTTTAAAAGATGAAAAAATTCTGGTAAAAATTCATTATTTATTGAAAAACTTTTATTTCTTTAGACAATAATGTACTTAATATAGCTTATTTACAAAAGCAATGAAAAGTTTTTTAATTAAATAATGTCATAGTTTTATTGCATTTTTATTTTACAATTCAGACCAGATTTTCGTTGAAGGATGTAATGTTTTACAAAAAAAGTTATGATTTACATTCTCCAAAGAGGCCTATTTTTAACTAATAAAAAAAAAAAAAAATCAATCCCCCACTTAAAAAATTAATTTCTCGAAATTTCATGAAATTATGTAAGTACATGGTAACATATGTAAAAAAAAATATTTTTTACCAAGATTTTCTAAAAATAAAAATTTCAAAAATAATTTCATTCAAAATATGGCCTGAAGGTTTCATTAAAATCTGACAATTATTTGAATTTTGAAAGAATTTACAAATCAGTGTGTTTTCCTCGGAAAAAGCGCAAAATAAAACAAACTCTTTTTCTCTAGTTCGCCGCTGTCGTAAAAAAAAGATTTTAACCAAAATTTCCAACTTGCTAATGAGGAGTAAAAAATTAAAAAAAAAAAAAATACTTTTGTCTTTCCTCTTAATAATAGCATAGATTATATATATATATATATATATATATATATATATATATATATATATATATATTGCTAACCATTAATACTAGCAATTCTTCTTCTGTGTGTCGTGTTCCTTCAACACATGGGCATTTATGGCTCTACACAATTTCCTGTCTGTTGTGACTCTTAGCAATGTTTGTCATTTTGCTACTATTAAGTTGGTGCAAAAATAATGTCGTTTTTTGACGTTCAACTTCAAAAGAAAAACGACAACCTAATAATATACGTAAAATATATAATTTAACGTATATTGATTTTAACATAATTTTTGCTAATAAAATGTTCAGTATTAGACGAGAGTGATAATAATTATTAAATTAGATGTAATAACATTCAATACTTATAGAATCAATCATCGTGACTCGATGTCCCTTCTTGTCTTGTTGAGAGGCCCAATGAATGATAAGGAAACTCTTCGATAAATATTAAACGTTGTTATAATTATCTTAATAATAATAATAATAATAATAATAATAATAATAATAATAATAATAATAATAATAATAATAATAATTTCCAAAGTCTTAAGGAACCGATAATAATATTATTAATAATGGATTTAATTTTTTCTTTTAATAAAGCGACAGAGCTTACCGGCGACGTGGTCATCAGCATATCTGATGTTGAGGATGTAAATTCCAGGCTCGTGTGGACTGTAGTCAATTGTGTAGACGTTATCTTTATGCTCAACGCAGATGATTTCAGACCTGTGAGGACCATCAATGGCCACAGATAAACCGCCATAACCTGTTCAGATGGAAAAGAGGCAAAAGAAAAATTATTAACAGTTAAAAGAAAATTATTAACCCATGATAAATATCTATGTAAAAAACATCCTTAGTGATTGAAGTAGTTACGGATTTTTCTCCAGCAACAGTGTTCAAGTTGAGGCTTTCGAATACTGCTTTTCAAAGCTAATACTAACAAGAAAATTAAATTCTGTATTTGCTTGATTTTTACGTTCCCAATACGTAGCTCACACCTTAGGCTATCTCTTTTACTAACAACTATGCTTTTTGTTTTCTTATAGTCAATAGTTATTCCTTTATTCTTGCTTTCCGTTACTGTCTTGTCAAAGAATTCTTTCAGTTTCTTTACGGACTCAGCCATCAAAACAGTGCTATCCGTGAACAATCTACTGTCAGAGTTTGTCTTGTAAAAGTTTTTTCTTTAAATTACGTAGTCTCTCCGAAATTCTTTTGTTTTCAGAAACTAGAACAATATACAATGATGTAATCAGGATAGGCCTTCAAAATTAGTGTGGATTTGCTTTCACACAACAGTGTCTTCATATAGCTTCCTGTCAAGGTTAATGAGAGAATAATGGCCCTTTCTACAGTTACTGTTAGGTTGGTGCAAAAATAATGACGTAACAATGTCGTTTTTTGACGTATTTTTTAACGTCAAAAAACGACATTATTACGTCATTATTTTTGCACCAACCTAATAGATGGGAAGGTGGTGTGTTCTCGCTCAGATATTAATTCTTGACTCAACAATCATGACATGACATTAAAAAGATCAATGTTCGTGGAAAAGGCGTGAGTCTTATCTTCCTGCAGCTGTGAGATATATAGTAAGGTAGATTGGGTCCTCGTGATTCCTTTGGGGAACAACCAGTTTAGAAGAAAGACAACTCTAAATTCAAAACCAGTTTGAGGAGGGATGGACACCGTCAGGTTATTTTGCACGAGGTACACACGCTACTGCTACAACAGCCAAAATGGTTTACGAAACATGTGATCGTTATATTGTCCGCCTTTTGAAAACTCTTCTCTTTGAACATTGATTTTATCTTAGGAAATAAAGGATTGAAATTGCAGTCAGCCAAATTTGGCATGTAAGAGGAAATCTACAGATATTCTTATTCCCGCATTGCCAGTCTTGTCTTTTATTATAACTTGCACGTCGCCTTCGACATTTTTTTGGTTTCTGCCTTTCAGAACGTAGATCATTTTCAGAGGAATTCTCGACCCGGTTTGAAACATCGATACCAAACATTTATCTAGGATTCACTCACGGAACACCTTCTTACTGATGCGAATGTCCATGTTTCAAACAAAATTTGATATTCACATTAGATGCGGCATTCATAGTCTTATTTTAATGGTGCACACAGATTATTTAAATAACGTTTTACTTCCGGTTGAGTACTTACACATGCGCAATAAAATTACATCTGTTTGGTTGCCGGGTTAAATTAAGGCATCATAACTAGTTCTATATATATATATATAAAAATGGGGAAATACTTTTCGAACAGTCTTTGTATATACAAGGAATTTGAAGAGAAGATCAGATTATTATTCATTGAACTACAATTTTTTAAAAACTTTTCTTGTGATATTTTTTACTTGTTTTGTGTAGTTAAGATGAAACAAAATTGTGTTTGTTTGAGCCTTTCAAAATATTTATGACTGATTAACACGGAAGCTATAAAATAATAATTTATTCAGTTATAAAAGATAAATCACTGATATATTTTTGTATCCTATATCATGAATTATAAAAAAAAGTTAAAAAAAAATGCAGCGCTTTGCATAATAAAACTCTGTATTTTTAATAAAGCTAGATTTTATAGGGTGAAATTCTGATGATATATTGCTCATATGGATCCTTACTACTACTACTACTACTAATAATAATAATACCAATAATAACAATTTTAATGTATAAAACATTGACGTGCATAATCTGACATTCTACAATATATGTAATTTGTATGGTATTTAAGAATACATACTTACCAGCCTCTTTGCAATCAACAGTAAGAATATTTGTAGTGTTCGCCTCAGCCTTCTCACAGGCACCGCTAACCTTGACTTTTCCTGGATGTCCAATTTCCTCTTCTTTAATGGTTACGTTGAAGGGGCTATTAGGAATGTGTTTTTCCCCGGACATCACGTTAATAATGTAAGCTCCAGTAACTTTAGGTGTGAAAGAAGCAACACCTGCAAAGATCAAACAAGATAACTGAAGTCTATGTACGTCGGACATAAAACTCATTAAGAGTCTTTCTCGTACTTACCTGTTCTGTAAGGATATCTAAAAACGAAATTTGAAAAGTATGATTTTCGTGAATGATATCTCGACTTTTGAGTAACCTCCCCTACCGGACATCAGTCTATGGATATTAGAGAAATACATATTTCGTCTACAGTTTAATACCGGATCAGTTCACACGCTGACATGAAGTGAACTGCTCGATTGCCTTCTACGCATCTAAACTGAAGTGTAAAAAATTTGAGACAGCAGTACAATGAATGGTTTTGCCCTTTCCCATTTGTAGAAATGAATTTAGCCATATGAAATGTACGTTACGTGATAGGTAAAGAGTTAGTGTAGCTGTGGCATGACAACTGTCGTAATCATGGGATGCGATATAACACTGTTTGGTGTCGGAGTAATAGGGCCAGATAAATGAAGCTTGCTGTTCTTATGTGGTAACTGTTCCATGTTTTCCTCGAATAATATTAGCTCATAAGTGTTGCAAAGACGGGAGTGCCGGCGAGTGAAAAAGGGTGGTAACTAACCAACGAGGGGGAACATTGTATCAAATCACTACACAATTCATTGCATTAGTCAATATACTGGAAAACGTGAACTGCATTCCAAGGGGTTTCTTAACAGTCATCAGATAAAGGGAGCCGATATTAACATTACCGCGCCTAAGCGAAATATAAACGCTATTAGACAGAAGACGATAGAGTTTGTGTGCGTAAGAGAGACCGCATGAGGCTATGGATTCTGCATATCATCAGGCTGTTTTACAAGCTACTTGTTCTGTAATTATGTTGGTGGGTTCTGTTGTAGTTACGATGACGATGACTTGACCACGATGACCAGCTACCCAATTTCGGTCACAATTGGTATGGTTTTCAGGCACTTTCCAAAGGTGCCGCACGCTGGTATCGTCCCGACCGATAACGTCAGAAGGTCTCCTTCCTGACAAATCAACCGTGGTGAGATTCGAACCCGGGCCCCATCGTCAGAAAGCGAACGTTCTAACTCCTCATCTACGCGCCCATATGATTTGTTATAACCGGTGTAAATATACACAGATTTTATTAGAAAACATTTATACTCCGTTTGTGTCCAGCATATTTCTTGGTGGCAGCGGTTTGTTTCCAGCAACATAATGCAACGCATCATTGATTAAGTCAGTGTTTCTATATGTGAGCAACAGCGCTACCTTTGGGGCATAATGAAGAAGCCGTTATGATGAGGCAATAATTTTAAAAAGGCAGCATGATGAATTTTGAACACAGAATTTTATGATCAAAGTTACTGACAAGAAGGAAAGTAAAGGATGAGGCCATTATATATAATAATAATAATAATAATAATAATAATAATAATAATAATAATATTATATATATAATGGTTAGCCATTTTAAAATCAATTCACTCCAAGTAAGACGATAATGTCACTAAGATGCAAGGGGCTTCTGGGTATGAAAGAGAATAAAAACCGGAAACTCAGTGCTAAACAAGATACAAGGGATAAACCTCTACTCCTGTTAAAAACCGGGGAGGGGTGTGAACCATACAAGTAAACAAAATTACATAGGCGGTGGTGGTAAAAAGTTCTCGAATCAACCCACTTCTCAAAATCTTACCAAATGGCCAAACACTATAATTTATTTTGTAGTGTATGTTGCACTTCTGCTCATGCCAGAATATGCCTTGCAGTCAGTGTGACGTCACAGAAACCAGGTGTAGTATCGTATTACAGGAGATTATATTCCTCTTTGGTGTGGATGTTTATATGAGAGGAATTAGGCAGCCTTTCACACATCGCAGTCGAGAATGTAAGGTCCACGTCTCAGTGGAGAGCTCTTTGGCTGCACTCTCGCATAAACGCACGCACGCGCGCACACACACACTGGCCAATGGGAATACAACATGATTACAATTTTAGATTTCATTACAATTTTAGAATCACTTCTTGGTCGACTACGACTTCCCTTACAATTTTAGAATCCCCTCTTGGTCGGACCTAGTACTTTTAAGCCCGACCTTGTGTGTGTGTGTGTGTGTGTGTGTGTGTGTGTGTGTGTGTAAAAACCAATCCTTTTCCCAGGACCAAAATCTAAGACTAGGCTGACTGTGTTTAAAATCTCGTTGGAAACAAGACGAAAGGATGTTAGGTTCTTTTTCCCCAGCAGGAAATATGTGTAGCATTATTTTGCTTATAAACTTTAAAAATGATATTTTCTTGACGACTGTCATCGTAGATAACCTGAAGATAACCTTGTGATTTTCTAGCTCGATTGAAGGTAATTTCCTGGAAAACGACACCTGGGACATCATCATCCAACGAGTAGCCCCACGATACCAAGGACTCTTTGAAGGCCATCATTATGGGAGTGATGGCCAAGATGAAATAGAATCTCTTGATCCAGCCATGCTGTCACTTCCGAAGCTGAATAGGAATCTCTGCAAAGTTGAAGGTGATTTTATCGATTAATCTTTTCTGTTCGAAGGCGATTATATGTAAAATTCATTTGAAAAATATACTGATTTTTCCTAATGAATACCTTTGTTGTTCTTTATATTAGAATATGATGTCAAAATCACTAGCTTAAAATGAAAGGTTTACTTACCCAGAGAGCCGTCAGCGAGCTTCTTCAAAAAGCATGGCTCAATATTTCCAGACGGGGTCTTGATAGTTCCTGTTAGGTTAACCATGTCAGCATCCATTATTTTCAGAGAATATTCACTGCTTTCACCCAAAGAGATTTGGGAACGTTTACGTCCAACTCCTGCGAAGTAAAAGAAAGAATGTCTTAAAAATAAAAAAAAAATACGCAGTGTAAGTAAATTTAAAATTAACAGGACAAGGTTTTACATCGGATTTAGTTTTAGGAAAGCGGGGCATTAAGTCACAAATCAGGTGGTTAAATTTGAATACAGTCGACCTTATGAGTAAAGATGAGGAAGTGAAATAATTGAAGAATTTTCTTAATTAGTGAAGTGCCATACGTAATACACGATTGGGCAATCACATGCTTTTCAATTAATGACCGACCTTAGGCAGAATGTTTTCTCGCAGTATGTTTCTTCCTGCGATAGAATGGTTAGCAACCAAGGACATAGTCTATCCTGCAATTCAACATGTAGCTTCGGGGAGTAGAGACAGATTCACACCTTTCCCAAAGGTATCTGCATGTAATTGTAATGAACCCGACTGGAATTCGAACTCAGCTCTTTGATTTCATATTCCGAGCCGTTATACATTACACCAGACCGCACAAAATTTGAAAAAAAAGAGAAAAACTTGACAGCAGTGAGAAAGAAGAAAAGTAAAATCATGTGAGATAGAAAAGATTAATTCTTTAAAATAAAAGATGAAAAGCATTGCCATCAAGTTTAATCGTTTGGCGACATCTGTTTTGTTTAGAGAAACAACATAAATTCCTTAAACATCAAATTGGTTAAAATTACCTTTATTAATTTGCATTCTATGTAATATTGTACTTCTCCTTTATGTTGAGGAAACTTCACATCAAAGATGGAATCAGATATTCAAGTAACATTTAATAAAGTTCAACACGCACACACACACACATAAACACACACACACACATATATATATATATATATATATATATATATAGAGAGAGAGAGAGAGAGAGAGAGAGAGAGGGAGAGAGAGAGAAAAGGTTATAGTTGTTCCAACGAGTGAAAAATGTATATTTTTTTTTTAAAAAGAGAGAAACCGCAAACGTTTTTGGTTAGAATCTGGATTTATTTTAGTATATATATCATATTTTATTCTTCATATTTCTGCTACACGAGTTTCCAGTCTCGTGACCTTCTTATTCCTTTTATTTTCCTTTTATACATATATGAAAGCGGGCATTGAAATCAACACCCGAAGACGACGGTCTGTTTGGTGGTAAACGCAATCGTCAGGCCATATATGCGTAAGGCGATGAAAAATTCTCTGTCTGACCTCCTCCCAAAATGTGTATTTGAATGACAATCATAACATTGATTTCGGGAATTGAGTCGGATAGAAAAGGTTTTAGCACTGTTGATTGCTGGCCACTTCTGCATAGATGGAGGGTCGAATCAAAACAGTGACTGTGGGAAGTTGGGATGTGCGTAGTTCTCACTATTGAAATAACGGGGATTTTCCTGTTACATTTTCTTAAATTTGTTCCCAGGAGAATGTATAGTTCAATAATGGATCACCTTATTTTTTTCCTGAAAAACCTAAGAAAAGTTTTATTTATAGACTTACCTGATATTTTAGATGTGAATGGCGATCCCTTAATATGTTTATCTTTGACTTTGATGCTGATTTCATAGGCACCTGGGTTCATGGGCATGAACTTATATTTGACTGCCCCATCTTTAAGATCTTCCTTCTTTAATTCCAACTTGCTGGGACCGTCTAAGGTGACATTCAAGGAAGCTACAGAGTAAAGAAAAATAAGCAAGTGAAATACCACTTTTGTAGATATATCAATAAGTCAGTCGACTTATGACGAAAACAAAGTTACATCGCAAAAGTTTTTCAACCTAAGTGCATTGACAAGAAATGACGTTGATTCAGTGTTGAATATTAATCAAATGTACTGAACACTATGAAAGTTTCAGATCAAAACTCATTTTAAGTACGAGTCAAGCGTGACAAAGATACATGCCTGCATAATTAAATGTAAAGTTGATACAAATATTAGCATCTTATTATAATTGTGCTTATCCCACCTTTCGTTAGTCCGCACGACCGTTACGCCTTATCAATACCTCATAAATAATGGACTGTTTCATTCTGATCGCATGAGAAATGACACTACTTGGTTTCATTGAGAAAATAGAAGAAAGAAGTCAAGATAGAAGTGGACACAAAAAGAGAGAGAAAATGATTAAACTGATAAGAACAGATACTATACTTTGATCTTAGCCAAAGTCTGCAGAATTATTTTAAAATTATTATGTTCGAAAGTCGGGGATTTGGCTGGTATATATTAATATATGATTACATAAAGAACAAGTAGTAAATGTTTATAAATTTGACCTGTTTCGCTATTTATTTACCTTCATCAGAAATTTGGAGAGTGCAATGGTTCAAAGTTACATTCCAACTCGGCAAAAGTAACCCTGGTGCTGCATATTCTTTGTTAAATTTCCTAATCGCCTATTATAAATTTGTGTAACAGATTCATAGACAAAAGTATTTGATGTGTTTAGTATTTACTAATTCCATATCCTGAATTTTTTGTAATGGATTGAGGGCACGTGATCACTGCTTTCATTCCAATTCTAGTTAATAGTTTCTGTTCTCGAAAGGTTTATCTTTATCCTACTTGGAACCCTTCATAGCAGATGCTGATTTTTTTTGTTTAAGATCATATCATCCAAACTATGTCTTTGGTATAGTTCCTTCATCCTCAGTACATTGACCTCAGAAGGGAAAATAGGATGAATGTTTCCTATTAGTAGGTTGGGATAAGAGATGGAATGATTAAATGATCAGTGTACATCTCTTCACAAATTTGCCTATATATGCGCAGATCATAGTATAAGAGATTAAATAGAGTGGAGCTCGCATTTCCTCTTTGTCGTATTCCTGGTGAGGTTTGAAATGTTTCTGTATTGGGTTCTACGCCAGGCATGTGCATCTTTTGTATACTGATATAGTTCCTCTGTCAGATCTAGACATTTAGTGGAGTCAGAGGTTAGAAAGCGGTCTCTCATGGATGTGACGTGAAAGTCATTGTTGTGGTCATATTCTGTTGTAATGTCAACATAACTGGTATACAATTTTCTATTGGATAGGTTTGCAATTTCCCGCTGCTGTTTCATTATATATATATATATATATATATATATATATATATATATATATATATATATATATATATATATCATTGTATCCCTTACTAAAACGAAAGCTAAACTTGGTTGTGAGGAGTAGAATTTCATAGAACGGTGGGAGCCAATTCAATACAATGCTTATTAATACTTTCACCACTTGCATCCCAATGGATCCAATCGAGATACCTTTGTACGTGTAAGAGTTTTGGAGATGAGCTTTTTGTTTCCATAGTGTATTAAGGCGCAATATACTTCACATTTGTGGGATGCGCTTCTGATTCCTAACTTCTATGAAATTGAGAACTTGTTTTTAAATTCAGGTAAGGGTATATTATTTTCAAATGTTCAGACTCAATATCAAGTGTTTTATTATTCTTCAGGGATTTTATAGCTTACCTCGTCACTAGATTCGCTATTGTTTACGTTTGGAGACATTTTGTAACGACTGGATAAATACTGGTGTATGTTCAGCTTTCACGAGAATCTTCAGCTTAGTGTGTTCAGGGTTGAAATGTGACTCAGTGTTTTTTGAGACCAGGACATTTCTTCTGTTTTAATTTCAAGTGTATGATGTTTTTTTCTCTTTTCTCCATATTTTAGCATAACGTTTATGACTTTGTTAACTTAGTTTCTCATTTTCCGGAGATATTGGTCTCTCAGAGCATTTAACTACTTTCTTTCTTTATTTAAAAAGATGAATTTATTTAAAAAAAGATGTGTAGAATGCGTGAAAATAAGTGAAACGCATTTCAAGTAACAGTTAAAACAGAATTTATAGCATGTTTTCCATTCATCATTTGTGAAACCTCTTTCTGCCTTCCTCAGCATAGCTGATGCTGATCTCCGGGAGAGTGATTCTTTGTGCCTTCTCAGGCAAATATTTACAGTTGACAGGAAGTGGAAAGACTATATTGAAATCATTGCTAAGTATGCTGCTAAGAAAGTTGGTTCACTGTGTCGCACTAGACATGTATTTTTATCTTCGAAATCTGTCTTACATATCTATAAGTCTACTATTCGTCCATACTTTGAATATTGCTACCAGATATGATTCGGTGCTCCTGCTATATATTTGGAGATTCTTGATAAAATTCAAAGAAGAATCAGCAATATTATTGGTTCTGATCTGGCGTCTCGGCTTCAATCATTTTCCTATACCCGTAAAGTTGTTTCCTGTGCCTTTTCTATAAATAATTTAATTGTAATTGTTTGGGTGAACTCTTCTCTATGGTACCTAGATTTTAAATTTTTGAAGTAGACTGGAAAACAAGAAACCGGAAGTGAATTCCACAGGCGAGAAGTGCGAGTGAAGAAACTGTTAGCATTGGACTTACAGTTACATCTAGCTATTTTAACTTTAAAATGTTGAGATCTTGCCGTCAAACTAGTACTGCGCTTAAATTTGTAAAGTCTAGATACCAAAGTGGAAAGCTCACCATAAGAGTTACCATGGAAATATTTAATGAAAAAGTCAGTTATACTAGCATATCAGACCTTATTCAGTATTACATAAAGAAACGGTTATGATTAGGATATTACTGAATATTTAACTTAAAATAATATGAAAACTTACAGTCATTGTTTGTGACGACAACAAAGGAAATTTCCTGTCCGCAGGCTCCACCAATCAGACCAGCACCATAAGCGGTAACATAGTTGTTACCAACGGTGTCGACCAAAAACTGAAGCGGACTCCCTGAAATGAAACAAGAAAAATATATATAGAAATATTATAAACACGTCTCATGCATAATTAAAATATAATATTATTCAGTTTCTTAAGGAAATTAAAATGTTTAACATTTAGCGCTAAAGGGTTTAATTTCGTAAGTTAAGTTTAATTAAGTAATTGAATAATTTCATTTTGAATAATTTCAATATCCACCTCCTTACCTGCAGATAAAATTACGAGAAGTTGATGGTTGTAATTCGACGGTACGACAGATTTACTAATTCGCTTCGGCCTATTTAATGTCCCAGGATGTGTGCATAGCATAGCACAGAAAGGGGAAACGGCGTGTCTGACAAATTTAAATTTTCTGGAAAAGTATGGACCTTTTTCATATTATTCCACTTATGGGTTTAACAGCAGACTAGGCTCTCTAACCTTAATTGGCAACTAACTCGGGTGAAAGAAAACACTGAATTCAAAACTGGTTTTGCGTGAAGCTAGCAACTCAACCTCATAAAACCCCACTTGCAACAGACACCATAACAAGAACACCTAGGGTGGTGAGGCTGTGGGCCTATGGTCAGCGGTTCAAGGTTATAGATGTGGTCCCCGATACTGTTTTACCAATTACTTTCAGCCATATTGGCCATCATCAGGAAATAAAATTGTTTTCAGTAATGTACATGTTTGACTTTTCTAGTGTCTTAGATTTTTTATTTATATTTTGAATTTGAATTTTTTTATCATGTCACATATCGAGAGGATATATTTTGAATTTGAATTTTTTTATCATGTCACATATCGAGAGGATATATTTTGAATTTGAATTTTTTTATCATGTCACATATCGAGATGATATATTTTGAATTTGAATTTTTTTATCATGTCACATATCGAGATGATATATTTTGAATTTGAATTATTTATTATGTCACATATCGAGATGCTATGTTTTGAATTTGAATTATTTATTATGTCACATATCGAGATGCTATGTTTTGAATTTGAATATTTTATCATGTCACATATCGAGATGCTATGTTTTGAATTTGAATATTTTATCATGTCACATATCGAGATGATATATTTTGAATTTGAATTTTTTATCATGTCACATATCGAGATGCTATGTTTTGAATTTGAATTTTTTATTATGTCACATATAGAGATGCTATGTTTTGAATTTGAATTTTTTATTATGTCACATATCGAGATGCTATGTTTTGAATTTGAATTTTTTATTATGTCACATATCGAGATGATATGTTTTGAATTTGAATTTTTTATGAGATATTCAAATAGTTTCACGGAGTTGTCAATTCTAATTGTTTTTTCTTTGTTAAAAGATGTTTGAAATAGCGGTTCCTATGTTCAATGGCGTTTATTTATTGTAGGTTATTTTTATTGCTTCTAATATTTCTAATCGTTTTTTTGCAGTTAAAATAAATTTTTTTTTAGATAGTTTGTGATTTAAGTAAAATATATTGTCTGAAATTTTGAGAGAAGCGATTATTATAATTATTGTTATTATTGACTGAGAGAGTAGTACTCCAACAAAGTAATGCTGGTGGTAAAAATATACTAAGTCCGGTATATCAGTCATAACACCTAATATTATAACAGTATACGAGTCGCATGTATCATAGCCAAATGAACCCGATAAGGTGACAGGTTTTGATAAAAACAGCGCATAAAATTGCAAGTGAGACTCAGTTAGAAATACATTCAGGTCGGGTAACAAACTTAAAAAACCCTCTCAATATCTCGCCATAATGCTCCCCGTACTCCGACACATAAACACATGGCATCAGAACCTAAGGGACATGGTCAACCATTTGAGAAAGCAAATCTGTGATATTGAATGGGATCTTTAATCAACGCGTCAAAATGAAAAAAAAAAAAAAATAATCAAGAACTGAAAGAGGCTGTATTAAAATTTTGGAAAAACACCACTAATGAAGAATGCAATAGTTTGGTTATGTCAGTGGGTTGCAGACTTGTTAGAGTTATGAAAGTAGGAATTATACAAACAAATATTAAATGTGATTTACTTTAAAACTATCTGTTCCTTTACTTTTTCTCATAATAAAAATGGGGGGGATCTAATACAAAAGATGGTATGCCCTAAGCTGTTTAACACATCTAAATATAAATAAGAAATATAAAACTGAAATTCTGAAAGTCTCATATTCATCTTTTGATCTTAAAAACCCGAATATCTTCAGTGAATAGCAAAAACAAAGGAGTTGGCCTGTTCCCATACTTTTAGATGGGACTGTACACACACACACATATATGGATATACATTGTGTTATATTTATCTACATAGTAATTTGTCTTTGTTTTTTGAGAGATAGAAGGGGAATTTACGAAACAACAATTACAACGTTATTTTTATATTAAGTTTAAAAAAAATTATGCGCATTTTTATTTATGCTCGGTTGATTTTCTTCTTTGTATCTATGTGTATGTGTGTGTGCGCGCTTTCTCGCGCCTATGCGTGTGTACACTTGTACGTGTGCGTATGTGCCCATATGTAGGGGGTGTCATGGTTATTTCTTTTCATATTTTACTTGTCACTATATACTCTCTCGTTATACCTTTTTTCTTTTCTTTATGTTTTGTCTCCGAGTGTCAAAAGATAATGTAGCGAAGTTATTTTCGGGTCAGAAATAATATTTCAGAATATTCTGGGGTTTTCAAAAATTTTTCAAAATATAGGTTTATTCAGTTTTTTAAATTTATTTCTTGTGTAATTAGTTAATAATTATTTTTTAATGAATGCGTAATCGAAAAAGGAAATATTTGTTTATATGTCTGCACTTAACTATTTTTTTTGTTTTCCTTGTTTAGGCATTAATAGTTTGTTTTTTAGTTTTTTTTTATTACCTGGGTTGATGTTATCTTATTTGGGTGTTAATTATAGACGGTTAAGTTTATAACTGTATTTAATTATTATTGTTTGAGTACATATACATACATACATATTCACGTGTTCTCTCTCTTTCTCTCTCTCTCTCTCACACATATATATATAATAAGATAAAGAACAAAAAGGAAACGAATATCAATCTAACGTGTTTCACTTTTATTTAAGCTTCGTCAAAGATTGAGAGAAAACAGATCAAAAGACAGAAACTGGAATTTTCAATTTTGTTTGGGTTAGTTCTCATTGGTCAGTAAAGTATCACGTCCATTAAAACCGTAGACGATTCTATATTTATGTAGGCTTTTGAAGATTCTTGTATGCCTAAGTGTGAGTTGGATGGTAATGCGTATTTGTAATTGTGTATGTGTGTCTATATAGTGGGATTTCTGATGTTTTTCCCCTTATATCGCCATCTTTAATTGAAACCAAATAATCGCATATATATATATATATATATATATATATATATATATATATATATATCGCCATCTTTATTTGAAACCAAATAATCGCATAAGGGGAAAACACACACACACACACACACACATATATATATATATATATACATATATATATATAATCAAATAAATAAATATAAATAAATGTACATGCTAGTTTTCAAATACAAATATATAAATACATACATACACGCACACACATATATATATATATATATATATATATATAAAGTATATTAATTATATTAATAAATATATATACTACTCCACGCCGACAGTACGACTCAGAGTTTCATGTACTATGCAATCGTCATATGTACCCGTGCACACAAAATACACATATGTGCATATGTACACACACACACACACACACATATATATATATATATATATATATATATATATATATATATATATATATTGATATTGATATTGATATTGATTCTTTTTGAATTATAGGCTAATATGTCTATAAATGCTAGAAAAATATTTTTCATAAAGATATCGAAATATTCTTGGGAGAAACCATCGGATCAAAACCAGAATTGTTCTTTTATGACGAAATACACAAACTGAAAAGAACATCATCGGAAGACTCAATAATGATGCTATAGATTTATATACATCAAAGATGAAATGCTGGAAACTTTTGCTTCAACTATTATTATATATTTATTAACAAGCAATTCTTCATCCCTGTCACTGCAATACACGTTTACGCTGACGACCAAGCTTAAAAGTCATGTTAGACATAATTTCATTAGCGCTTTGCAATTCGGTACCACGCCTTTGTTGTTTATTTTTACTTGCAAAGACTGTTAAAGAGTTAATCACCAACGATATTTGATATCAATTAAAACACAAAAATGAATGGTAAATTTAGACGACTGAATAATTACCAGATGATCTAAGAGTTTCTGTTGAAGAAAAACTTGTCAAGTTACTATTCCCCACGACCACAATCCCCAAACTTCCTTTAAACGAGGAATGCTTGATGATAAATTGGTTGTGACGGAAAGTCGCATTCAACTCCTCCTTACCACACACACACACACACACACACACACACACACATATATATATATATATATATATATATATTGGCATGTGTGTCGTTCTAATTGATGTCTACACATGTCATGTGGGCAAGAAGCTGATGCACATAACTTTTTCTTAGGTTAATTCTGAAATGAAGCCTTTTCTTCATTCCCTAAATGTTCGAATCTGAGACTTTTTATCCATATGGGGAAATGATGGCATTCATTCACCAATTCACTGTACAGCACCTTGTTTTTTGTCAGCTACAAGATAAACAAAATTATCCGTGGTGTTCTCAGAAAGTTTCATTCCTGTTAGAGAACGGATAAATTATTCTGCAAAGTTTACGAATATCCCCCAATTTTTCTGGCGCATTTTGCTGGTGACTGGTTGTCTTGAACGCTCATCCTCTTGAGCCTTGTACCGATCTTGAAGCATAACTACCACCGAAAAAACTTTAAAATCTAAAAATCTAAACCTGATGAAGCGTTTCGGTGATGCCGTTAGCAGTGGAGCTGAACTTCATGAAATATCTGATGCGGGCACGTTGCTCGAATTTGTCAGACATCGTAAAGATCGTAGGACGGGTCTAAATCTGATGTTAGGTTAAGATGGTTAATTTTACGACATATGAACGTTTGTTGGATTATTTCTAATATTCATATGAATTAACAGAAAGGTACACATAGGTCTGATTTTCATTTGAGTCAAAAGCATCCATCCTATAAGCATCTTCTTTTGGGTGGCACCACCCCTCTGCAGGGAATACAGTCAGCGTGTTCTAAGCCTTGAGGGGTACTAAAAATTTTATGGGTTCAATTTACTACCCAAAATCTTAACAAATATCTAAACACCAGAATTCTTTTTTGAAAGGGCTTCTTGGCCAAGTTTCATCATCCATTCGTACGAGCAGAGTACACAACTGTTGTGGTATAAGACCTCCGATATGGCAGTGAATGTTGGACAATCTTCTCACAGATGAAGAAGAGACTTGAAGTAACAGAAATATGGTTCTATAAAAGGATGCTGAGAATACCATAATCCGAACATGTGAGCAACGAAGAAATTCTAGAGACAAGAGAAGCAAAAAGGACACTTGTGCTTAACATCGGAAAGAGCCAGTTGAAATTTTTGGTGTACATTTGATACTCACAGAATAAGCTGAAAGTAAGTGGGTAGAGAAAAGCAACGCACAATCTACCTGGCGAGATTGCGCGAATAGATGGCGGTGCAGGGTTTGAGAGTGGTGACAAAAAGAAAAAAATTAAGAGCTTCAAAGAACAGCTAATTGTGAAGAGCTGTGATCGCCAAACGCCATAAAGGAACATTGTACCTAGAAGAAGATACTTTGTTAATGTTATGGAAGATATCCAGCGGGTGCCTGAAACCGTGCGTAGTATCTAAGACTACACGTAGTTATGACAAAATTTAATTTATAAATCAGTCACATTAAAAGTGTAACAGCAATATCCAAAATATAATAATTATAACAGCTATACTATAATAAAATTTAGGCGACGGATAGAACATGTGTTCTTCTCGTAAAGTTTAGTAACCTCGAATTTTTTTCATGATTAAAATTTTGAAACGTTCACTTAAAGGTAACAATATGGCTTATCTTTGTTATATCAAAATTATAAACATCAACACTTGCATGTTAGGAATTTTTAGGACTCTGCTCTTTCATACCATTGTGACAATGGACTGCTCCTACTTTTAAATATGGCAAGTAGCCATGTTAGAATAGGATTTGAGTAGTATTTGCTTTACTCAAGTTTTTCCGTTCTATGTATAAGTATTTAATAAACCTGTTCTTCTTTGTTTCTACCTAGTCTTCTGTTGTATCAATACTCTCTCTAACTACGGCTGTCCTAATTATCGGCTATTTTGAAAAAAAGACAATATTGCAACAAAAATCATGATCATCATCATC
This sequence comes from Acanthosepion lycidas, assembly GCA_963932145.1. Taxonomy (NCBI): domain Eukaryota; kingdom Metazoa; phylum Mollusca; class Cephalopoda; order Sepiida; family Sepiidae; genus Acanthosepion; species Acanthosepion lycidas. The sequence continues at coordinate 102,740,291 of OZ010573.1, read as the reverse complement.
AATACTTCGGCTGCTCCAATCGTCGAGGGCTGAAGAAACAGACAATCTCCGCCAGGATGATTTGTTGGCGGTATCTCTCAGGAGTTCCTGTATTATCATGTCCGTCCACTCTTTGAGGTTGTCTGACCAGCTGTTGCGTTGCCATCCCCGCTTGCATTCGAATTCAACAACGCCTTGCATTCTGGTCTTGCAGAGACTGTTATACCACGCGACATGCCAAACCATGCCATTCCGATACTTGATAGTGGCGCGGAGAGATTCCTGTCAGCCCACGATACTTTTGACGTTGCTCATTGGTTTCTGTGCTTCCAGTAGATGCGGAGGAAATTCCTCAACCATTTGTTCTCAAACATCTGAATCTTTTTCTTGCCTCACCCAGAAGTGTCTAAGGGTCACACTCGTAGAAAAGGATGGATACGACCAGCGATTTGTAGAGCTTGAATGTGGTCTTGAAGCTGATGTTGCTATTCCAAACTGACCATTGCTCCTGTACCTGTGGTGATACCTGTGGTGATACCTGTGGTGATACCTGTGCGGATTTTTGCGTTGCAGGTACCATATTTTGACAGGGTTGCACCCAAGTATTTGAAGCTGTAGACTTTCTGCTGTTACTCCCCGTCCGTGTTGACGCTGGCACTGGTGGTGTTGCTTGTTCTATTCACCATTACTTCGGATTTCTCTGTGTTGCATTCCATTCCATCAAGTAAAAAGTTATGGATCGTTTATTTCTGGTGAAAATGAACCCGTGGATAAGGAAAGCTCTTAATTTTTAGTGCTATAGATGTTGCGTAATGCCTCTCGGTGAAGTAGTGGTTAACAAGCTTGTCTCTCAGATTATTTCTTTTCGAAGGCTTCTTTCCTCAATTTAAACTATCTCTTTCTGTTTCTCAGTATAAGGGTCGTTCTTGTTCCCATTTTTCTTAAAAATTGATTCCATAGTATTCTTAGCATCCTTCTGTAGAACCACATCTATGTTACCTCAGTTTTTCTCTTCATCTATGAGGAAATTGTTCGGAATTCATTGCCATGTTATAAATTTTATCATCATTAAATACAGTGCAAAGTTAAGTTTGGCAAATGTCGATATTACTTACTTTCAAGCCTTTCAGAAATTTACTAAGTTTCTACATAAACTTGTGGATGATGAATAATTTTATACAATACAATCACTGTCCGACAGGTGAAACCTAGGAAGTCGCTCTCTACTCTATCGCTATTTCCATGGCAAATGTTCTGACGACCTACATTCCTTACGTCCACCAGTTCAGACCTTTACAGCTAAGACCCCCCCCCATGCCACTTACACGGGGTCGAATTTTCCTCATTCTCTTCGTATTCCATTGGTAAGAAGGAATTTTCATTCACACAGCTTCTTCCCAAGAGCTGCTACTGTGTGGAATAGGTTCCCAAGTGGATGCTTTCATGATAGCAACAATCTTCCATGATCGCTACTTTGTGGAACAGGTTGCCGGAGTATGCTTCTTCAATCTCAACAATATTAACCTCCTAAAGTATCGGGCCAACCGTTATCGACTTTCAACAAACTCATTCAGCAAGCATCTATCTTGAGTGGCTTTTGGGCCTTGTATTGGTGAACAATTAGTAGAAGAAAAAAGAACGCTTCTACCTTTAATCCTTGTTATCCTGTTCAGTGAGCTGAGTATGAGATCAAACGGGCATATGCCAACAGTACACATGTCACTCGAGAATACTCCTTCCTCCTTCCCCATTTTTGTCATTCATAAACACATTCCATCTCTTCAACACTCCAAAGTGAGCAACATAAGAAAACACTGAAGCTCTTGAAGACCGCTAAAATTCTCCGGCATCAAGGAAGTGGAAATCGTCGGCGTGCCATTTAATGTGATATTCCAATGTCATAAAATATACAAGCAGCGACAAAACAGATTCTTTTTTTACTGACGTGACAATTGTATATAAGAATGCCATATTTACTTAGATGACAATTGTATAGAATAATATTTACTTACATGACACTTGCCTGTAATAATGTCACATTCTCGGCTGAACAAAGCAAATATCGTACCGGCTATTTTCAGTTGAAGTGTTTTGGTGAACTTACGTTTAATAATGAAAGTTAAGCAACATAATTCGTGGCGTGAGTGATTCAGTGTATGTACGTTTTGATACTCTCTAGAATAGCATAACCTGAAACAATATCGTCAACATTTATAATATGCCGTGTGTATCCATACAGGGTGAGTCAGGTAAAAGAAAACACATTTTTGTGGACCATAACTGGAAGATAACCGAAGGTAATATTACGCGGCATGTGCCAACATTTAATATTCTCATTTCTCTTTCAGACGTATCGAGAGAGTTAACATGGCAGCTACCATTGTGACATTTACTGGAAGTAGTCGGGTTTTCCAAATTTGCATTGTAGGGGATCGGTGACAGGGTGATCTGATATTACTCCCCGTAAGACACAAGAGAGTGTAGTCAAGATATTCAAAATGTCTGGATATTTTCCAGACAGTCTGAGAAATCTCCAGACTTTTTTGCAGTTCTCTGTCTCTGTTAATCACCGAGTTTCCATTATATATAAGTAAAAACATTATTAGTCATTTTCAATCAGAAAATTATTGTAAACGTGTTTATAAATTAGTATTGAACGCCGAAATGAAAGATAATGTATCGAGGAATTATTTGAGCGTTAACAAGGAAAAAATGAGGCTATTACACACACACACACACACACACACACACACACACACACACACACACATATATATGAGGTTTATTTATTTTGTGCGTGTGTGTATAAATATAAAATATAAAAGCGGATACAGAGGTCAACACAGAGCGGCGACGAAGACTGCGTTCAAGCATGAATCACTCTCAGTGTTGACCTCAGTGTCCACTTTTATATTTTTATATTTACATATTCTCTATCGCTGATATTGAGCACTTTTAGCTATAAATATAGCATATCTTAAGACTATATTTTTATCATATGCCCACTAAGGCATACAAGAATCTTCACAAACATACATACATACAGAATTATCTACGGTTTTAATATCACGTAACACGTATCTGATCAATGAGAACTGACCCAAATAAAATTGAGAATACTGTTTTCAGTCTTTTTGTCTGCTTTCTCTCAATCTCTAACGAAGCTTTAATAAAAGTGAAATATGTTAGATTGATATACGTTTCCGATTTGTTCTTTATTTTATTATATATATATATATATATATATATGCTTTGTTAGTGTGTGTGAGTATTATTAGAATTAAACTGTAAAGATACGAGAAATGCATTAAACCTAAGGAAGAAAGTGATTGTCGGTGTTCAGGAATTGATGCGAACGTTACTGACAAATGCAAGGTATTATATCTATAGAGTTAATCGTACTTTATTTACCGAAAAGACAAAAAGACAGAGAGAGGGAGGAAGAGAGAAAGAGAAAAAGTAGGAGAATTAATTCATCCGAAAAAAGTTAACAGTTCATTAAATGCTATTAAATACAGAAGTTTTTATTTACTTTTTATTATATTTATTTACTTTTTATTTATTTTTTACTTTATTTCTTTTTTATTTACATTTTATTTTATTTACTTTTATATTTTATTTATTTTCTTTACATTTATATTAACTGAATTTTTTAATTTCTTATTTGCTGCAAGAAATAGAGACAGACATATATATATATATATATATATATATATATATATATAGAGAGAGAGAGAGAGAGAGAGAGAGAGAGGGAGAGAAAGAAAAGAGAAATTTAATCCGAACAATTTAGATTAAACGCTATTCTTTACAAAAAATTCTCTTCGTTTTAAAAGCAAAAAAGGTGTATTCCCAACGATCTTCTATATATAAACTTTGATTACATTTATCTCTGCTGCCATAAATGTTATTTGATACTCCTCGCTTCCACTACAGAACCATGGACAATGACGGCAACAGCATGTTCATCATTTTTTTTTTTTTTTATCTTTCAAATATATATTCCGTATCTCTGTATCTTATTGTGACTCGACTAACGGCGGTTGCTATTAACCACTAAAAAACTACACCTACATCATATGTAATAGACATATTAAATAATCACTTTTTAAACTTTTAATCTCACTTCAACATTTCTAGCGGATAAATTCTGAATTCACTTTTTATATTCTGTTTATTTTTGTAATATCGTCTGTTTAATTACTTAGGGAAAATGGAAACAAAAAGTTATACTTAACATCAGAAAAAGACAGTTGAAATGTCTAGGGCATATAACGAGTAAAGAGGGCTTGGAAAATCTAATACACACAGGGCAGATTGAAGGAGCAGAGGAAAAAATGCATAACATAGTGAGCTTGAGTAAACGCATGGCGCGACAGGA
>OZ010573.1:102683431-102730931 GCA_963932145.1 Acanthosepion lycidas | reverse complement strand
AAATTTTCCTTATCAGTGTTTCTTCTCCTTCTCCTACTCTTTATCTCAACTTATTTTCCAAGTAAAGCTCTCGATTTCTCCTTCTAAGCATTTCTTCCCTTTCCTCCTACTTGTCTTTAAAAATATTTTCACTCGTTCCGTCCTATCTGTTTCCGCCTGTTCTGTTTTTCTTGGAGTTTGTTCAGATCTGTTCCTACCGCATCTTCATGACTGATAGAGATATTTTCCCATCTTCTCCCCTCTCAAGACTTTTGCCCACCCAGTAACTTTTTTTTCCCCTAAAACCAACAGACTTAGCTTAAACTGTCAGCTCGTTCTGTCTACTAAGCTTTGTTTCTTTGCCATAAACATCCGGCTGGTCAGCATACTTCAGGAGAATATGACATTTTTTTTTACTAATGTTCACAAGGCCCAGGCCCACTCAAAGTAGAGGGTTACTGTGTAGTGTTGTAAGAAACGTCAAAAAGTAAAGTTCTTGTGGCTATGGAGGTGAGATAACTCTAGACTTGAAGATGTAATTAGTCAATAACAGTTAAGTCGGGGAAATATAGAAATATAGTGTGGAAGTAGATTTAAAAGGAACTGGTAACACAATCCTAAACAGGAAATAAAGGACAAACCTCTACTTCCATTCAAAAGACCGGAGAGGAGTGTGATCCGGAGGATAGACGAACCTCCTATTCATACAATAAAAATGGAGTATTATTGCCAAACCTGCGATGAAGCTGCCCAATCCTTACTATCTTGACAGAGTTCAACAGTTCCACCCTACAACGCCTTTCCCCATAGACGAAATGTTACTAGTTTCTCATTATTACTTTCCTGTCAAATGTGTAGGCGAGCTACATTCCTTGGTTCCACCAGTCCAGACCTTCACAGCCAGGACACACCATGTCACATAAACTGAGTCAATTCATCTTCACCCCTTTCATATTCCACTGGTAAGGATAAATTTTCACTTCCCAACGAACTGTTGCACTGTGGATGAGACTCCCGATAGTAAACTTCTGTGATCATTACAATCTTAAGTTTTTCAAGTCTAAGGTCAACCATTATCTATCCCAGATATCTTCATAATATGCACCTCTTGAATATCCCAGATATCTTCATAATATGCACCTCTTGAATATCCCAGATATCTTCATAATATGCACCTCTTGAATATCCCAGATATCTTCATAATATCCACCTCTTGAATATCCCAGATATCTTCATAATATCCACCTCTTGAATATCCCAGATATCTTCATAATATCCACCTCTTGAATATCCCAGATATCTTCATAATATGCACCTTATACGCTCTTTAGTAACTCTCTAAATTGAGTTGTTGTGCCTTGTATTGGGAAAACAGTAAAAGTTTTGGTTTAAAATTCTGATTTTTAAAGCTTTTCCATTCTTAAAAGACTGGGGCAAAGACAAAGGAAAAATGATCTGAAAATACCACTGAGCGAATTGAAAGATCATTCACAGAGAATTTGATATTGGTACGCAGTCGAGGGAGATACTGGGAGCTGGTCAAGTGCTCTGCTGCGCAGAGACTGTACGGCCACACCCGTTCATAGGACCGAGGAGAATGATAATATTCATGTGCTAATGTTGCGTTGCAGCTCAGACCAGACACCAGGATCGTTGACAGGGTACAGTTTCTTCCAGTCAAACGCTTGTAGCTTAAAACTTACCCTTCGGTCAGATTGTTACCCACGAGAGAAAAACAAGACACTTTCTAGAAGTAAAGTAGATTTTATTCTTAGATTGTAATTTATTGTTATAAGGGATCGAAGTAGAGATGAGGCGTGGGTGAGTGGGGATGTACACAGTCCTGCGGCTTTCTACCTTGTCTGTTCTCCGATGTTCACTTCGTCCCTTCTGTTTGTCTTTTCGCGGGATGGCCAGTTTTATAGATAACACTTTTCTTTGTCTTGTCATCTTCGTCTAAAAAAGTAATTTATCTTCCTTCCGAAACTCTCCCTCTGTCTGAGCCTCTTGCTCTGTACTTTGAAGCTGATTTCACTTTCTGATATCCATCGGTCGAAATAAATGTCTCCTATCAATTTTTGCGACAGGTCCAGCTATTTCAAATTTAACATGACCTCAGCTGACTCATATTGCTTCACTAGGCTCAGTTAGACTGAGTAAATATCTATTTTTTATTATTTAACTCCATGCATTGATATACTTATACTATTATTGTATTCTTATATGATTAAGTCAGGAAATTCAAGATTAATCATATAAGAATTAAAAATTAGATATATAATGACACGACGAGACGTATATTTAAAAAGTAGGGGAAAACAATATAGCGCCAGATTTAGCAAAGCTTGTCTCACAGGCAAATTCAAAAGCGTAGTGTGTTCGCTTTTCACTGGGTGATCTGCTAATGTAACCATTTAAAAAATTAGACTAAATACGGTGAATATTTCAGACTCGCCGCAGTCAGGCTCTTCACCAGAGTGTTTAGAGTGCGGGAACGGTATTTAAGTCGAGGAGACCCGAGTAAGAAATTAGTGCATACCTTTTTTTTCACGGAGGAGAGAAATTAAATAACTTTAGGAGTTGCAAGCTCCCCCTGCCTCCGAGCTTGTACGCTGTGGAATAATGGTTATGAAACTAGTTTTGTAGATTATTAGCATGATGTATTGAAAACAAGAGAGGCAGTGAGAAACAGCGAGTAACCTACCTAAAGAGCTTGTTTAAGTGGATGGCAGAACAGGAACTGGGTGTGAAAATAAAGGATAAACATTACTTAGAGCTAAAAAAGGAGAGAAAGTTGCGCAGAGTAAGGATTACCCACGACCTGAAGGCAGATACTGTCTCGTAAACTGCTGATAAGTGTGCATCGATGTTTGGAAAAACAAAAGCAGCTGAACGCATATGCAGAAACGTATGTGCACTATAGACCACATTTTTTGATTTTTTGATTTTTTGGACCACTTTGTGGATTTCGATGAATCAACTAAAATTGAAAGTTGCGTGCACTTTTCAAAACTAATTTACTAGTTCATTTGGAGCCAGAGTGACTTTCTTTTTATCATATAATCAATAATAATAACTAGAAATACTCATGAAAATTTAATGGTTTTCCTATTTGAAATTTTCTGATGAATCTTACTTCTTAAGTTAATAATTAAATAAGATACTTGCGAGTTGTACAACTATAAAATACCCATGCAAATTCTTCTATTCTATTGTTATATATTATTTAATGTTATTTAATTTATTTATATATATATTTGATCTTAACTTTAACACGATGTCGTAATAACATTCATAAGTATGAATGCAGATCATTACTTAAATAAGTAAGAGAATACAAATGAAACGATTAAAAAATTGCCAAGATTTTTATTTCACTGTAGCGGACGTTAAACAAATGAGAGTGTTATCGCCTCATTTATTTTCCTTTTCTTTCTTTGTTTCTTTGTTTCTTTCTTTCTGTCTTTTCCTAAAACCAAACGGCGCCTGTGATATATTTTTTTATCCGTCTATTCTCGCAATCAAACAGGAATGGTCTATTGTTTATTTGAGGCAATGGCAAGAAGTAACGTACGTGCTAATTAACTAGTTCCTTACTACATAAAGTTTCTTTAGATTTTAGTTCTTTATGCCTCATCTAACTTACTAGCTAATGGTAATCTTAGAGTTAGCGGATTTTGATTTTTAGGTACCACACTTCCTGAATTATAGACCGCCATGTACAAATGGGTTAAATAGTTTCATTCGAGCTTAGTAGGAGTTAATTCAACCAAAATTTATTAATTGTTAAATTCAGGAGGTTGGACTTATGGCTTATAGTATATATATATATGACTTGGCTTATAGTATATATATATATATATATATATGACTTGGCTTATAGTATATATATATATATATATATATATATATATATGACTTGGCTTATAGTGTATATATATATATATATATGACTTGGCTTATAGTATATATATATATATATATATATATATATATATATATATATATATGACTTGGCTTATAGTATATATATATATATATATATATATATATATATATATATGACTTGGCTTATAGTATATATATATATATATATATATATGACTTGGCTTATAGTATATATATATATATATATGACTTGGCTTATAGTATATATATATATATATATATATATATGACTTGGCTTATAGTATATATATATATATATATATATATATATATATATATATGAAAAAACCTCGCACACGTATATATCCTAGGGCTGTTTTGGGTTCGATGATCACTGGGCACTTCACTTTTGTGATCTTGAGCCAGATACAGTTTAAATTAGTACATACCTGTTTTTAAAAGTGAATAAATACTATATCTTAAACCGTTTGAGGACAGCCTCATTTGAAGTTTCAGTGGCAAGATGGAGTCCTTTTCACATGCCCTCATTTGTTACACACAAAAAAAAATCAATGTAAAATCACAGAAAACAGCAAATTATCATAGAAACAGCCATTGAAAGGCCCAGGAAAGAAATACAATGAGAAATCTGATTGGCTGATACGAAGACCAGCCAGCTAATCACGAGGATTGTATTATTGGGTCGACGGATCGGCCCAGTCGTTACTCGACTTTTCCTAAGGGTTAGCTACCTTAATGAAATATTTTATTTCCGTATTCACTTAATTTATATAAATACTGTTTTTATAATATTATAAAAGGGCATTTTTGGTTTATGCTTAATGTAACTAATTCCTAATCTGAACAGATTATATCATAATAAAATTTGCATGAGACGTAGCGTACTATTTTATATGCTGCTAAATATGGCATATACAAGGATTCTGAAAAATTAGTTATACAGTAAGTATTATACGAGTACTGATGTGTTTGTACAATCAATACAATGCGGCTGTGCGTACGTTCTGTTTTTCATCAGTGTATACCAACTTTTACATTCCCCTGTATAGAAATTCTTGAAAACTGCAAATTCTTAAGTAGTACAGTCCGATCTCTTTAATCCGGTACCATTGGGACCATAAAATTGCCGGACAACAGAAAATGCCGGATGAGAAAAATCATACCTAAAAAATTTTGACACCTAATGGTTAATTGATGTATTTTCTATGGCTTATTAACCGTTTGGAGGTTATTTAAAGCAGAACATATTTTTAGATGTTTTTTGAGATAATAATACATTTCCCCAGGAGTATTTGCATGTAAGAGAACATAACGAAACCAAGGAGAATTGGAACTCGGCTCTCCTATTAACAATTCAGAGCCATTATACCACTCGCACACCGAAGCTTACAGCACCTGGTATTCTCTAGTGGTCACTCATCTAGGCACTGACCAGGCCTGACTTTGCTTAACTTCGGTGATCATACCGGAATCGTATGCCTTGCCGGCTCATTCCACACACATGCTACTGCATTATCAAAAGTAGAAGAAAGCTTAAAACATGAAATAAAACAATCATTAATGCTTCCAAACAAGGTTTTTATTGTTTCATGTGATACAAAACCCCCTTCCACACAAAATGCCTAAAACCATAAAATGATAACTACTTACTACCCTGAATTGGTAAATATGCAGCTATATATATAAGAAATGAGGGAGGCCGTATAACCCAAACACTTTGTTGCTGATAGCTACTGCGAACAGTTGTAAACGTGTGTGGTCGTAGACTCTCAACGAAAAATTGGTGGATTATTCAAAAAAGTGTCGATTCTTTGGGTTTACCGGATTACAACCAGATTAAAGAAGTATGTCTGTGCAATGATTATTTATTTCTTATATTTCGAAATAAATTTATCCACATGTAATTCAAGATCATGATACCACAATAAAATATTTTTGGGGTCACAGCATTATAAATTTGGCTGAAGTAGAAGCCTAACACTTATGTATGTATATAAATAATGAAAGACGCACGCACAAACACATATATCTATTTATGAAGAATTTCTTTTTACTATTCTTCACCTAATGTAAGGTCAAACAGCAAATTAATGTAGATGGTTACTTCGATATGATTTTGATTGTTAACAACAAATAATCACACCGTCGTATTGAGTGAAATTCATTTCTGGATTCACAATGAGGACGACGAGCATAGAAAATATGGCCACTATATTGCAAATAAGAAGAAACCCGCCAAATATAAATAAATAAATAAAGAGAGAAAACATAGAAAGTACAGAATAAAGAAAATACAAAGGAAACCGTAATAAAATTAGGTTGGTGCAAAAATAATGACGTTTTTTGACGTATTTTTTAACGTCAAAAACATCATTATTTTTGCACCAACCTAATATGTGAAAGAAAAGGACGAAGGCGAGCGAATGAGAGAAAGTTAGATAGAAGGAGAGAGCGATAAAGAAAGACGAAAGGTTACAGATAATGGGAAAAAAAGGAGAAGAAAAAAAAAAGAAAGATGGCAAGAAAGAAATAGAGAACGAGAGATAAGAGATCAAAGAAATAGAAAAAAAAAAGTCCGAACGTACAAAGAGAGTAGAGAGTAAAAACGCGTTCGTACGTATGTTATTTTTAACACTCATACACACGCTAAAGACAGTGAGTCTTTAGCTTCACTTAACGTTTAAAGCAAAAATACACGCAAATACGAACCTCTCGAATCTCTAAGAGGAAGCAGGAAGAGTCTGATGGCATTTTTTTTAGGTGTTGAGGGTTGGGCAACACTCAAATCAAGATGGTGGTGGTAGAAAGGTGCGCAAATTCATATCAGTTGCACGCATAACTGGCACCAGTGGGTCGGATAGAGTTACCGCCCCAACCCAAGTTTCTGCCGTAAGCCAACTCCTTAATTACTTGACCCGACAAGAGGAGTACTCATTATTCGCTCCAGCTCTACAGTCGCGGGGATAGGATTTCTGGTCACCATTTTTGGAGAACATCACAACTCACTCGCACGCCCTCATTGCGTTCTTCTACCCCATTCTCTATTTAGAACTTTTCAAATTCCCTTCTCTTTTTGGCATCACCTTAATATTGGTAGCCGTTTTGTTATTCATGCTGGTTTTATCAATTGCCTTTTCTTGTGCGTCTAAAATTTCCGAGGCACTTGGAGTTTCAAACTGTTCATATAAACAGATGTTTGAATGGTTTGTTGTCTTCGGCCATTAGACGTATCACAGTATTTAAAATCTCTTACCGTAAATCATTTTCGTATCAGATCATGCTGAATATATTCTTCTAAAATATTCAGAGAAATTTTCTGCTGTAGACATACTTATACACTTTTGCGAAACTTATATATATCTTTACGAAATTTATATATATATATATATATATATATATATATATATATATATATATATATATATATGAAAATTTATCAGTTAACCTGTAGAAAAGACAATATTTATAAATATAAATGACAATAGGAAAACTGTAATAGTCGCCGACGCGTTTCGACCAATGTGGACTTTCTCAAGGCAAAAGATCTAATAACCTTATCACCAAACGTTATTACAGTGGATACTTCGTATTTGAAATAGACACTCCATAGTATATGTTACTTTCTGTCTGAATTTATGTGATATTTACACTATTTACAGTCGGACTATTGTCATCCTCTTTGTTGTTGTTATCACAATGATTTGGCCATTGTGGCCTCCAGCCTTCATCAGCCGCATATCGATCCGGTTAACCTATAGGGAATTCTGAATGGAACCTGTTATTTAATCTCCGGGTGTAGACTGTTCTCGCTCCAATGCCCATATCTATCGATATCTCGTCTAGTTCTTATATTTAGTACTGCTCAGTTATTGCTCACCCTGTTTCCATTGAGTGCAATGTTCGCGGAGAGCACAACGGCTGAAACGTTGTGATAACAACGGCAAAGATGAGGATTATAGTCCTAATATATATATATATATATATATATATATATATATATATATATATATATATATATATATATATATATATATATATATATGAGTGTGTGTATTTTCAAGACACTGTGAAGTGTTGATCCCTAACGTTTGTTGCTATCAACTATTAGGTAAAAATAATGTCGTTTTCTCACATAGTAACATATGTAAGAAAACGACATTATTTTTGCACTAACCTAATAATTAGCGGTTAGAGTTATATCCTAACTAATATAGATATATCGTAGCGAACAATTTTGTTGTAGCTTTGTCTGTATTGCAAAGTATCCGATCAAAATTAAAATTATTTTCTAGATCTTTGTTGTTGCCATCACAACGTTTCGCTCGTTTTACCCTCCCCCCATCCTTCATCTTGTAAATAACGATAACTCCTTATCGCAGAAATTCAGTCAGAAATTATATCAAACCGGTAGGGACCCGATGTCATAAACAAATGGAAGATCGACATACACTTGATGAAAGCTGTAGAGCACAATGACCGAAATATTGTGACACTAACGAAGATGAGGACAATAGTCGGCATGTAAATAGTGTAAATAAAATAACAGGGTTCTCGAAAAGTCATTGTCAGTGTCTTTATAGTAATTTATTTCCAGAAAATGGCAATTTCCTATTTTTCCGAAAATAGGCCAGCAAAGTCAGACAACATTGTTTAAAAAGTAATCTCATTAATTCTTGCAAGTGAAGAGTTTGATATTCAACGTGTGACCAGCATTTATAGCCGTGTGTCAGATTAAGGTAAATTAATACCTACCATATTCACAGGCCTAGGATGTTTAAAATCTAGTTTCACAGATCATTGTTAGTGAAATAGAATCAGTCTTTACTTGTGCCAGATTAAACAAAAGTCAATAAATAATTTCTGTATTCGTTAATCGTGATCATCTGCATTATAACAATGTTTAAAAGACTCAGATCGCAAATCATTGCTAAGAGAATGTTTCTCACATTTGTTTCCGTGTGTCAGATAAGTTCAGTAAATACTGTATCCACTGACTTTGGACACTGTTGTTTGTGTAGAAGATTCGATGCTTAGTGGGTGCTTAATATTTGTAATCCGAGCTCTCGCCTGGGGTTGCCAAATCCTCTTTTTACAGCCTTGAGTTCAAAAAGCGTTTACATGGCCTTGTAGGCAATCAATTATTTTCCATCCTACAGTCACTTTCCCCACAAACGATAAGTCGCAAGGCCTTCGCTACTCTATCGATATGTTCAGACGAGCGACATTCCTCCTTTCCACGAGTTGAGATCTTTGCAGCCAAGACCCGTCATGCCATGTACGCAGGATCGAACCATCCACATTCTCTTCGTATTCCATTGGTAAGAAGGAATTTTCATTCGAACAGCTTCTTCTCAAGAGCATCTACTTCGTGGAACATACTCCCAATGATCGCTACAATTTTAACCGCTTCAAGTCGAGGGTCAACCGTTATCGCTCCTACATATCCTCACAATATACAATTCTTATGTTCATAAAACAGCATCTTCCAGTAAAGCTCTGCCTTGAGTGGCTCGTGACCTTTGTATTGGGAAGACAGTTGCGTAAAAAAAACTCTGTACATAGCTACTGCAATCGTTGATTAGGTGTCTGGGTTTCATAACGTTTATCTGCACAGAAACTGTAATTGGCAAGACAAGTTCAAATTCCTGTCTAGTACGTTGCGTTGACTTCGTATTTGGGAAAAGCATTAATCCATCATTTCTCCTTGCATCTATGGATTAAATAGTAGTAGCTTCTCTAGTTTTGAGTGACAGCCTAAAAAGGAAAAATCTAAATTCCAAGCTGCCTAACTCCTCTATTTTTAGCAAGAAATTATCGTAATTCGTATGCATTTAATATAGAGCAGCTGTGGAGATCCATAATCGTCTATGTTCTGAAGGAATATAATAATTTAAGAAGATGTATCGATTTAGGATGTTTCTTGCATAACGTGTTTTAAAAAGACATACACTATTGCACATAGAGTGAGTTTGATCCTTAGTGGATCCTCCGAAAATTGAGCCCAGACCTGCGCAGGAAAGTCGAGAGCAGTATGCGCATTATTGACTACATCGTTTATACCAGTTTATGTGTCAGGGCATAAGCAAGATGTCAACAATGCCTCGTGGTCGTAAGTTTTCTGTTGGGGTTTCCTTCTCGTAGGCAGATGGTCGGATAGTGATATTTAAAATGTTACTTTCGCAGGTCATTGCTAGCATATGGTTTCGCCCCTAACTGAGTGCTCTAGCCGAGTTTAAACTTAATAAATATGTACATTTTTTTGCCAACCTGTAAGCCGCACACCTCATAAAAAGTTAAATATTGCACCTAAAAAAGTTAAATATTGCATCTAATGACTTTGCTATTATAAATAGGAAACTGAGCACGGAGCTATTCAGTTTAAAGGACTGGAAATGTTGCATTGAGCCGTACTAGAAAAGGTCTTTTTATAGCATGCGTCTTATAAGCAGGTAAAACTGCTATTTCGATAAATGAAGCGAATGTAGAATGAATACTTTTATACTAAGGTAATACAAATATAGTGTTCATTTACTTTTTAAATAAAGGGATTTATTACCCTTGAGTTTGGCACAAGGCCAAAAGTATGGGACGTACAGTGATTATCTAAATTATTCAGTCAGTCAGTTAAGTGCCCTATGTGATACACGCTTGGGCGATCATATCTCTTTCGATAGAGGTTGGCGTTTTTTCTACGGTAGACTGGTTACCAATCAAGGCTATAAGACCCGGTCTGCACTATTACTCAACCATATAGCTGGTGGGGTGGAGGAAGATATGGGTGGCAGGGTATTTCTGTGTAAGAAAAATGTACGAAACCCAGCTATAATTTGAACCCGGCTCATTCAAAACCGATATCCGTTACACAATAACGCATATCGTTATTACTGTATAAATAATTTACGAGACTAGGTTGTTAATCAATGCACCAAGAGGGGGCAACTTAAATATTTATTAAGCTTATCTTGCCACAAGGATTGGGTCGTGGGACACTGACGGAACAAGTGTATTTACTTATATGGCAAGAAATGAATATGCATTATGCTACTTAGGAATTAAAACTTTCTGTATTAGAGAATTTATCTCCGACATATTTACAAAATCTGCAAGACGCATTCTTCCTACCAAAAATTCAACGAGCTGTTGACGGAGGCTAAAATATATCGACTACATACACTATACCTACCGGCAGGGTGCTTGCGGACTCTGGTATGAAAGATCTATGCCTGCCTATAGGCTCAAGGATAAACACAACCTATATTTAACTTTAGACTCAAGTAAGAACACCGCCTCCGTTTGCCTTTAGAGTCAAGTATAAACAAGGACAATATAATTGTATAGATTATACACACGACATATATTTGCTTGTAGACAGCATATTTTTACCTATAAACTCAAGTTTAAATGCAACCTATATTTACCTATAGCGTCAAAAATAATAAAAAAATCAGATTTCTACATTAATTTAATGTTTTTAATTATATTTTGCACCCAAATCTATTGTTATTATACTTGACGCTCAAATCTGCTTTTTATTATATTTGGCGCCAAAGTCTGCTTTTTATTATATTTGACGCCCAGAAAGGGTTGATATGTCGTAAAATCCATCAACAGGACGTTCAATGTAAATGCTATTATGAATAGAAAATTGAACATCGAAGACCTTTGATAATTGTTTATGGAAGCCGAAATTACTCAGACATCGGACAATTCATATTCAATTTTTCACCGGAAACCAAGTCAATGTTTGGAAATATAGATAAATAACCAAAAAGAAAAATCCTTAACAAAGATCTATCGTTGGTCTTCAAGCAAACTTGAATACACATATGAAATATGATATAAAAATTTGATGTATATTATGCATATATAAATATGTATAAAATATTATATATGCATATATATGAAATATATGTATGAAATATTCATCACACACATATACACGTAATTTTGCTAAAACTGAGGAGTAATGGATAGTGGATTCGATTTAGGAATCGGAGAGCCGAGTTCGAATTCCAGTCGAATCCATTACGTTTACTTGCGTGCTAATATCCTTGGGAAATGTATGAATCCTCTTCTGCCCCTCCAACTATGGGTAAATAGCAGGACGGGCCGGGTTCTATAGCCTTAGATGGCAACTGGTCTACTGCAGAAAGAAATGGCAACATACTGCGCGAAAAAATCTGCCTGATCAGTCATGTATGGAAAACTTTATGCCTTAGCGTGTATCACGCATGACACATAACTAATTGACCATTACATTTGAGGATTCATTTTCCTAAAGCTAAGATTACAGCTGAAAAATAGAGTGCATGAACAACAACAACAACAATAATAATAATAATAATATAATTATAATAATAACACACCCAAGAACTCTTTGTGCAGGCCGTGTAGGAAAACTGCTGAAAGTATGCAACACATTGTCAGTGACTGGTACAAGTGGAGTACAGACGATACCATGACAAATTCACCTTTAGAATGCACTGGGAAATATGCAAGAAGTATGGCTTCGAGTGATGGTTGGAGCATTCAACCCTGTCAGTAGCCGAGAAAGAGCAAGTGAAGCTCGCATGGGATAAGACCATCTTAACTGACATGCGCTTGGAGAACAATAATCATGATATCACATGTGTTCAGAATAGCAGCCACGAATGGATCCTGATAGACGTTGCGGTGCCTAAGGATAAGAATCTGGTGATAGAGCAGCAGGCGGATATATAAATGTACCAAGACCTGGCAGATTAAATCATAGAATTATACCAGGCTGCATTTAAAGTTGTCCCTTTTGTGGTTGGTGCACTGGGGGCTATTTCCAGGAATCTTCCTGCCTTTCAAGATGCTTAGAGATACCTGATATCATTGGGAGTGGGCTGGTGACAGCACTGCTAGTAATTGCTCATGTGCTGAGCAAATATTGCGTCTCTAAGATGCGGCTAGGAGCTGAGATATGATCATCATCACCTGGCCGAAAGATCTAAGAGTCAGAGAGGATATAAAATCGAATAATAATAATAACAATCATAATTATAGATCAGATTCCCTCCGAAGTGTTTCATATTATCCTCACCAGTACGACAAATATAGTAATAAGGAATATTCTCTTATGTCTTATCATTCATAAAAACAGTCTAAATGATTATTATAATAAGAATGCAGTCATTTAGCTATTTAAAACTTCACTGAGCTCATCATACATGCAGGAACATATGGCAACATAATGAATTAAAAAACTTCCTTTACGGCTGTAAAGCTTTCTTATAGAACGTAATGTAATTGTATGGAACTTCTTTTGAAATACGCTTATATAAAACAGGATCTCAGGACGAAAGGTGACGGAAAAACATTAAAGGCATGACAACGTCATCGGCATAGCGTATGTTTTAATAACTACATACACCGATAATAAATATCGGTAGGTCTTTTAACTCTCATAAACTCATTTGGTCGAACAGGTTAAATAAATCCGACGAGAAAACGATTATTTGTCGAACTCCTTTTTTTATTTATTTTGGTGTACACGACTCATTCCCTATCCCCATAAAAGTAGTTTGTTTCCAATACATATTAGACCAAATTTTCTAAACATTTCAAGCAATTGTACTTTATATTAGGTTGGTGCAAAAATAATGACGCAATAATGTCGTTTTTTGATGTTAAAAAATACGTCAAAAAACGACATTATTACGTCATTTTTGCACCAACCTAATAGAATGCATTTGGGTAATCTATAAAACACAAGTATAGGTCATTCTGTATTTCTGTTGCTTGTTCTGACAACATTCTGACCTAGGTAATAGTATTTCTTGTACCAGTGTCTTCAATAAAACCACATTGTTCTTTTCATATTTCCGCTATAAGCGATCTTTATTAGTTGGTTTTCTAACGTGGCTTATCAAGATTATTGTTTGATAAAA
Organism: Acanthosepion lycidas; assembly: GCA_963932145.1. Classification (NCBI taxonomy): domain Eukaryota; kingdom Metazoa; phylum Mollusca; class Cephalopoda; order Sepiida; family Sepiidae; genus Acanthosepion; species Acanthosepion lycidas. The sequence goes on along the minus strand of OZ010573.1, from coordinate 102,717,129 downwards.
TTCGTATTCATACAAACACCTAGTTTCTTTGGCAAAACTATGAAATATGATTTACTTAGATGTTTTGGTATGTCACCACTGTTGTAGTTATAGTTGATCATTTTAGTAACTTAAGTCCTGAAAGTTAGTAACTTCTTTCTGGCAATCTCATATGGTCCTGCCTTTTTATTACTTTTTATCTATGACATTATTATCTTTATGTAAGATTTAATGCCACGGTTTCTTCAATATTTCTCTGTATTGTTGTTTTCAGAAAGAAAACCTATCTTGATAGTGTGTTTCTTTTATAACAACTAATAAGCAATGATTTAAATCTTAAAACGCTTTGGCTTTTAATTAGGTTTTATATTTTAGTTATGAGTTATCTCCCTTCCGAAGACTACATAAATATCTATACATAGTGAATAAGGAATGAACATATCGTACATCGAGCATGAGACTGGTTTATCCTATTGCATTCCACTATATGGAATGTGCAGCAGACGAAGTAAATGATAAACACGTTCAGATTGATATAGCTGGACAGATATAAACAAACTTTTTACCTTATTTGACAGGATTATACAAAGCACAGTTACTTAAGAAATATCAATGGAAATTGCTACATCCTTAATATTTTTGCCATTGAATATTATGATTTCAGTTCCTCGTCGCTGTTGTACAACTCTAATATTTGAGGCCGTATGTTACATCCATGTCACCAGCTGCTATATCTTACATCTTTAGGTGATGGAATTATTTTTAGCTGAATGAATATGCATTAGGTTGACAATAAAACTTCGTAGTGTTATCCTAAGTTATTATATTCAGTACCTTTTTAATGTCACGCCCCTACAGGACGAAATGTGTTATTGGCTCTGTACAGATTCCTTTTACTTTCTATCATCTGTGGATTTTAGTGGAATGTTTTCCCGTTGCCATTTCCACGATTTAGAATTCTGAGTTTCCTTTCTGTTAGAGTTACAGAGCCCAGTTCTGGGATAAGTCTAAGAGAATTTGCTACATTGGTAGTTGGAGAGGAATAACTGGATTCATGTCTTTCCCAAGAGAATTATTTTGAGAAAGGGAACGGAATTTGAACTCTGCTCGCCAAGTTCACTTTCCGCGCTGATATCATTTGCTCTACACGCACATCGGTAAGTGGAATGGTTATATTTGTCAGTCATTCTCAATACATAGTCGCGATGTTATGGCTGTTAATGGTTGACATGGAAATCTCGAAGATGATCTTTCTACAATTTCCTGTTCCACGTATGTCATCTGATGCACAATCCACTGGCTTACTCGAATTCTACATTTTTATTTACTTTTTAGTGTAATAGAAAAATAGGATGATGATGTCAATAGATGTAACAGACAAAACGTGGTCATTTAAATAACCAATGAAAATCAAAATATATGGTAAACACTATAGAATAATAATAGTAATAATCATACTATTACTATTAGGTTGGGGCAAAAATAATGTCGTTTTCTCAAATAAAGATGAACGTCAAAAAACGACATTATTTTTGCACCAACCTAATAATAATAATTGCATAGTTATTATATATTACTATGGATATCTATTCGGCCATACTTTGAATATTGCTACTACATATGGTCCAGTGTTCCTCTCATATTTTTTAGAGATTTTTCAGAAGAGCTAGAATCATCGAAGGACACAAATGTAGGGAATTATATCAACTTTAAAAATGCAATTGATTAAAAAATGCTTTTGGTAAGATTTTGTTGGTGGAAAAACAAATGCAATCTTCTCAATTATCATTCCCGGGTAATTTACGGATAATAAAGAAAAAGTATCTGTGGGCAGTCATGATCACTGGTCCCAAGGACAATGGCATTAAAAAAATAATTGGTTGTTTGTAAGATAATTCAAGCCATTAGTTCTTAATCTTTACTTCCATAGAATTCTTTTACCAATATTTGCTTCAGTTGGCGACCCTGATCTTAAAATTGCTTTGGTAATAGAGTTTATGCAACAAAATTAGTATTTCATGTTTACTTTTTTTTTTCTATTACAACAGCATCAATTACCGGAAGTAAGCAGTGGCGGGAACAGTCAAGCAGTGGCCACCGGGTCAGATTCTAGAAGCAGTCGAAATTTAGCGTACAGTTTTTTGTTCTGTACACATAGGGTAATTGCATTTAAATGTTTAAAAATGCAAATAGATGGCGTTAAAATTAAGCAAATTAGTGAATAAAAAATTCTTTTCCAGTTGTATTTGATGAAATCATCTTTATAAAATTTGTGTCTTTTATAATGCCGTAAACCATTTACCGACAATTTCTGTCTGAATTTTTGAGTTATCATTATTTACATTATTTGCACGCGGACTATTGTCTGTATCTTTGTTGTTATCACAACATTTCAGCCGTTGTGCTGTCCCCACTCACCATAGTGCAGACTAATAACTAATAATAAAACAGAGCATCTATCTAAACTTAATAATAAATGTTATGTAACAAACAGAAGATGTGTTCTTATTGCAGATCTTAGCAACTTCAACATACGATTTTCATTTTCTCAGCAAGTCGAATACTTTTACTTTCTTATTTAAAGGGAGCAATTTACGACTTAACTTTGGCTTATCTAAATTGCCAGGATCACTAAACTGCGCCTTGCGGTCAATTTGAAATAATTTTTTGTTTGACCGTGAAAAACCGAAAAACACTGTAGTGTATATAACAGTACTTGTACTACTCTCACTCTGTATGATACTTGAGAGGTACTAAGCTTAGTTTAGAACAACAAGTCAAAACGCAGAAAGATTGTGTTGCGCCAATTTTCCAACTTGTGGAAGTTTGATGTCTCGTAAATCAGCATTTGAATCTATCTTAACTTTTACTTTGGTTCGAAGATCGATCTCTTACATACCCAATTACTGATTTACGGAACATACCACATTAAGGGATGATAAAATGGCTAACATATGAGTATCATAGCATTCAATAATTGTAATAGAGAGTTTTATACTGAGTTGATTGTTAATGGTTATTATTAGGAGCGCTTTTGGTTGAAGTATTTTATTTCTAAGCAACCTATAAATTATAAACTATAATAATAACTGATGTTTTTTTTTATTATTATTTATCACCAATGAGGCTGATTAGTAAAGTATTTTACATTTTTGGACAAAGTATATCCAAGTTATGAATAATGATTGGATATCAATTTGACTAATGAGTAAAATAATTACGATTAAAAAGCAAATTCTTTAAAATTGTATTTGAAAAGGTTATGAGAAGCAGAAAATTCTCGTACCTTCGCAGGGATTTCCTTCATAGTTCATAAGAACCTCATGTCTGCCGACATTTTTGGGATGGTACTCCAAGCTGATTGTCCCATCCTTATGGTCCAAGATCTTGCAGTCTTGAGACATGTTTTCCTGTAAAAAAATAAAGAAAATAAATTGTTAAAGAAACTTTTTCGTCAATAAGGAAGAATATAGCTATCTGATCGATCACTAATATGAAAACTATAAAGAAGGAAATCCAACGGTTTCTTAAAAACATCAACGGTAAGTTCTGGTCTCGTTCGAGGTTATTTTTATAGTCAGTGGAATAGGATTGCAGGATTGCAGGATTGCAGGATTACAGAAATGCGATTTTCAAAAGTCTGCAAAAGAAACAAGGGATTTGCCGTTGAATGATAATATTTTGGGGTCAGCATTCCCACTCAAATGAAAGTATTTTCTTTCTTTTTTTATTTTAAAGTGAACTGGCGTACTGAATTGAGAAATTCAGGAAAAGCGCTTAAAAATGAAAAAATATACATCTTTATAAGTGACTGATAATAACCTGGGTTTAGCGAACGAGCTCAGTTAAAAAAAAAACTTCAAGGGAGATAACTATTAAATACTAAAAGAATACCATGTAAAAAATCACGACTATAAAAAATAGTTCTTCTATTGTACATAATACGCAGAAGGTTCGGGCACCTCAAGGCGGCGTAATGATTAGCAATGATCAGTTACGACTGAGTAGTGAGTTCGATCCTCACTGGGTGCCCCATACTTTCCGACTTGTGCCACATCCGAGCCACGTTTGGAAAATTGCTAATATACAGAAGATTGCATTATCTGCGAGGAAGGAAACTAAAAAAGGTTCTCTCATAATTTCCTCTTGAAGAGGACTAATGTTTATAGATATTTACTAAGCGAACAGTAGATGTGACACAAGGCCGAAAGTAGGGAGTACCTTGTTAGGATCAAACTCACAACCCAGTTGTAATTGATATGGCGAGACAAGCTTACTAAACATTACACCACGTCGAAGTGCCCAAACTTCTATTAGCATATAACCAATCACTAAATAAAATGGATACTTTTTACTTTACGGTAGGCCGGGGGTCATTTAAATAAATTTGGACACGGCAGTCTCCAAATAAATTAGAGAAAATTCGTTTACAGCCGTGGAAGAGTTAATCGTATTTATTGGCTCGGGATATTTTCTCCAGAAAACTAAAAGTTCTTATTTGGTATTAATCGCAGTCACCTTAAGTCGGACAACAGATGGATTTTGTACTCTTATCTATATCTTACGCCCACAGGCAAACGCATATTGACAGCTGGCTAAATTTTTGGCGAAACGCCATCAGAATTTTCGCTTTTAAGTCGATGGCAAAAAAAAAAAAAAAATAAAAATGAAAAAAAAAAAATAAAAAAATCAGTGACGTAACCGCACGCAGAGTTTTGGATTACCTGTATTTGCAACGTATGCGAACATGAAGACAAGATCAGGTTAAAAAAAGCATCAAGCTCTTTGGGAAAAATAGAAAAATACCGGATCTTAAACTTAAGAAATAAGACATTAAGAATATTTGATTACTGGGCTTAAATAGCTCAGTCTTCGTTACAAATTGCCTTATATGCTCTTAATAAACAAACACTACATGATACTGTCACTCGGGAAGAGTCTTCAACACACACACACGCATATATATATATATATATATATATATATATATATATATATATATATATATATATATATATAAAAGCAGTGCGGACATAGATATCAACGTTAAATGGTTAAACGCAATAATCTGGCCAGTTGTATCACCATGGCATGACAATTGCGATTAAATATAAAATAGGCTTTCGTACTCCAATGTGGATACTTATGTCCACAATGACATCAGGGATAGAGTATATATAAATGTAAAAGTTGACATAAACGTCAACAGCGAGCGGTGAGACTCAATTTCATGGATTGAAGTTGTGTTTAAGCATGTCACTTTATATATATATATATATATATATATATATATATATATATAATTTTAAGGTATTCTATTATTATACGTAAAACTGATCAATATCCGCGATAGAGCGTCAATCCTGAGTGACGACAATCTGTTTCATGCTTGAAGGCAATATATATATATATATATATATATAGTTTATGAAAAGCTAGTTAATCCGTATGGGTAAACCCAGGGAGGATAAAATCCAGAGAGCTCAATGTAAATCCAGAGCAAATAATTTAAATAAAAACAGACCACTTAAAAAAAAAAAAAACAGACCATTGTGGTGAAATAATTTATTACATGGAACCTTAAAGTGGTCTGTTTTTATTTAAATAATATATATATATATATATATATATATATATATATATATATATATATATATATTAACTGATTTAAAATAGGGTCTCTTTTAAATCAGTTAAATATGGTTTATGGTTTAAATCAGTTTAAATATGGTTTCTTTTAAACCAGTTAATTTATAATATTTATGCTCTGTAAATTTACATTGAGCACTGTTTTGTAAAAATAAAAATATCAACATCGGATTATATATCTTACTGTTCTTTCTTTTTATTATAATATATATATATATATATATATATATATATATATATATATATATATATATATGTGTGTGTGTATGGCCAGTACATCGCGGGTTTGTTCACTCATGCTGGTGAAATGCAAGAGATTAGCAAACCCCTAACTCAAATCATGGACAAACTTGAAGTAGAATAGGTCATCATGGAATCAATAGATGTACAAGTGTTTCATCGATCTGATCAAAGCCTTTAACACTGTACACAAGTCAATGCATTGGAATATCCTTCTTAAACTACTTAAAAGCTCAGGGAACTCATCATAACAACATGAAATCTTGGATTTCCGCCAGCGGGAACTATTGGAACTCATTTCTGCTGAGTCTGGTGTTATGCAAGGTGTTCTTTTGGTTCCTACTCTACTTGCTATCTTCTTTGCCATTGTAGACTTGCAAGCATTTGCTCAGAGCTATGCGAGTATCTATGTCAATTGCCGTACAACACCTAGTGGACTCATTCAGCACCATGAAGATAAACATCAAGATAATCAGGTTGTTGTCGGAAGACTTGCCTGTACTCAATGTGGAATAGCTTACAGGTCACTTGTAGGTCTTAAGAGCTATTTTAGACGGCATCAACGGTATGGATATCATTGCATAGAAATCATACAAAATAAGTTCGTTTGGGAGTTGAGTCTTGGATAATGGTCTAAATCGGTCAGGACTCGATTTTCACAATATATATATATATATATATATATATATGTGTGTGTGTGTGTGTGTGTGTGTGTGTGTGTGTGTATACCAGGTGTAACAGCATAATTGTTCATCCCACAAAAACACTAATAAAACTGAATTTCTTTCTTCCAGGTTTTCAGATAAGACGTTTAGCCATCTTGACACGATTCACGAATTACTGAAAAACCCATTGAGTTATTCAGCTAGAAAGAGAACAGGTTAAAATCGTTTTGTGCCAGACCCACTTTTTTCCTAAATGAGCAGTGGTGAGAGGAAAAAGATCATTCAGACCTTCAGTAATGGTACCAACATTCATACTCTGGCTTTCATCTTCAAATACTATTCAAGAACCACCAAGGGAACAGTGATTGTTTAAAAAAAGAAGGAACAGTAGAAAGGAAAACTGGATCAGGAGGTCAAAACAAGAAGAGGGATCAACTTAGAGATCCAAGTGAATTCATAAAACGTGAGAGAGGAGTTTCAGCTATAACAGTCCAACGAGCAGTGAAAAAAGACATGAAAATGAAACATGTGAGGTTAGAGAGGACGAAGATCATCTTGAGTATGTTGGAAAATGAACTTAGAATAATATATATATTTGAACATTAATTTCAATCCTTCATGAACTTCTGATCCTCAGTTATGATAATGAACATGTCATTTTCGTTTATGATCGATTTCATCACGAGTCTTCAGTTAAGCTTGGATAGTAATTATATATTCTTATTGCTCAAAGTAGAATCCAATGGTATTATAAAAACCCCGGAGAATTCCAGTAAGATATATTTAATCATTTCTAACATACAATCTTAATCTAACAAATATACGCAATTTGATCAACTTTGTTGTTACACCCGGTATATATATGTGTGTGTGTGTTTATTCTTAATATCGATATATTCAGTCCAGTTTATACTTGAGTTAAATGCAGGTGTTTGCCGTGGCTCGTATGATAGGCATTAGTTCATTAACCGCATAGGTTGGGTGTTGGGTGGTTTGGTGCCGAGCGAGGGAGGATATAATTGATTTGAACTTCGTTCATTTGCAAAGTAAGTAGACATCAAGTGTCTTAAATTACTCTCTCGTATTTTATGCTTATTTTATGCAGACATAGTTTCGTAAAATTCACTATGTCTGCGGCTAAAATTATTCACTATAGACACAAATAGTCTCATTCTATGATAAAATGTGCATTTAAATTACAATCCGGATAAAATCATATTTCCTACACAGGAGTACACAGGTTCGAACACTGTCACAGAGTTCGGTCGAGTTAAATCGGACTAACGATGACAATCCTGCATCAACGTCGGAAGGGAGGAATTCTGTGTCATAACATAGCTAACCAATGTAGGTTATTGCTGGGTTCATCTCAGGAGCGAATAACAAAGAGAAACGTATTCTAACTGTGATCATTTTGAAGGGGATTTTTAAAAACACGCGTGAACTTGGTCTGTTATATTCACGCGAGTTTTTAAAAACCACCATCATAACGATCACATTTACATGTAATTTATCCCTGAGGATGATCTCGGGGGAAATCGAAAGTACTTGAGTAAGAAAAACTACGACGCCTCCCTTGATGAATTTCATCTTAGTATCACGAAAGAGATTATAGAACTAGAAAGGATTATTATAAAAATAGACATAATATGTCTATATTATTCAATGAAACATGTTTGAATATCTATCTATCTATCTCAGTATTCAAACGTCAGACAATTCATATTCAAACTTTCACCAGCAAACAGATTTTTTTTACTCTTTAACCAAAGTTGCATCTATCTATCTATCTATCTATCTATTAGGTTGGTGCAAAAATAATGACGTAATAATGTCGTTTTTTGACGTATTTTTTAACGTCAAAAAACGACATTATTTTTGCACCAACCTAATATCTATCTATCTATGCTATGTATGTATATTTATGTATGTGGATATTATATAATATATATATATATATATATATATATATATATATATATATATATAATATCCGCATACATACTGGGCTCTGCAAACTTGATAAGGTATCCAGTCTATGAGAAAGGCAATTATGAGTTCAAATCCCCTTCAGGATGTCTCTTATAAGTTGGGGAAGGTCTGGCTCCAGGGGATACTCAACTATTGGTTGATAATAAATCTTAGGTTAAGAAAAACTAAACAGTGGGGATTTTAGAATATAGCAGTTTATCCTAACTGTACCTATTTATATATATCTGTTGGTTTATTTTTAGAAATGTACCTACGTTGTATACTTGATGTTCCTTAAAGTTTCGTGCACATTGCAATCATCAGGCACGAATTCTATATATCCATACATTGAGATTCACACTTTAAGGTCTTCCACAATCCTCAAATGACATACTGAGGTCAGTATGTCAAAATAGGTCAACACTCTCTGCCTTCCCCCCTCCTCTCTAAATAAAATAACAATATCTCTTGTTTTTAACCCGGAATATTTTTTCCATTTCATTTGTGATTTGTTTGTAGGTCCTGAAGATTGAGAGCTGCTGATTTTTAGAGCTCTCATGAAATAAAAATTATTATTAGGTTGGTGCAAAAATAATGACGTAATAATGTCGTTTTTTGACGTTAAAAATACGCCAAAAAACGACATTATTAAGTCATTATTTTTGCACCAACCTAATAGCTATGGGATTTTAAGTGTTTGATATTAATGAATTAATTAGTAAATGATAATAATAATAATAATAATAATAATATATATATATATATATATATATATTATTATTATTATTTTATATATATATATATATATATATATGATACAATATAGTTTTAAGGTATACTATATTTATGGGTTAAAGTGCTCAACATCAGGGATAATGCGTATGTACATAAAAAAGTAGACACTGAAGTCAACAACCAGAGGCGACAGTCTGTTTCCTGATAAAGACAATCGTTAGATCAATGATTGCGTTTAGCATGAAATAGACAGTCGCCTCTGTATGTTGACTTCAATATCCAGTGTAACCCGGATATAAGATAAACCCGGATATAAGAGAGATTTTTATCTGGTCCCAAATTAGAGCCTGTGTTAATGTATATATAATAGACCAAACCCTGATATAAGAGACTTCTTATCCGGTCCCGACAACTCTCTTATATCCGGGTTACACTGTATATATATATATATATATATATATATATATATATATATATATGTGTGTGTGTGTGTGTGTGTGTGAGCGTGTGCGTGTGTATGTACCTTCAGAATATTATTATATACAAAATAATTGGCGAAAAATAATAAATCCAACCAACAAGTTACCATGAAAGTCTAATTATTGCAATTAGTGTTTATTACTATTGCATTTCCTTGTTTTGTTGATGTTTTTTTTCTTCTGTCAGCTAGCGTAAAACTCTGATGGTCTTGTGCTCATTCAGAGTAAGCGTTTTCCCTTAAAGTACATCCTCATCAATTTGACGCTAAATTCCACGCGCAGGAACTCAGCTGGAGGTCATTCCAATTCTGAATTCACAGTTATGCCTTCATCTAACAGCAACTGTTTACACCTGTTCTGAGGAGAGGGCCCAATTGAATAGTGCTGGACCGGAGCAGGTGAGGGGCAATAATGTCTAATTTTTGAACCATTCGTAGAGATGATTCTCAAGGGGAGAAAATTTACTTCAAAGAACTTTTCCTTATATGAAAGCCCATTATAGGTGAGTGCCAGAAATGTCAATGTAATTCCCAGTTGCTTGATTTATTCTTGTGAAAGTCACAAACCAGAAATTCTTCGCTTCCGATTTAGAATAAATGATATTCACTAGATAATATGAATATTTGAAATTTCGCAACCATGGTGTGCATATCTGTAAGGTGCATGCTTCATATGACAACCTTTTTTCTTTTATATACCGTTTTTCTTACGTACGTGAGCGATCATGGGTCTCCACAACTTCCGTTCGTTTAGCGCTCTCAGTTAGTTTTGTTTTATCAATATCACTTACAGCTTACGGCCAAATCACGTTGAGAGACCGATTCTCGTACGATCAACGAAATTAAGTAACGTCAAGCCTGGCCATTACCTAGATGGGTGACCACTTGGGAATACCAGATACTTTAAACTTGGATGTGCGGATGATGAAATGGATAACGACACGAAACTGGAAATCGGAGTTCCAATTCTAGTCGAGTTCTTTATATTCACTCAAGCGCAAATATTCTTGGGAAAAATACGAATCTGCATCTTTTCCCCAGCTATGGGTTAATTAGTAGGACTTGTAACAGTTAATAATTATTATCTCTCCCCCCAAAAACATTTTACAATATAAAATATCTTCTGGCTTTAAATAACCTGTAACAGGTTGATAAACCGTCGAAAACAAAGAAACAAATCAATCAATCAGTAAATCAACTTCACCCTCATTCCTTGTTCTGCCATCCATTTATACAAGACTCTTAGATTGGTTACACACTGTTCCTCCCCTGTTTCTCTTGCTTTCAATATGTCATGTAAGTGTCAGTTTCTCCAAGCCTTCTTTCATCATTATGCGTCCCAGAAATAAGTGTCCTTTTTGTTAACATTTTCCTTAAAACAAACCTTTCTCATTGCTTATATTCTCCGTTCATATTATTCTCAGTATTCTTCGGTAGAACCGCGTTCCTGTTGCCTCCAGTTTCTTCTTCATCTGTGAGGAGATTGTTCCGTATTCACTGTCATACAGGAGGACTGATATTGCATAACAGTTCAGTAGACTTTTCTTTGTTAGATACAAAACTTTCGTGTTACTTAATAATTTGCTTTTGCTTAGCTTTTGGAAGGCATATTTCGCTATGCGAAAGGGTCTTCAGATTTCAGTGTCACATTTCCTTTCGTTGTTAAAAAGATTTCCTAGATATTTAAATTTTCGTACATTCTTGATTTTGACATCTCCAATTCGAAGTTCGTAACTTGGGGTGTAACTCTTTCTGACCATCTTACATACTCTCTTACAAATGGTGTTTAGTCTTTTTTTCTAACTTTCCTTTGCTACCTTCCTTTTACTGCAATTTCCTTTCTGTATCTGCTATCAACGTTATTTCATCTGCAGAGAGGGTTCAAAATCATTGGAAAGTATTGAAATTCATACAATACCCATAGTCGATGTTACGAAAGTCTAATTTAAAATGTATATGCGCGTACTGTATATGTTATCAGCACAGAAAGTGGAATCGGTGAACTGAATTTGAATTGCGCTCGATTCTGTTGCTAGGAAAATATTTATTTATTTAAAAGGCCTAGCACTGAGTTTAGCAGTTCGTATAGACTAGATTGTGAATGCTCCTTTTAAAGCAAACAGCTATCTCCCAGAAAAAAATATCGTTGGAATATCATCTACCCATCGACATTTTGCAGTATTAAAACCAGCAAAACTCAAGTGGCATAGTTTTCTCTTCATCTTTTATTGGGTTGGTGCAAAAATAATGTCGTTTTCTCACATATTTTACTATGTGAGAAAACGACATTATTTTTGCACCAACCTAATATCTATTATATCCTCATCTGGGCTCTCACAAACACAAATATATATATTTACTTGTATGGTATAGAAACAAACGATTAATATCTATACATGTATATACATTAATTTTCGTTATGTTTATATATATATATATATATATATGCACACACACGCGCATACATACACATATACATATACATATGTATGTATGCATATCTATATATATATATATATATGTGCGGGTGGGTATGCACACGTATAAAAGTGGCTGTTTGTGTTTTCTTCATACAGGCCTACGTTTGCTTACATAATTATCATTTCCCGTTTCGCTGTGCATTTTTGTTTTTTATTGCCTCGTTGAACCTGCAATAACCAAAAGCTCGGGCAAAACATGGCATTTTAATGGTATATACACAGTTTTCTTGTAACGTTCGTTTCTGAATTTCTATTTACTCTATCTGTTTTAGGATTCGTTTCTTACGGGATTCAGCCATTGCAACAACTTATAGCACCAGTAAAACTTTATGGATTTAACTACATAAAGTACATCCCGATATACGTTTTGTGTATCTGTCTACATACGTGTGTGTGTGTTCATTACTCAGAAATCATTAATCTATGTAAAAAACGAACAATACTTCGTTTTGCTTTTTTTTTTTTTAAAAAAAAAGAAGAAATTACCAGGTACTGCAAACTTAGATGTGTGGGTGGTGTAATGGATAACGCCCTGGAATTGGAAATTGGAGAGCTGAGTTCCAGTTCCAGTCGGGTCCGTTATATTAAAACACCCTTTGGAAAGGTATGAACCCACCACTTCTACCCCAAGCTCTGGGTTAATTAGTAGAACTTTTATCAGTAAATCATTATTACATCCAAGAAATCTTACAATCTAAAAATTATTTCTGTCTTTAAATAACCTACTAAGAGGTCGATAAGCTGTAAAAAATCAAATCAAACAGCAGTTTACCAAAAACAAGAATGTTCTATATAATATGCAGCGCATTACAGGATTAACATTTCTGGCATTGAGGAGGCACAGTAGAGTAGTGGATAGCGGCTCGGATTGAGGAATCGGAGAGCCGAGTTCGAATTCCCGTCGAATCCATTATATTCACTTACGTGCTAACAATACCCTTGGGAAAGGTCTGAATCCTTTTCTTCTCCCACCAGCTATGGGTAAATAGCAAGAATGACCGGGTTCTATAGCCTTGGATGGCAACTGGTCTACTGCAGAAAAAATTGCCTCGTCAGTCATGTATCGAAAGATCCATGATCACCTAAGCGTGTAACATGCATGGCATCAACAAATTACGAGGCATGCGTGTAAATTCTCTGAACTCTTTTTTTTTTTTTTAAAAAAGACATTAAACTCAAATACAAAACAGTTTTTTTTTTTTAAATAAAAATGTTATAAATTTTCTACAAAATAAAAAAAAAAAAATTTCACGATGTTACTTAAAATATGAATCCTGATGAACTCCTTTATGGCGAATAGAGTTTTTTTTTCATGACGCATATCTCAATGCAGTATTAAAATAAAATATGTACTAAGTGTTGAAAATCGGAGAGATTTCTTAAACTGTTAATTTTTATTGAAAATTCAAATATGAAAATAATTCACTCAGTTTATGCCTTTTTTATTTCACGATATCAAGAATGCAAATTTTTTTTGTACTGTAACAAAAAAAAAACAAAAAACAGAGATATTTTATACATTACTAGAAAAAGCAGGTGTCTTTGTACCCGACTAGAAAAAGCAGGTGTCTTTTGTACAGTACTAGATAAAGCAGATGTCCTTTGTATTGTATTCATTAGTGTTTAGATTTATTGTTCAATACTAGAGAAAGCAGTTTTTTGTACCATATGAGAAAAATCTTTTGTACCGCATGAGAGAAAGAGTAAAGGTCATTTATACCACACTAGAGAAAGCAGAGATAATTTGTACCGCACTAGAGAATGCAGAGGTTTTTTGTACCGTGCTAGATAGAGTAGTGTTATTTTGTACCGTACCAGAGAAAGTATAGGTATTTTGTACTATACTAGAGCAAAAATAAATCTTTTGTAACGCAATAACTTGAACCTAGTAAATCTCAAGACCTTAAATATTGCCCCGTATTAAGGTAAGTTTAGTAAAGCATAAAAATCCACTCTGATCTGTAAAGTGTACTTTGAAGAATACGTTAAAATAGTATACGACAATGTTGCCCGGCTATCATCTCGATTAAAAATCCGATGTTTGGTCATTTGGTTAGATATAGAAAAATGAATTGGCTCGAGAACTTTTCAGCACCCTTTCGTATATACATGTAGGCTATTCAATTTAATCCTGCCCATATATATAAGAAGGTACATCAGTAAGTCTGTAGCCTAATGATAAAGTATCTATTTGCACAACTATTTTCAGCATAATCTTCATTGTCAATGCACTTAATTCTTCATTAATATCATAGATCGAACATTATACAGTGAAAATCTCATATCAAAATTCACTTAAAAATAACGTGTCAGGCTAAGGATTTAACGATCTATGCTGATATTTCTTTTACTTGCTCATGACTTTACCGTTTGCGTTTCCTCTCTTGAGGAGAATGACGCGTTCATCTTCATCTCATCTGACGACGACTGTATTTATGCTCAAAGGATTTTGTTCATCATCTTGTATGATTTTAGTTTAACGTGGAAATAATAATAACGAAACTGTGTTCATCTTGTTTTTTGGTTATTTCACATTACAACGATATTTGATTGTTTAATTTTTTTTTAATATTATTCTCGGAATAGAACCGCTGTTGACAGGTACTAAAAGGCGGGATCCGTTTTTCATTGATCTTTTATAAACACAACAATCGTACCACAAATGTATCTCAGGTCAAATCTGTTTAGCCGAGCAACTATAACAGAGCGAGTAAGCAAGCAAGAAGAGAGATGAAAACGAATGAAAGAGGGAGAGGATGGGAGTGAACGAGGTGGGAGAAATGGAGAGAGAGAGCAGAAGAGAGTGAGATCAACATAGAAAGAAGAGAGAAAAGGAAAAAAAGCGAGTGAGCAAGAAGAGCGAAAGAGAGCGAGCAAAAAAAAGTAAGTGAAAGTGAGAGAAAGAGAGCATGAGAGTGAACAAGAAGAGTGAGAGGGAAAGAGAGAGAGAGAGAGAATGTGAGTGAGCACGAAAATAGAAAGTGAGCGAACGAGAAGGGGAGAGAGAGATAGAGATAGAGAGAGATAGAGAGAGAGCAAGAAGATCAAGGAGGATGAAAAAGAGAAAAAGTTTTCTGATAACCAAACAAAACGTGCCTTGGTCTTACATTTCACCGTAATTAAATACTGCTGTAGTGTTGACAGGAGATGTTTTATAGATCAGAACAAATTCGCACATTTAATCAAGTATATCTTCAGCATTTTCCCTATTTAATGAAATAATCGATTTAATGTCATCATTTATTTTTTTTTAATACAGTGTGTCAGTCGGGGTTTCATTCGGCCTCCTTCAGTTCTATATCTCATCCAATAATCTTATTAGAAAATCGTTTGCAATTTGTTTTTTTTTTTACTACAAGACTCGTGTCTCGATCATCTATGCTTCGTTAAAATAATTTATAATAAATCTTCAACACTCAATGTTCGTTTTTGTGTGTCGTTCTGTTTGAAATGGGAATTATACTGCACAAAAAAAATAAATTGTCACATCACGTGTCCAGTAAAACACTAGGGTCATAGCCTTAGCAGTAGTAGGGTGTATAGGCGAGATAACTTTGGAATTCAGCATTTTACCTCTCTTGGGTAGGTTGCCACCTCAAGGTAAAAAAGAGCTTAGTCGGCGATTTAGCTCATAACTGCAAGGGGAAGAGATTAATTCACGCCTTTCCATAGAGTTTTGTGCGAAAGTGACTGCAATGAATTTGGCTAGAATTCGACTCGCTGATTTCACTTTCTGCATCGTTAACAGTTACCCTACCTACACATTAAGCAGTGATTGCAGATAGTTGTAGCAGATTGATTTTACAAGCATTTGAACTTTTAAAGAAATATTTGGACTTTATATCTACGCGGAGTAATTTTGACGATTATTCTGTTCTTTAAGTAGAAGACCCTTTGTCTAACGACTGTGCTAAACCCAGGAACGTTCAAGAACAAGGTATATCCACGTGTGAAGTTTTGTTTTTGTGCCTGGTTTAACACATCCTTGTTTTTCAGATATGATGATTTTTTCCATCAACGTTTTCAGTTCTGTAATGATGAAGCATAACCAAAGAATTTAAAATATTTCATATTTGACGCCGGACTATTTATAGTTGAGAACTGCATCGCGCTTAGGATTGGCCTTTTTTCATTAAAATGAAATTGAAATACTACTTCTGTAATAACAATAATGCTTAACAAATTGCCAACGGATATTTACAGAAATCTAGCAGTCATTATTTGAAAGGCCTCGAATTCATTTTCTGATTACAACTGTGATTTATTTCTTGCGTATAATTGGAATCATGAAAATTAATATGTAATAATTAAAACATGGGAGAAATACGATATATAAACTTTATATATCAGAATAATGGTGGGGAATTGATTGATAAAATGGAAAACAATCTATATAAGCAATTCGTCCTTCAAACGTACTTCATCAGAATAAAATAATGTTCTTACTGATGGAAATATATCCGTAGGGGGCAGCGGCGAAAATATAAACAGAAACATCGTTTATAATTATAAATCGTGAGGAATATTGGAGATGTTGGGACATTAAACTTTAAATTTTAAATGCCTGGCGTTCGATGTGTCCAGACGTAAAGCCTAATCGATTTCATTCAGTCTTTTAACGATTTTGTTTTTATCACTCTCGTTTTTAAATAAACATTTGCTACTATGACATGCTACTTCTACTGAGTCGAATCACTCTCATTTCTCCCGTAATCCAAACGTATGGAGAAAGATACGCTGAGAGAGCTTTTCCCAAGAACTGCCATTTTGTATGGGCAGATTCCCGCATTGAAGACTAGAAATTTAACCTCTTCAAGTCAAGGTTCAAATGTCTTCCTCGTCTTCATAACATTCACTTATAACTACCTACACATCTATTCATATCAGACACTTCATTCATTATTTAACAGCAACACTCTATCTTGAGCGGTTCTCAAGCCTTGAGTAAGCCATAATATAACATCAACCTAACTGACCATCTGTCTGTTTTTTATCATTCTGAATATTTACACCCGTTGTTACGTGCGCATTGCTGGAAGAGTGAATGGTTGCAAATATTGTCAATGTTTCATCGTTCCAATCTCAGTATTCTAATGAATTTGTGTAAATGGATGTTGTTGTAGTTTTTAGTTCTGTAAAATCCCATGTGGAGTATAGATCTGATGTATGCACAGGATCCCTTTCCATAAACTGTACAAATCTGTTTTTAGCAATAGATATTTTTAGTATTTTAGCTGTCTCTTGTGTCGTATAACATTGATTATTCACAAGTAATATCTTCATTTGTACGCTATCAATCTGAATTGTTTTACGTGGCCGCGGAACAGTGTTTAATGAAAAATCGCCAGCTCAAAAATTTGCTAACCATTTTTGACACGTTCGATTATTTACAGAATCTTTTCCATAAACAGTACAAATCTGTTTTTGCATTTGAGTTTCATTTTTGCCATATTTTAAACGAATTACAGATACTTCATCGGCTAAACCTGAAGCTGATTTTCTTTTATCATTAAAATTAGGATGAATAAATAGAATTACACTGATTTTGATAAAAACAAAACAAAAAAACAAAACAAGAAAAAAAAAAAAAAAACAACCAAAAAAAACAACAAAAAAAAAACAACAAAAAAAAAACAACATAAAAAACACGTTGGTATTACAGGTGTCACGATATAATCAAAACCGATATCTTTAAAATAAAATGTTCCCATAGTTATTGACCGTTAAAAACAGAATGAAGCAATATAAATACAAACCCAAATACGTTTTGAAAGAAATAAACCCTTGCTATCAATAAAATACCGGTTTTAGATCTTAGGTTTTTTTTTTATCGTTTTTTTGTTTGTCTTGTCTAGATTTATAAAAATACGCAGCTTCGTGTACTTTTTTTTTTATTATTATCACTGAAGCAGCTTCAAACTAGTTTCATTCGACGTCGAGATACAACCGTTAACAACAGAGTAATCATATAAAAACATACAAACTGAGAAAGTGAAGATAAAGCACGTTGCTGTGTATCTTTCATTTCGTCAATGGAAACTCTTTATAGACACGCAGAAATAGTGCTAACAAGGCAATTTAATTAGTTTATATTGTGCATAGCCAGAGACGTGAAAAACAAGTCATGTTGGGTCGTGTTTTGCTTTAGTTATCTTGTTTGAGATTTGTTGTCAGACATTTTTCACGTTTCTGTTTGCGTGTAAAAAATTGTCTTATGGTTAGATTCAACAATTACTATAATCGTATGCATACAGGTATATTTCGGAGATATAATGGATTCGCTTCAAACCAACGCAATATAACAAATATAGTAACAAAACGAGGCACGGTTTTCATTACCCACTGCACCTTAAAGTTGTTTATACTGTAGACTATTTATACTGTCGCATTAGATCTTCAAAACCATATCTTCTTTTATGCGCCATGTTCCCTAAGAGTGTTGATGATCATAGCTCTTCATAGCTTCTTAATCTTCGTAGCTTTAAATACATTTTACCCCTTTATTCACCATCTCAGTAAATGTTCTGTCATTCATTTACGCAAACTCGTCAGATATATTAGCCGATGTTGCTCTCTGCTCCTCTTCGAAATTCTCTCTCAACCCCTTGTTTGCATATATGTTTTATACTAGAAGAAAGCATGGATTGTGGCTCAGATTGAGGAATCGGAGAGACGAATTCGAATTCCAGTCGAGTTCATTACATTCACTTACGTGCTTATGAAAAGGTATGAATCCAACTTTTCTTCTATGGGTAAATAGTAGGATAGACTGTGTTCTATAGCCTTGGGTGAAGGAAAACTCTGAATTAAAAACTGTATGAAGCCCTGGCAGAGCAGATGCTATGCAATTAAGGAAAGTTCACATCTGACTCGATGATCCCGACTACATTAGAAGTATTAGATGTAAAAGAGATAAATATTCATAAAATTATATTAATCTTACGCAAGCTTTTTCTCTTCCCTGATATTTACATTGTCTTTTTATTGCAAATCCTAAGTTCGTCGCTAAAGATGCCGAAAAAATGGTCGGTTCGTTTTACCTGTCCAGAAAGTACTTAACTCTCCCTGCCATGCACTACCTTGACAAGAGTCTTATCAGACCAAAAATGGAGTAATGCTGCCATATCTGGGATGGAGCTGCCCCATCCTCTTTCTCTAACCTTGATAGAATTCCAAAGTGTTTATGCGGCCTTGAGGGCGATTAATCATTTTCAATATATATATATATGCGCGCGCGTGTGTGTGTTTACGTATATATATTTGAATTACTGAATTTTCTGAAAGCAAAATCGTCTAACAAAGTATTGAAGGGCGGAATATGTTCAAAGAAAAAGTTACACACACACACAGGCCCCCAAATAAAAAACAAACAAACAGAAGAAATATACAATAACTTGAAAGGATACAAACAACTCAATAATCCAGAATGTAAATTCGATACCGAAAAAGTCACACAAGAACAAACACTGCTTGATAATGCCATTCGGGAAGAGCCTTACAGACACACGCAGACAGACAAAAATATATATATATATATATATATATATATATATATGTGTGTGTGTGTGTGTGTGTGTGTGTGTATAATCTCTTTCTGAGCGCTCGTTTATATGCCTATATAAATACATATTTGAGATTTGTTCAATTATCTCCAAAATTAGCAGGTTTCCTTAACCTGGAATGTTGATCTTTAAAATTAGCAGGCTTTCTTAACTTGTGACATGAAACGTAAACAATTACATGAAGAAAAGACTAGACAAAAATTAATAGTGAAAATACTTCACCACAGGGGTCAACTTGTCATGCTTATTGTAATACGAGTATTGTAAAGACACCATGTTTATGTCATTGTTAGTTTAATTCTAAACAGGTGTGTGTGTGTATTTTGTTATATATGTTTGAGTATGCGGGCTCTTAAATTATAATTGTTTTTATTTATAGATGTTTTTTTGTTGTATTATTGCTTGAAGGATCATGAGTTTGTTTTTACTATTTGATTTTGTTAGTATTTTAGTATTGTGAGTAGTTATCTAATGTTACTATGATACGTATCAATGTGTTGTCTGATGGCACTCTGGTCTGCACAGCAGCAGGTGAGTATTCAAGAGAGTGTGGTTGTGGTATCTCCTATGTAAATGGTTTTGTGTTTTTTATTTGCGGAGAAATATTCTCTGAGTAGGCAAGTATATTCATACACAAAGTTTATATTATATAGAGAGTTAGAAGTTTACATATATATGTCCTTGAGGACACATGCCACAGTGGATAAAGGCGTCAGTTAGATCCAGTGACAGGACCCAAAGAGTGTGAGTTCAATACCCGGTTAAGGCAGTGGAGAATTTGGAGAGGGGAATTAGCATGAGATAACTGATAACTGACACCCATTAAACATGGCACGTCGAAATAGAACAGTCTACCACAGTGAGCGAAATAAAAGGTTCAGTTCGACATTCCAACCACTTGAAGAAGGTCGGAGCGTACAACGGACGAAACGTTGTAATAAACATGGCGACAAAGATGAGGACAATAGTCCGAAAAATGTAAATAGTGTACATAATACCTCATCTCAGAAATATAGACAGATACTAAAATAGTTGTTGTTTAAATGAAATTTGACATGCTTGTCCATTATATAATTAGGGTATCCATTATCAATAAGTGTTTGTTTTATATTAATTCTTTAAAGAAAATTATTTGGGATGAGGAAATGAGGTTAGCTCTTTGAAATAGGTTATTAGTAAGTCACTGTTGTATTGTCATCATGTAGTTTTTACAAAAGTATTTCTGCATATGAGGGTGTTGTGGATTTCCAAGATGAAATTCGGTCTCCAATGAATGACAAACGTAAGTATTAAAGATAAGAAATTAAATGTATTTACACAATAATACAATGGGTATATTGTTAGTAACGTTCTTGTAACTGACCTCTACAAGCGGTTACCTCACACTATTACTCTACCTCCAACTCAATCACAATCTCTGCTCACTTTCTCAATATCTCTCCATATTCTGACTGACTCTGGGTATTTAACGGCAGCAGTCCAAGTAACACTCTGGTCGAGTCTACTTATATGAAAAAGGGAAGGACCCCATAGCAGAGGGTATACTTTTTCACGCCGCAGGAGAAGGCGTGGTTACCGACAGAGAATACAGGCTTGACAAACTGTCTCTTTTCATCTACTTTTGTTTCCGGCTAACAAATTTAGATATAACCTGTTCTTCCATTAAGCAGTCAGGGTGGGGATAGAATTTCCTGTAAATCGTTTCCGATATAAGCACAAACCTGACTGTCCAAAGAGTCACGCCTATCTAGAGTGTAGCGATTCTCAACGTGAGCGGAAACGCACCCTTATGGGTGCGATAAACTCTCAAGGGCAATAACAGCTTAGTGGGCGCTACATGTATTTTTCTTTTTGTCTCTCTCTCTCTCTCTCTCTCTCTCTATATATATATATATATATATATATATATATAAGAAAAGGCTAAAATGCCACGAAACCCGGATTGCGAGGTTGGTTGGAATTTTCGCCTTTTCTTAAAAATCTTAGCTCTACATATTCGATTTTGAATATTGTATTGAACACTTTTTTTGTCTATACCTTTTAGGCGCGGCTGTTTTCAGTCTTCCTTTTACATTTCTATCCGTGTATATATATATATGTAAGGCGATAATGCCACTAAGACGCAAAGAACTACTAATGAAAGAACCCGAAACCGAACCCTAAACAGGAAACAAGAAATAAAACCCTAATTCTGTTAAAAAAAAAAACGGCGAGGAGAGTGAACTCGACGATAGGCGAACCTAGTGAAGAAAAATAAATAGTACAGTGTAACCCGGATATAAGAGAGTTGTCAGGACCGGAGAATAAGTATCTTATATCCGGGTTTCTCTTATATCCGGGTTTGGTCTATTTTGTTTAGGTAAGTATGGCTCTAATTTGGGACCAGAGAAAATATCTCTTATATCCGGGTTTCTCTTATATCCGGGGTTACACTGTAAATAAAATTTCAGAGTTTAGGCGGAGACGTTAGAATTCTAGAATCGAAGTAGACTTTAGAAGGAACCGGAAACTCAAAGCTAAACAGGGTACAATAAAAATAGCTAGTCATTTGAAAAGGAGTAGCGGTTTATCCCTTATTTATTTGTCTATTTTGCCTCTTTGTTTTCTGTTTTGTATAAATTTACCTATAACTCTACATCCTACGCTCACGACACATTTATCTTTAATTTAAAAAAATGATGAATGGATATTTTCTTTTCTACATTCTTACGAAACAGTAATTTATGGCATTCATATCTTAATGCCATTATCCTCGGTCCACAGCTCAAAGATATGACGTCATTCACTACGCACTAAATTTATTGACCCAAATACTTCTGTGTTTTATTTGTTACTATTTCTATCATTGCCATATATTATCTGCCTTTTTAAAAATTTCCTTTATCGCCGTTTTTCCAGCATGAATAATAATTATTTGTAGCCTTCGTTAATTTTTATTCCTTAAAATTATAATTTTCTCACAGCAATTTTTCTGCACTTAATTTAATTCTACACTGAGTATTTGAGTTTTTTTTCGGAATTTCTTTCATAGGATGCGAAGACATATGATAAAACAAGCCAGAAAAACAAGTGCAAATAAAGAAAAAGAAAATAATGATGATGATAATAATAATGATGATGTACCAGATATGGCTCTCGTGGCTTTCTGACTTTGATTGGAGGTTCTAACATGTACATGTTTTGGTGAATTAAGATAGGTCACAGTATATATACCAGTCAGTATCATATATTTGCTTATCAATTGACGCACTGTGCATCCCTGCTGATGAGCGAGAGTAGTGGGGGACCTTCACATCTGTGTCACGAGAGTTTTTTCCTTAAAACGTTTGAAGGATGAGACAGCCAAGGCGACTTGGGAGTTGCATCTAGATACTTGGGAACATCCTCAATCGAAGACCGTCTGAACGAACTGGTTCACCCAACCTGAAAGTAATTCTTACCGGATCTTATCTGCAAGCTTATTCACTAATCTTTTTTTTATCAAAACCTGTTACATCATGCATATTTAGCTGTGATGCTGGTACCGAGTATATCCTTATCAGACTGGATGTCGTGATGGGTACACTGGGTCTCGCATATTTGTACTCGATAGCCAGATTGTTGGCTTGTTGATCTCGGTTGCAGAGTGTTAGTGCCCACTGAATATAAAACTCGGCATAATGGAGTGGGCCAATATATGTACTATAAAATATGCCATTTTTATGGGAAGGAAACTGTAAGAAACAGGTATGAACCTCACCCAAGCCCGGTTACAGAGATAAGACCTATAACAACTTTATGGGACTTGACAGTACACACAGACAGAAAAATCAAAGCCAATCACCCAGACATCGTGATCAAAGACAACAAAAACAGAATGTGCTTTCTTATTGACGTGGCAAAAAATGTGGCATATGAGGACATCAATAATTCCAGTTGTAGTCGGATTGATTGTGAAAGGTTCCGATAAAATCATTAAAGGGATGCCTGGTAGCCCATGACTTAAAAAAATACAAAAATTGTACTCACAAGTAAAGCTCACACACTATGAATAGCTTCATGGATGTAAAATATTTGTGATCTTTGGCATTATTTTATTTTTTATAAAAATGATCAATGGGAAAAAAATGTAATGAAGCCTATTTCTGGCCTTAGGTTTCTGGTTGGGACCCGGAAGTAAATGTGTATGCAACAGAAATCAAAGGAAATAATAATAATAATAATAATAATAATAATAATAATAATAATAATAATAATCTAACAAAACAGTTGATATAAAAGTCGAAATAAGTTTTTAATTCGTTTTTGACAAGTCAGCCTTAAAAATCTTGTTTAATGTGAAGAAGACTTACAATATGGAAGTGTGCCCTTTTCCTGAGGGACACATAAAACATTAATCTTGGACGGAATCCAGATCAGCATTTGGCTTATTACCAGAATAATATTAATCATTGAATTTTACCAGGTACACAAGGGAATTTACTCACAAAAAAAAAAAAAAAAAAAAAAATAGCGGGCACTGTACGCAATTAAAAAGTGGGATTTAAATAATATAGCTCGTTACCATAAATTTCCTATGAATAACTATTAACGAAAAAATATTTTTTAAGCATTTTACCCCAAGCGGGGGTGGGGAGTGCCACTAGCACGCGAAGGGGTTACAGAGAGTGTGAGTAAGAGTAAATATGGGTGTTTGGGGAAAGGATAAAGGGAAGGACAGAGATCAAGATCAAGGCAACAGAAGATGTCAATTGACATTACACTTGAATATTTGAAGATTATAGCTTTCAGGGAAGCGAGTAAGAAGAAGGGAGATCCACTGTCGGGAAGTGCGAGAGAAGAAACTGTTGGAGTAGAAGAGGCGGTTATATTTAACTGTTTCCACAGTGTAAGGGTGGGACCGACGTGCCAACTTAGTAGAACGCTTATATTCAGGGAGTTGAAGTAACAGTGAAAGTAGCTCATCAGAGCAGTTGCCATGAAAATATTTATGGAAAAGACAGAGGGAAACCACATCACGTCTGTGAGAAAGTGACTGTAGACGAGATGCCAGGTCAGGACCTATCACATTGCATACCCGTCTTTGGATTTTGTTGAGAACCTCGAGAAGAACAGCGGGGGTACCAGATCATATATAGCAACAGTATTTAATGCAAGAACGAATGGTAGATTTGAAGGATGGACTCAGACGAAAAAACAGTCTGGCGTGACAAGGATAACCAACTTTCCTTGCGGTAGATGAGGCTATTTATTCAATGTAGTAAAATGTGAGATCAAGGCGCAGAGAGACGCTCCCGTGGAGTTGAGCATCAGACATGCTGATAGGAGGTAGGGAGGTTTCTCTATGGTGGGTACATGAGAGCAGTTTCGTTTTGAAAGATTTAAAGTTTACAAGCCATTTCTTGCTCTAGTCAACCACAGATTGGAGATCCTTTTCGAGACCAACGGCCAGGTTAACTTAGTCAGCAATGCCGGGTTTACTATTGAGACAGAAGTAAATGGCGGTGTCATCTGCGTAGATTCCTTAGTAGTTATGACCTTAAGCATGTCAGCGGTAGACCGGGCAAAGCCGAAACCATATTGTTTGTCAGAGAGTAGATCATGGGATGTAAGGTGCTTAACCACTTCGGCATCGACTAAAGCCCCGAACACTTTGTCAAAGAGTGGTAGGAGACTGATAGGACAGCAGTTAGAGTTCTTAAAAAAAAGGGTCAACAGATGAGGACTTTCAACAGGCTGGAAAGCAAGAGTCAGCGAGGCAATAGTTATAAAATTTAGAGAGAACTGGAGTCAGCTCAGGAGCACATTTCTTTAGGATTACGGCTAGTATCCCACCATTTGCTTTATGAGAGTCTAATTTAGAGATGATGTCCAATATCATCGACGTGTTCTAGGGAGAAAATCACGTGTGGGTACTCCGGATGAGTCAAGTGTTGAGTTGCATGAGAATTTCCGAGTAAAGAATTCAGCCTTATCAGCTGAGGAAGTTATGATTTCGAATCGATTGAATAGAGGAGGGATTGTATGGTACAAGACCAAATAAGCTCAAGGAAGCATCAATATCCTTAGTGATCTTGCGTCCTTTGAAAAAGTAGGACTTGATATCTTGACACAATGATTGATTACTGGCGCCCATGAGAAATAGGCAACTATCTCAACCAAGTGGCAGGACCATGCATAATATTAGAGGTATTTACTAAATTTAGCTTCGTCTGTCAAACTTAGAGAAAATCGAATCACTACCTAGTAAAAGACTGCGGAATTGACTTGCCTATACTATTTCTACTCTTAAACAGTCACATTTACTAGGCTAAGGTTAGTATGGCACAAGAACACAAATGTGGGACACCAGGTAAGAAACGAACTAAAAATAGTTGTAATAATCTCCGAAACTAACTTGTTAACCACAGCTATATAGAGAGATGTCCTCAAGTGACGTTACATACGCGCTTTGCTTACTTGAATAACCTATTAATTTAATTAAAACAGACATTCTCTGGCTAGCTTCATTTTTTATTTCCGCTTATTTATATTTAAGTGGCTGGTAAATTTTAATCCAAACCATATATGTACCGGTAGAAATGTATCCGAATGAAATGAGAGAGTGTCTTGTAGGTTATATATTTAAGATGTTTTTTTTTCTGCAAAAAAAAAAAAAAAAGAAGTAAATAATTTTTCTGCTTACTAGCTGAAATTAAAATATTTTATTCATCAATAATTTCACCTATCTTATACTCATATAAAAATGCAGTATCAGCAGTAACTGCGTAATTTTTACGGTTTACCACACACACACACACACATATATATATATATATATATATATATATATATATACAGTGTAACCCGGATATAAGAGACCCCGTTATAAGAGAAACCCGGATATAAGAGAGATTTTATCTGGTCCCAAATTAGAGTCTGTGTTAATGTATATAAAATAGACAAAACCCGGATATAAGAGACTTCTCCGGTCCCGACAACTCTCTTATATCCGGGTTACACTATATGTATATATATATATATATATATATATACACGATACCTGATCAAGAAATATTGGGACTGGCGCTATAAAAAGAAAACTACAACATATATCAATTTGGCGCTTAATCTCCTTCGAAGCAGACCCCTTATCCAGTCTCATTTCCATTATTGGATGCATTTTTCTGGAACTTTTTATGCACTTACATATATAAAGCGATATTTGCCGTTTTACAGTTAAACTTGGAATTCGTTGATTTTTTGGAAACTTCGAATGTACACGACATCTCACCTTGAATTTCGAACGCCACAGATTATACTAATGTTTATTTAACAAATCGAATGCATGTGAAACATGATTAACCATTTGAAATCAAACTACACAAAAGTAAATATATCAGAGTTTCTTTCTTCGTTTTCTCCATAACTCATTCTCTGATGAAGCTTTAATAAAAGTGAAACATGTTAGATTGATAAATGCTTCCTGTTTGTTCCTTATCTTATCATTCGGATGACTATATTTTATCTATATGTGATCCCAAGTTATATTAAAATTAATAACGATTAATAGTCAAACCCTAATTTAAAGGTGAGCTGAGATAATTTGATTATTAACGATTTTTGCTATTGTTTCATAACGTGATAACGATTCATTTTTCAAGTTATTTGGTTACTAGTCTGATTTTAGACTACTTCAGAAAGCAGCTGTACTTGAAGAAAAAATTAATTGCAAATCTAGTTTCATTTTATGCATTCATGCTGTTTAGAAATTAAAATGAAATGTTAATCAGGAATTTTTCTTTAATATCTGACATACTGTGAAATTGTATATAAAAAGACGCCCTCTTCATGAAAATCTACTTCGTAATTGACTGCTTTACGAAAAATAAGGAAGTCGAAGAGACATTCCTAGCTTCTTATCACATCATTAAAGTTCTACCAAAACCCAACGGCAGGAGGAAATGTCATTTACGAATATTTACGAAGTTTTCTTGTAAGAATAACGCTGAAAATCAGTTTTAAAGTCTGTACTTGTTAGTACAATGATTTTGTTGGTTAAAAATGAAGTGTTAAGATATGCAGATAACACAGTGTTGCGTGCAGACTGATGTAGGAAACTAGAAGAACTCTAGAAAGTATTGAAGGAAAACGATAAGAAAGGACTAAATATCAATTTCAAGAAGAAAGAATGCATGGTTGTTAGGTAAACAAATAGTCAACATAAAAATTACAAATTGGAGATATTAGGTTGGTGCAAAAATAATGACGGTTTTTGACGTTAAAAATACGTCAAAAACCGTCATTATTTTTGCACCAACCTAATACTAAAATCAAACAAAGACAACAATTTAAATATCTGGGAAGTGTTTTAACATAGAACTGAAATCCAAGGGAGCATTGTGATGGTGAAAGTTGCCTTCCAAAAGCTAAGCAAAGTATTAAGAAACAAGAAAATTTCGTTAAAAACAAAGTAAATATCACTGAACTATTACTTAATATCAGTCCTCCTATATGTTATTTAATACTGGAAATTCTCCACACAGATGAAGAATAAACTTGAATCAACAGAAATGTGCTCCTACAGAAGGATGCTGAGAATACCATGGACGGAACGTTTGAGCAACGAAATGGAAACAAAAGGACACTTATACTTATCAGAAAGAGACAGAGGCACATAATGAGGAAAGAGGGCTTGAAAAATTTGATACTCACATAAAAGGCGCGAAGGGAAGAGGAAAGCAACGCATAATCTACCTTGAATAAATGGATGGCGGTACAGGGTTTAGGAGTGATAACAAAACGGCATAATTTATTAAAATATACAAACGACAGGAAATTGTGGAAAGACACGAACATCAGCATCCTGAAGGGATATGGTACATAGACGACGACGACGAAGAAGAAGAAGAAGAGTATCCCCTATATATTTACTAGTCCTATTTCTGTAGGTAATTTTCAAAATTGATTTCAGACAGTCGATAGCAGTCTATCATCATTTTAAATTCTGAGAAGAGTCATCTTTTCGTCAGGTCCTGCGATATAAGGTATGATCTCGAAATAAAAATTGGATTAGCAAAAGATGCCTTCCAAAAGCCAAATAAAGTATTAAGAAAGAAGAGAATTTCATTAGAAACAAAGGAAAGAGTGCTGAACTCTTATCTAATATCTATCCTTCTCTATGGCAGTCATTTCCCTATAGATGAAATGAACATTTGAGTCAACAGAAAGATGGTTCTACAGAAAGAAGCTGAGAACAACAACAACAACTGAACATGTAAGTTTTATGGGAAATGGAAACGAAAATGACACTTATACATAAAGTCAGAACGAGGCAGTTAAAATTTCTGTCACACAATGAGGAAAGAAGGTTTGTAAAATATAACACTCTGGAGATAATTAAAGCAAGAGGGACAGAGAGAAACAGCGAGTAACCTACGTAACGAACTTGTGTAAATGAATGGCAGAACAGAGAGTGGTAGGAACAGTAAAAATACAAACATTGCTAATAAACATTATCAGGCATAATGTAATTGTGAAACTGAAAATATTTACTCTCCCATTCAAATGGTGTTATAACATCAAAACATTTCGACATAAATTGTGGTATATTCCAAGGAGATCTTTCAATTTCTTTTATGCAGTCCATTATCCATTGTAGTGAACAAAACTTAACATGGCCGTAATATGGAAAGTAATATCCCAAGCCTCCATTTTTACGTAGACGATGTAGGAGAATTTAATAATATTTAAAAGCTGTCGTCACGACATAGGATTGAAGTTTGGCGCAAGAGTGCGCAAGTAACATTCTAAAGAAATTTTTTTTCAGAGTTAAGCTTACAGATAATAAAGCGGGATGAAGATGTATTTAAAGGTCAATAAAGAAAATGGAATCTAGCAAGGAACTATAAAGAACAAAAATTAAAAATGAGTGTTTTGGAAGAGTTCGTGCATTTTTTAAAACAGTTCTTCACAGGATAAAATTAATCAACAAATGAACAGCCATAAATCCGCTTCTCATCCCTGTCTTAACTTATAGCTTTAATTTAAATAACTGGAATTTGAGTGAAATAAGAAGAAGAAAAAAAAAACGATAGAAAATTTAAGAAAGTATCAAGTATCAGCGGATGTTAATCTTCTGTATATATCTAGATAACAGGAAAATAATAGAACGGGAATTGGCCTAAAAACAATAAAAATTGAATTATGCTAACAGTGGGGTCTGAATAGAAAAATTACACAAAAAATTTGCACTCAGAAAGGAAAGTAAAACGTTTGCAAAAGAACGGGATATAAACGTGGAAGGTGATGGATCTATGGATAGAAAAGTGAAAAAAACAAAAAAACAACAAAAATCAAAGCACACACACACACACAAAACAAAAACAACAAAAGCCATAAACAACTTGAAAAACCCTCTACATTAGGCAATAGAGTCTTAAAAATAAAAGTATCCGATGTAAACCAAAAGCTGAAAGAAGCATAGATGGTTTTATAGCCCACTATTTATCTATTGTACTCCCCAGGCTTGTGGGATGGGCCTCAGAGTCGATTTGATGTGGTATCTTCATGCATATTTCATATGCCTCATGAACAAAAATTGCCAAGTCCTTGAGACAGGTAATGCTGATCCACTTTCAGTTGGTAGAACGTGGAATGTACTGTCACAAGGTATGAATCATTAGAACCACATTTCTCTCATCGCTAGGTTGAGAACAACCCGAAGATTAGAACACTGCACCACATCTAGCCCGAAGTACGGGAACATAGTAAATGTATTTTACTCTGATTCCAGCAAGAAGACCGCTGAATCTTCTGTTAGCCTTTATGATTCCATTCAAAAAATAATTTTCTTTTTTTCAATCACTTCATCCCAAGTAAGGCGATAAAGACACAAAGACGCAAGGGGCAATTGAAAGTGAAAGGGAACGAAAGAGACTTTAGAATAACCGGAAACTCAATTCTAAGGGGGAAACACGGGGTAAATCTCTTGTTCAAAAGACGGGGAGGAGTGTGAACGGGGCGATTTGCGTACCTATCTACTCCTACTGAGGGAAAATAAATAAATAAATAAATAAATAGCAAATAAAATTTCAGAGTTTAGGCGGAGACGCTGGTAGTATTGAGTTGAAGTATACTTTAGAAGGAACCGGAAATTCAATCCTAAACAGGAAACAAAGGATAAATCTCTACCGGGGAGGAGTGTGGCACTTACAGTTACAGACTATTCCTATCATAGTTGGAGCAATGGGTATGATGAAGAAAGGTACTGACAAACATCTCAATAAATCTCTAGTGACCCTACTTGCCTTGAAATCCCACAAAATAGTGTATACTAATACTAAAGGCATCTTATAAATGATAATGCCAATGTATTAGGTTGGTGCAAAAATAATGATGTAATAATGTCGTTTTTTGACGTATTTTTTAACGTCAAAAAACGACATTATTACGTCATTATTTTTGCACCAAACTAATATGTACATCACTTCAACCTTCTGTTGTCGTAAGTCATCCATAACGACCCCGTAATAATAATAATAATAATAATAATAATAATAATAATGATAATTTCATTGGAAAATATGCCAGCATTATAACGAAGCCAATACAGGAAAAAATTAGTATGAACAAAAATCACCTTCAGTCCTATAATGTTATTGTGTTACGTTTCTCTAGGATTTCGCTATAGAGAAGGAGGTGCTGTTTGTGTAATGGATAGCAGCTCGGAATAAGAAATCGGAGTTCGAATTACAGTTGGGTTCCTTACATTCACTTTAGCGCAAATGCACCTGGGAATGGCATAAATTCACCTCCTCCACCTAGCTATGGATTAAAAAGTAGGTTTTGTACCTGGAAAGAACATTCTTCTCATTAATGCAATATTCACGCGCAAATCCAAAAATATGTTTCAGCTTGAAATAACATACAAAGTATTCATAAGCCGTTAAAAACAAATCAATAGCCATACAAAACAATTGCACTTTACACGCTCATAAACCAGCTGTGGCTATCATATTGATATGATAATCTCGTAAGATAAAAAAAAAATAATCAAAAGAATTTTGTAAACTCTTCAAATATAAAAAAAATAATCAGGAAGTAGAACTGACAAGATTCTGCCACTTAAAAGCAACCATTAATCCATTAGTAATAAGAGCACTAGGAATAATTAAGAAGGATACCTTTAAAGACATTAATAAATCCCATGAAATCTGTCTTATCTTGTTTAAGTACACAATATTGTATTATGAGAACAAATCGAATACTAAAAAAAAAACAAAAAAAAACTTTTTTTTTCAATTCAATATGCTCAATAAACCTCTGAAAAGATATTTGGTAATTGACTGTATCAAACAGAAAATCAGAAGAAATAATAATAATAATAATAATAATAATAATAATAATAATAATAATAATTCCTGCAGAAAGACTCGGTCAAGATGCATATCTCCTTTGGGAGAAATAGATAGCGGAAATTCCTCGACAAAATAGAATACAGACTCCTTTAAGCCTTGGACCAAAACTGATTCTTTTTGCGCATGTCAGCCGGGAATTTTCAGTGTTCCACTCCCATTGGATGAGATTGTTGGTAGGAATAAGTACGTTTCCGTCTCGTGTTTGCCTAAAGTTAAAAAAGTGAAAACCGAGAGAGTTTAAAAGGTAATCAGATATGAATCTTAGGAACGCGTACAGCTCATTAAAACCCCTGTGTGCGCACACACAGACAGACACTGAAAGAGAAACGATAAGATTCAAGAATGCACACGTTTGTACACACACGCATGAACGCACACACATACACATATATATATAATTGCTATCTACTCCTTTTCCGAGTACACCCGACTACTAGTCCCTGTTATGCAGATGCTTGCTCGGACACATTTGAGTTTATTAAAAAATTACACAGCCCACCTGTGGTATATACTGTAACTATGCGGATCATACCATAATTAGTTTCGGGGAAAGAGCGCATAATCTGGCGTGACGAAAAGTTTTTTTTTTTTTATCTAGGACAGTACACTCCACCCCTCGGTCACGGTGACTTGTGACTTCGGGCTAACACAACCACCGTGAGCTTTCCAAGATTTCCGCTACTCAAATTTCACTACCAAGGCTTCGGTCAATTCTGGCACGGTTTTCATATATATATATATATATATATATATATATATATATATATATATATATATATATATATGCGTGTGTGTGTGTTTGTACTAATGTTTTCAGGATACTGTTATAGTTTTAATAATGCTCATTTTTTTATATTGATAATAAATATTGGAGAGATATTGTTTTAAATTTCTACCCGATAGTGTATTAGTGTTATATACTACTAATTTTAGAAGTACTGAATGTGATGATACCAAATAACACATTCAATACTTCTAAAATTTGCGATGCTCAAATTTGTTCATATCTATCTACCTCTCTAGCTAACTTTGTACTCATATATTTTTTTTTATCATTTCATGCATGGAAATACCTGAAAAACTACACATTCTTTTCCCTCAAAATTCATTTTCCGGAAAAGCAAATCCCAATGTAGCTGCCTTGTTACAAAGCATGAGAATAGGATTAAAGGCCTTTGGGTATAAGGAAAAAAAATCGCTATGGAAAACGAGGAACAAGAAAAACAGAAGGCTGAAACAGATAAAAAGGTAAAGGCAAAAATTGAAAAAAGAGAGAAAAAAAACTGCTAGAAAAACAAAGAATGGATAGAGATAGAGAGAGAGAGAGAGAGAGAGATAGAGAGAAAGAAAGAGACAGACAGACAGATAGGAAGAGAAACAGATAGAGATAGAGGAGAGAAATAGAAAATAGGAATAGTCATGTTAACATATATGTATTGAGAGTGAGTAAAAATAATGGAGAAGTTGAAAGAACAAGAGAGAGAGAGAGAGAGAAGGAGAGAGAAAGCGAGCGAATAAAAAAGAAAGATAAAAAATTTAAACAATAAAAAAAGAGGAAGAAG
>OZ010573.1:102585931-102680931 GCA_963932145.1 Acanthosepion lycidas | reverse complement strand
AATTTTTAGACAGGAAGAGAAAAGAAGAAAAAAAGATAAATTGTAAAGCAAGGGAGGGGGGAAAGAAAAAGAAGAAAGAAAAAGTTAAACATGGGAGGTGGAGGAAGAAGGAAAAGTGAGTTATCATATTTAGACATATCACGGTGACAATTGAAAAACACATCAATATAATTTATAATTAATACATAAAGTATTAAAGATTACCAGCAAAGTAGGAATAAAATAAAATAAGATGTATTAATAATATTATTAATCCTGATTACGACAATTGTAATTAATATAGGCCAATATATTAAAGATTATTAAAAAAAATAATTTTAAAAAGAAGTGTATAAAAATTAATAATATGATTAATAACAACTATAATAAAAATTAAAATTAAGTTTAAATTTGAACTTTAAAATTTTAAAATTAACAATTAAAATGAGTTTATAAATAGTAAATAAAAAAATATATTTAATATTAATTAAATATTAATTCAATATTAATAATCAGGTTACTTACCACTACTACTACTACTACTACTAATGTTATTAATCATAATAATAAAAATATAATAATTAGATAAAAAGTGATAAGTGAGACAAGCTTATTTCTCCAATACGGACAGCTTATCAAAGAACTGGGGTCAGTCAATCTCAATGGGTTAACCACCTTTCAGGACACTAACCTCAGTATTTCTGCTTTCTGCGCGCACACACGCACACACACACACACACATACACATGTATATATATATATCCTGATGTTATCGGATTGGAGGGGTCGATCCCAGGGTGGAAAGTTCCTGAAAAACATACCATGGGTTGACCCAAGCCTTGTGAGTGAAATTGGGTTGACAGAACCCTAGCTGTGCTAGCACGGAGTCATCAAGTACTTAGCAAAGTACTTGACGTAATTTTCAGTTGACAATATGAATACAATAGCGTTTTCGAAAGTATTCTAGTTGCTAAGGACATTTTGTTTATTGTTAATAATTACTTTGTTTTCAATAAATCCATTTCGTTCTTTTACCTTGAAAAAGTTCACATTGGACGAAACTCGTTGGCTAATAATACAGTTTTCCTATTGTCTTTTACCTTTATGCATATATAATGTATCTATATAATCTATATAAATATAATATATATTTGTAATAAATTTACTTTGTGATTGTCCATATTTGCAATCTGAGTGCAAATAGGAAAAAATGTTATTTTCTTCCGAATTATATATATTTTTTTACTAATGTTTATCAAATACAAGATCCAAGGGTCACTCAAGGTAGAGGGTTATTATGTGGAGTTATATTAGCGTAAGAAAGAGCAATATAACGAGAAAGATGAACAGGTAATTCTAGACTTGAAGAGGTCAAGATTTTCTTTTTTTTAAGCATTTCACCCCAAGCAAGGCGGCAAGGGGTTACAGAAAATTTAGAGCAAGATCAGATAGGATGAGGAGGAGGGTAGTGGATAGATCAAGGCAACTAGAGATGTCGATTGACATTACACTTGAATAGCTGGAGATTATAGCTCTCAGGGAAACAGGAATAGGGAAGAGAGTTCCACAGGCGAGAGGTGCGAGACATGAAGCTATTGGAGTAGAAGAAACGGCTACATTTAAATTAGCGAATAAAATTCCAGAGTCTAGGCGGAGACGCTAGGCGTATAGAATTGAAATTGACTTTAGAAGGGATAGGAAACTCAGTCCTAAGCAGGAAACAAAGAATAAACCTCTACTCCTTTTCAAGAGACCCTGGGAAGGATGTGAACTGGACGATAGGTAAATCTATCCATTCCTATTTCTTATATGAAGATCACACCGTCTAAAAAGGAAATAGTCGGCGAATTTAATTTTTTTCAGACTGTTCGTTTTTTGTTTTTTTTTGTCTGTTATAGATTCAGCTGATTAATCAAACAGAAAACTGATTGAAAAAGTTTTTTTTTTGTTCGGTGATGGGAATGATGTCCGTATTTCCCTTTGTGACAATCGGTGCAGAATGCGTAAATTTAAATCCATCACGTTAACCCCTTGACTAATTCACTGTTTGTGGAAATCTTTATAGTCCTGGTGTAATAGCGGTGGTAATGTAATTTACATCACTAATTATTTTCATAATCTCCGTTGGTATCCATTTTGAAATTAATATAAAATTTGTCGGCATTATTCAAATTAATACGAAACACACACACACACACACACACACACACACACACACACACACACACACCAACGCACGCACACACGTGCTTTATACCTATACGTAAATACATCAAGAGGTATATTCCTAAGGATGTAAAATGCGTTTATTTTACACAAGAATCGCTTATTTTCAACGTATATTTGACCTTAACAATGCGGGTTCTGAAAGTTCCATTTACAAAAATATAAACAAACAGAAGATTTTATTTTGATAAGTTCCCTTGGCCGAACCAAGACATTTTCAAATAGTTCAATAGGAGTAGATAGGTTCGCCCATCACCTGGTTCGAGCACTTCCACGGTCATTTGAACAAGAGTAGGTGTTTTTACACTTGTTTCCTGTCCATGATTGGGTTTCCAGTTCCTTCTAAAATCTTTTCATTCTCATTCGTTCCAGTAGCTCCTTGCGTCTTAGGGGCATTAAAGCCTTGCTTGTGGTGAATTGATTAAAAAGTCCATGTTTTAACAATAAAATTGATATGAAACAACCAATGTTAGTAAAATTATCAATATATACCAATATTTATATGACAATGTTTTTATTAGAAGAATTTATAATAACTTATTTGGTTGTGTAATTATTCTATTACGCAACTAAGGAGTCGTTCATTATACAATACTATAATGATGAATATTTTATTCTTTTTAATTTCAGATGGATGTCAGTTATCAGTTATCTTCTGTTAATTCCCCTCTCCAGGTTCTCCACCGCCTTAACCAGGTATTGAACTCACACTGTTTGGGTCCTGTCACTGGATCTAACTTACGCCTTTATCCACTGTGCCATGTGTCCATGGCACGTCGAAATAGAACAGTCTACCCCAGCAAGTGAAATAAAGGGTTCAGTTCGACATTCCAGCCACCTGAAGAAGGCCGGAGCGTACAACGGTTGAAACGTTGTGATAAATATGGCAGCAAAGATAAGGACAACAGTCCGAATAATGTAAATAGTGTACATAATACCACATCTCAAAAATATAGACAGATACTGAGAACTGAACTGTCGTGTAATGTCGGCTCTTCTATATGACAATGAATACTGAACATTTTACTCACAGACGAAGGCAAAACTTGAGTCAAAATAAATCAGGTTCTACAGAAGGAGGCTGAAAATACCATGAACTGATTATTTGAGCAACACCGACGTTTTAGAGAAAATGGAAACAAAAAGTACACTTATACTTAGCATCAGAAAGAGACGTATGAAATTTCTAGGGCACACAATGAAGAAAGAGTGCTTGGAGAATTCGAAACTCGCAGGACGTATTTAAGGCAAGAAGAACAGAGAAAAGCATCGAAAACCTATCTAACGAACTTGTGTAAATGGATGTCAGAATAGGGAGTGGATGGAATAGTAAAATGACGAACTTTACTAAGTGCGACAAAGGACAGGGCGTTGTGGAGAGCTATATTCACTCATCCCCCGAAGTGTAATAAACTAGAAAATAACCAGCAAGATAACCATAATTTCTTCAAATATTTTGTAAACTGAGAAGAAAAATGCGGAATATTTTGATAATCACATGAAAATCAGCCTTTAAATAAATATAAAAAAAGAGAAACATGTATGTTGGGCAAAGAAGTATAAAAAATAAAACTGATTGGGCAATGATAATTTTTCTTGATCAGTGTAGAGCTACATTGGATGGACTAGATAGCTTCTCTCAGTTCACTAATAACATTTAGAAGGGGATGCAGGTGAATTAAGGTTAATTATAAGCAGTACAATTACCAGTGGCTTTCAAAGTTGATTATGTTGTCAAGATAAATGTTGATAATTATTGTAATTTATTGAATAAGATTTTTTTGAGTGCTACAGTTCACAACAAAGAAGCCTGAAGTTAAAGTGTATATTCATACAAGGTAATGCTACTTTACATTCTGCAAATTTATTTCTCACTTTGCTAAAAACGGTTTCAAAGTTGTGGAATATCTGCAAGCCACCCACGCACAACTATTATACCAATAGAAAACTTGTGTTCCATCATTAAAAGAAGTGCATATTGGAATGAAAAACAACATTGAAGCAAAGATCTCTGGGAAGCAATAAAAACTGATACAAGTAATTTAAATTCAAAACAGGAAAAAAGTTAGCAACCAACTGATGAAGTGTATAGAAAAAGTCCATAAAAAATTTACCTGTAAAATAAAATATTTTATTCACGTATATAGGATTAGATATATTTCTGTAGATTTAGATTTGCTTATAAATAAAAATTCGTGTTGTGCTATGCATAATAAAACCTGACACCAAGTTTAGAGGAGGTGCTGAAAATTTTCAGCTGGCTCAAGAAAAATGACTTAAACGTACGTGTTATTCGATAATTTTACTCCAAATATTACACTTGGGGCAACGTTCCCCGACACTTAAAAAAAAAAAAAAAAAAAAAAATAAAATAAAAAACCCCAAAACCCCAAAAAGGTGTTTAATGAGGTGATTGTATCAAGAACTTTTCAGAGACCCCGTATTATCAATATTTAGAAAAAAAAGAAAAAAAGAATAGGTATTATAAGCAGTAGTTTACATGTTATATTATTTATATACAATTAGCCTTGAAATATTTCCTTCATATTCATAGCAATTTAACTGACTTAACACACACATGCACGCACGCACACAAATATATATATATATATATATATATATATATATATATATATATATATATATATACTAGGTTGAATCCTAATTTCTGTTTATCAACTTAGTTTTCTTTTTCTTAAACAAAATTACATTTTATTCAATTATATATTCACCATTATTTGGAATGACTTGTCACGCATCAGTCAGCTCTTCGATATATTTTAAGTAAAATTCTGCAGATTTTGATGTGAAAATTTTCTTGACGATCTCTTGAATCTGGTGCAATGCCAGGTAAATATGGCGAGTGATGGGTAGGATTCCTAAATCTTCCCCGTATTATTCTTGTTGTATGCGGCCCTGTGTTGTTATGGAAGATTATCAACATTTTCCTAGTGACGAGCGTAGGGCGGCTTTCGACTTTTATATACACTATGCAGCGACTGCACGTACAAATACATATTTAGTGCTTCCTTGCGCTTTAAGAACATTGAAGGGACAATACAACGACGATCATACCACACAGGAAATATTAATTTTCTTTCATGAAGCTCAACTTTCGTGGTCAATTGTGGAGACTTAGTCTTGTCAATCGACTGCTCTTGGAACTGAACATTGTCGTATGTTAAAGTAGTCCACGTATGATTAGTATAGTTCAGACGATACAGTCGTCATTCGGAAATAACTTTTGACTCAAGCTAACACACGTATGTATGTATATATATGTTTTCTTAAATT
This sequence comes from Acanthosepion lycidas, assembly GCA_963932145.1. NCBI lineage: Eukaryota > Metazoa > Mollusca > Cephalopoda > Sepiida > Sepiidae > Acanthosepion > Acanthosepion lycidas. The sequence continues at coordinate 102,675,432 of OZ010573.1, read as the reverse complement.
CAACTGATAAAGTCTGCTTTTTAAATTTTTTATCGTAGTTTTTCAGTTTTGCAATAAAAATTGTGGATAAACTGTTCAAAGTTCATGTTTTTGTTAAAGTACTGTGAGAAAAACATTAAAATAGAGAGAGGGGGGAGGAAAGAAAAAAGAAAGAGAAAATAAAAAAGTAAGAGAAACAAGAAAAGAGATAAAAGAAAAAGCAAGAGGAAAGAAAAGAGAAAAGTAAGAGAAAGAAAATAACAAAGAGGAGAGAGAGAGAGAGAGAGAGAGAGAAAACAAAAAAAAAACAGAGAGGCAGAAAAGAACGCGTAAGAGGGAAAAATAAAAGAGAGAGAAAGAAAGAATGAAAGAGAAAGAAAGAAAGGGAGAAAGAGAAAGAAAGGGAGAAAGAGAAAGATAGAAAGGGAGAAAGAGAAAGATAGAAAGGGAGAAAGAGAAAGATAGAAAGGGAGAAAGAGAAAGATAGAAAGGGAGAAAGAGAAAGATAGAAAGGGAGAAAGAGAAAGATAGAAAGGGACAAAGACAGAGAAAGTTTAAGATATATAAATGTATTAAAATAAATGATTTTTCAATCTTGTTTAAATATTTCTTTTGTTTTTTTCGGATGTTTTTATAAATTTAAATTGTTATAATTTGTTTCAACTTTTAAACTGGCAACACCACAAGAAAATCGTTTTGTATATTGTAATTTGCGAACTGTAACCTTAAAATAATAAACTTGGAAACTTTTCTTATCCAGTCATGTGTTGAATGTGTTTCTGCCTCTTGTCATATGTTTTTATTAAGTTTTTGAAATCTGCTCTTTCTTTTTTGATAACCCAATATATATATATATATATATATATATATATATATATATATATATATATATATATATATATATATAAGCAGGTTTGTTTAAAAAGAACCGACAAGATCTGTCTGTGCAATTTTGTTTTTATTATATCAAGCTGGTGAGTACTGTCCTCGAAGATAAATTGTCATATATTTTAGAAGTAATTTCGACTATTGCAACCATTATCAAGAATCAATGTATTGTCTGTGTGATAGAAATTCTTTCTAAAACACACAGGCACATACACGCACACATGAACACCCCTCCCCTACATATAAATATATATATATATATATATATATATATATATATATATATATATATATATATGGAAAAATTCACTCAGAACATCCTCTATGCTCTCGCGATTTATATCCTCTCTGGAAGTATCCATACAGATTACCAATTAACTTTATTATATATATATATACATATATATATATATATATATATATATATATATATATATAGTTATTCCTTGGGAAGCTGCTACACACACGCGCACACACACATATATATATATATATATATTGATAAGGAACAAATAGGAAACGTTTATAAATTCATAAACGTCTTAATCTATCATTTTGTTGGATTCTAATCCATATTTAATCTATATTTGATCCCAGTTTATACATACATACATATATATATATATATATATATTTATATATTTATATATATATATATATATATTTGGGTAGTAAGCTTTCTTTCAAGCATGTTTTTCAGCGTTCTAACAATTCTTTTCGTTTTTTGAGGGGTTAAAGAATATAGGAATTGTCCATATTCTTTATTACCTAAAAAACGAAAAAAATGTTGCAATGGTGGAATAACTCATTAAAAGATTAATTAAATCTTTCTTGTCAGCCGTTTTCAATGAAACTTGCTTGATATATATATATATATATATATATATATATATATATATATATATATAAAGATAGAGAATTCTGCTCAGTTCTTATCTGTTGCACTTAAACCTTTGATGCTACATTCCAGTCTGTTGTAAATTGTAATTAAATAGTAATTTTTACAATAGCATTTCTTTCTGCAGTTGCCCCTTTAATAGATCAGTTCTGCTTTTGTTGCCAACAATGTATTCTGATTCTTTTTTTCCTTGCAAAATGTTGACATGTTCTGTCAAAGCATCGCATTTCTCGGCTTAATTATCAATTACCAACAACAATGACATTAACTCTGAAAAAAGAAAAAAAAAAAAAAAATTGCATTTGGAATTTTGCCTTGGTTTCGCATTATTTTCTCATTGAAGTTCTCCACCGAGGCAATTTTTTTTTGAACTCATAGTTTATGAAGGAACGTTTTTTTTTTTGTAGAAAGATTCTAGCTCAACTTCGCCTGACATATAGTACAGCTGAGCGTAGATGTCAGCAACTGACGATCTAACATTATCTTCTTAAAGGTTTGAGGAAAAACTAAGAAAGCCTCATAAAAATGTATTATAGTAATGTCTTCATTGGTATGATATATAAGTTTGCCAACTTTCTCACAATTGTTGATAATTCATTTTAAAATACGCGCAAATTTTGCTTTTTTAAAAGACAATTTTTCTGACTTGCTGTGACAGTTCAGTTTTTATTTCGTGACGTTTTATTTGAAACAATATGTAAAATTGCTAATCTTGAAGGATTAAATACGATTATGAATATATCGAACATATTTTTGTACTAGAGAAGAAAAATAGTTGAAAAGGATTTGACAACCGTAATAATATACCTAACTTGTATTTTCTAACTTATTGCTTTTAATGTATTTTTTATCATTCGCAAAGTGATATTTCTTACAAAGGTTAAAATTTCCAATATATTTCCAATTTGCGATGTAAAAAAAGATTACGTATTGATATCTTTAAATTTCCTTTATCAAGAGTCGGGCATAGAAATTACGGACACATTAAATTTACCGTCTTTATCAAGCCATAAAACGCAGAGTTTTCTTTATCCATAGATAAAAAAAATAAATGTATTGAAATATCATAGAGTATTAAGTGATGGACTGCAAAAGTTCGAGCTGTAGTGATCTGAGATCAGGATGAGCCCCCCCCCCCCACAAAAAAAAAAAAAAGAAAGAAACTATAAATGTGAAAGACTCGTTCTATAGGCCAGTAATTACCGATTCACAATCTAATCAGATAGGATTTTATTTGAATCCATTGTTTCTTTATCAGGCCGAGAACTTTTCATCATACTTCGTTTATAAAAGTGAAGCTCTAAAAATCGTAGCTAATTTAATTAAAAGAAAAAAAAAAAAACATGGAATACAATCAGTAAAATTTAACGCAAAAGAATGTTGCAAACTTTTTTTTAGATTTAAGGTGTAGCAGAAGTTATTTCCAAAAGTAAGAGGAAACAAAAAAAAAAAAAAAAAAATTAGGCTGGGATATGAAAATAATTTGACAAAACTGAAAGTTTCAAGCAATTCTTGTTTGTAAAACTACTAGAAAGATAAAAATTTTAAAAAAGACTAAAGTTTAATTTTAAGTAATTTTCTTTTATAAATTCGTGACACTAAAAAAAATAAAGGAATGAATAAAAATAACTAAAAAAAAATTAGGAATAAAAAGAAAGAACTAATTCTAAATTTATAAAAAATAAAAAGGAAACTGGTATAATAAATGTATGTATTCATGTATGTTAAAATAAGTATTAGTACTTACAGTTTAAAAATCTAATGCTTTTTTGCAGCTAGTCTGTCTTCCGTGCTGGCCGGTTAAGAGACCTCGATGTAACTAAGATGAAGGCACTGTAAAAACTCCCCAAATATTGAGTTAAAAATAGATTAGTCATTAATCTACCTCTTCCTCCAATGACTATAAAGGTGCAATAACATTATCACCAGTAATGGCAGTGAAAGTGTGAGGAAGATGGAAGGAAATTAAAGGGAAAGATTAAGTGGAAATATATATGGGAAAGAGAAGAGGAATTCTTGAAGAGGGAAAGAAAGGCGTAAAAGTAAAAAGGATGACAGAAGTGAATGGCACATGGTGAAAGATATATAAAGCTTCAGGAAAAAAGGTTGTCTGATAAGGGTTGAGAAAGAAAGAAAGAAAGAAAGAGAGAGAGAGAGAGAGAGAGAGAGAAAAAAAAGAATAGTTATAAGAGGAGAGAGGGAGGGGAGGGAGAGACGAAAGAGAAAGAGAAAGAGGTGATGAGTATGAGTAAGGGGGGAAGTGAGGGTGCAAAGAAAGAAAGAAAGCAAATTGATGGATCCCCCTCACATTACTTTTCATGAACATTCGTTTATCTTCTCCCGCACTTCCTTATTTATTTTCTCTTCCTCTTCAGCCTCCCGCCTTTCTTATTCCCCCCCACCCAGTCTGCTCGTGTTCTCTCCTTTCCACGTTCTCATCGACAAAAAAGAACAACAACAAAAACAACGTCAAAGATGAAAATAAATTTAACGAGAGAGAGAGAGAGAGAGAGAGAGAGAGAGAGAGGAGAGGAGAGGGAGAGATGGGGGTTCCCTGCCAACAAATGATTCTTGTAGTAACATTCCGTGATGCTAAATTACTTATTGAAATCCATCCCCCTGCCCGCAGAATGGAGAAAAAGAACCTCCCACTCAGTCATCTTCCATTTATTAAAAGACACCTAGCATTAAAGAAGCTATCTTGGAGAGAGTCACTTGTCATTACTTTTCTGTAATAACAATTTCAATCACAACAGCGGTTGTATCAGAAATGCCATAAATTGAAAGTTACATGCGGTGCGTTTTTTTTTTCTGTTTTTCATGCACAGGGGATTAACTTCTTGAGAAACGAAGACCATTTTTTTTTTATATATAAAGGAACAACAGCAACAGAAAAAAAAAAGAAAAAAAAAAAAGCCCGATCAGATCCAATTTTTCGGTCTGCTTTTATGCCTGATGGATCGGCTTATTTCATTGCTAGGAAACTTGTACTTACCATCAGGAAGAGACAGTTGATATTTCTGGGGCACGTAATGAGGAAGGAGGGCTTGGAAAATCTGATACTTACGGGACAGATTGAAGGCAAGAGGGATTGAGGAAAACCGCGTACAGTTGATGAGTTGAAGTAAATGGATGGCGGAACAGGGTTTAGGAGAAATAACGAAAAGACAAAATTTATTAAGACTTACAAAGGACAGGAAATTGTGGAGAGCCATATACAACTACGTTATGAGGTAACATGGCACAGAGAAGAAGTGTTTTGACGGGGAAAATCTACAACTTTCAGGCGCCTTTCACCTCCTGCTAAATATCCGTTAAGTAATTTGCTGAGGTTTCCAAGGTCTATCTTTCCCTCTCTCTTTCCCTCTCACACAAGTTTTCTGTATTTTCTTCTTCTTTTGTTTTTTGCTTTCTTTTTACTTTTCTACAAAATTACACCCACAGTTTTTTTTTCTTATTTTAGTCCTGAACTGTATCAGGCTTGCGCAGTTCAAATTAGTTTTTTCGTTTTTCTGGAGAACGAATATTCTGAAACTGTAAAGCATAAAGCTCTACCTGCAGACAGACACACATACATACGCATACACATACAGATATAATGTCTCACAGATGTCCCTAGATTTATCACTTTTTTATTTATTTCTCTATATCTCTCTTTTCTCGTTTCATTTTCTTAATATTTCGACTTTATATTTGCATACACTTGTCCGACTCCTAGAGGAGATTCGAAAACAAGATCTTCATTAAAGATTTATTATCGATTAGTTTCTTTAAGAGACACAAAACAGGGAAAGTCGATGTTTATGTATTCAGATACAATATTATTTGAGATTATGGGCACATCTATATATAAAGGGGACCAAAACAAAACAATAGAATACAAATAAACGCAAAATCAATCAATCTCTGTTAATCTATCCGCATATATATACTATAATAAAATACACATTCACTCATTAGAATTCTTACATCAATATATATATATATATATATATATATATATATATATATATATATATATATTAGGAAAAGGCTAAACCATGTCAATGAGCTGAATTCAGTGGTAAATATTATAAAGTGCAAACTTCCATAAAAATATCATCATAATATAATGTTATTTACGGTCTTACCTATACGCCATTAAATATATGCATGTGCGTGCGCGTATGTGTGTGCGTATGTGTGTGTAGTATATATATATATATATATATATATATATATATATATATATATATATATATATATATATACAAGATCTAGGTTAGCAGTGATGCGGGTGTTATATCAGGATTTTCCTTCTACTATACAGTGATTTTCTAAGCATAGGTTAGAAGTGGCATAAGGCAGAAAATATGGGGCACCCAGTGAGGATCGAACTCGCTAATCACACGTAATAGATTAAGCAAGACAAGCTTATTTTCTGTATATGGGAACCTTATCAAAAACCTGGGGTCAGTCAATCTCAGTGCGTTAAACACCTTTCTGGACACTAACTTCAGTATTTCTACTTCTCGCATATATATATATATATATATATATATCTCACTTAGCTGATTGATGTTATGTTTAGCATCCCGTCTCCAGATTTTCGTATATGGACCCGTCTGTCCACGCTTCAGGGGCTATCTATCTATCTATCTATCTATCTATCTATCTATCTATCTATCTATCTATCTATCTATCTATAAACTGAGCCAGACAATTGGTCAATCTATGCCGCAACAGGAAGTGGAAATATATCGGAAAGCCTAGTCTAATAAAAAAATTATCAGATATAACGCCTTCCAATAGAGAACAAGAAGCCCACAGCTTCGATTTAAAATATGCCACCGGAATACACACACAGACGCACGCATATATATATATATATATATATATATATATATATATATATATTAAGCTTAGCGACCCGAGCAAGGCATGAAGCCCCTAGGATGCAGTGGGGTTGCAGAAGATTTGTAGCAAGAGCAGATAGGAGTGATAGAAGAAAGGATGAAGGGAAGGATAGTGTGTAGATCAAGGTAACTGGAGATGTCGATTGACATTACATTTGAATAGTTGGAGATTATAGCTATCAGGGAAACAGTAATTTGGAAGGTTGTTCCACAGGCAAGAGGTGTGAAGTATGAAGCTATTGGAGTAGAAGAGACGGCTACATTTTAAAGTTTCTACAGTGTAAGGGTGAGAGCGGGATGCCAGCCTCGTAAGGCGCTTGTATTCATGGAGACTGGGGACCAGGGAAAGCAGCTCATCGGAGCAATTGACACACACACACACACACACACACACACACACACACACACACACACACACACATATATATATATATATATATATACTTTATATGATTTATATATATAAACACACATATACTTTCTAGTACTCGTGCTTGCAAACTTTGACATAGGCACATATGTTAATGAAATAAACAGTGTAGCTCCAAGACCTTGATGAAAAGGGAAGAAAAGCAAAGAAAAAATCACGAGGAAGAAAAAATGCAACAAGGAAGTGGACGAAAGCTTCCTTTATTTTCTTACAGATGCTCGTGGCTTCAATGGAGCATTCATTCAAGAATTTTGACGGCTTGAGCAGTATGGCACGTGTATCAAGCACTCGTTTGATGGAATGAAAACAAATACTTGTGGATGACAAAAAAGAATTGAAAAAAAAGTACGGTAGTTACATAGAAAAGGAAGTATTTTAAAAAGTAAGAATAAAAATAAAACACTTTTTAAGTACATACGTGTGCGCGTGTATGTAGAGCATACATTTGGTAATTTTTAACACACACACAATCATTTTATATATGAGAATATGCATAAATATGTCTCTGTATAGATGCAATTCATATATAGGTAGAGTTATATATAAGAGTATTATTAAATAAGTGACTACTGTTTAGGAAAGGCAGCTGTTTTCATGAGATAATATAGAAACTTTGACTTATGAAGTTATGTCAAGAAGTAAGCAGTGCAGTGGATAAAATATGTTATAAGATCGGACGCTTCTATCACGTATCTAGAGATTCCTGACAGAATCGAAAGAGCAATTTGTAACAATATCGGTCCTGACCTGGCATCTCAGCTTTAAACACTTTCTCACTGCGTTAACGTAGATTCCCTGTGGCTTTTCTATGGATATTTTCATAGTAATTGTTCTGATGAGCTTTCTACTTTGTTACCCCGACTTCAAGAATTTAAGCTCAGTACTAGATTGGCAGCGAGGTCTCAAAAAAACAAATTCTCATATTGCTAGTTGTAGCCGTATACTAATAGATTCTTCTTCTGCACTTCACACTTGTGGAACTCTTTCGGTCTCCTGCTTTCCTGTCAAATATGATCTTCAAAAATTAAAATGCAACCTCGATCGTCATCTTATGGCTTCTTGAATCCTGTTCTTATATTTTCTTCTCTGTTTCTTTCATTCTCAGTAACCACTTGTATCCTAGTGCCTATGTTGCCTTGCTTGGGATGAAATGATCAAGAACAATAAGGCGTATCTGTTTGCGTGTGAGTTTGTGCGTGCATATATATGTGTGTGTTGTGTGTTTCTAGGAGAGGGCGAGAGTTTCTGGGAGAGGTCAGCACGTTCAAACCCTCAGTCATGATGACTTGTGACTTCGTGCTAGCACAGCTATCAACGGCCTCGAAGAGTACCGTCTACCCAATTTCACTCACAAGACTTGGGTTAACCTGTGGTATAGTTTTCAACCACTTTGCAAAGGTGCCGCGCTAACGTTTCGAAATAAGAAAGTGAAATAAGATTTATAATTTATATTGAAAATTAATGGCATTGAAGGCTTGAAGAAATTGACACCCATATAACATGCTGAATGCAAAAAAAAAAAAAAGGCCGGGACAGTCACAGGGGCACCTGTCTGACCAGCTTGTGTGAATGGGTGGCGGAATGGGGTGTGGGAAAGATGTCAAAAAGAACAAACTTTATTAAGAAGATGTAGGAAATTATGGAGAACCAAGGTCTCGCACACACTGAAGAGACACGGGGCATAGATGAAAGAGTAATTTGTGTCAAATGATATTGTTCAGCCCAACAGCATTGTCATAGATGTCAAACTTGATCTCTTATAAGGTGTATTGTGAGAAAATGATATATACATTTATATTTTAACCCGATGTAGTCCTAAAGGACAAAACACGTCACATTAAAACTTTTTCCAACTTCTAACGTCTCCGCTTGAACTATGAAATTTTATCAAATCTTGACTTCTTCAAGTGTAGAATTAGCTGTTATCTTTCCTGCATAACACCTAAGAACTTCACTTCATGCCCTTTCTTACGTTAATATAGCTCCACACAGTAACCTACCATGAGTGGCCCTTGGGACTTGTATTGGGTGAACATTAGTAAAAAAAAAAAAAAAAAAATTGTCGTAATTTTTTCCCTAAAAGATGTATTGTGTATCGAATCGAGGCTTTGTATATAAAGCATTTGAAGCCAATCACCAAACTTACTTCAAGAATAATTCGAATATGTTGGTTGTTTTTAAGAAGGCACCCTAACAAAAAGGCATGGATGCAGTCTCTCGAACAGCCTAAGATTGCAACTACTTCTACATAATACACCTTAGAACACGAATGTTGAAAGACTTTAACGACGGACTCATTGAAAATGGCTAATGGATTGGCCGAATGTTCTTGAGACAATAATCATTACGAACGGTTCCTGCATTTTCTCTCCAAAAAGAAAATCGTAAGAACATTAGAAAAATACTTAATAAAAAAGATTTTCCTTGTCTGTAACATTCCATAAAACAAAAACACACCCAAACATTATATATATATATATATATATATATATATATATATATATATATATATATATATATATATATAGAGAGAGAGAGAGAGAGAGAGAGAGATGAATCCGTGTCTGAATGAGATGTAGAGGTGGAGAAGAGATCAAGAAAGACTGAGAGATGAACAACATATGCACAAAGATACTAGAAAACATGAAAGGAAAGGATTGTGGAAGAGACACAAAAATAATGAATTCTATATTTGTGTGGAAAAGTGGAATAATAACACACACATAGAACACGTACACACAGACGCACACACAAACACGCTAACACATACGTGCGCTTAAAAACGCGCGCACATATATTCGCATGCATATATGCTGCAAAATGACAAGGATTCTTTTGTGCAAAAATTAGACCGGGTGAAAGCAACAAGTAAAAGGCGGATGAAAAGAATCGAGATAAAATTCACATGACAGGAATGAAGAGAAGAAATCTAATAATTCATTAAAAACAGCCCCCACCCCAACAAAATAAGGCATAGCAAAGAAACTACGAATCTCATTTTGAAGGTTTTGGTTAAATAATTACATTAAATGATTTTAAGGCCATTTTTTAATGGTAGATACATGCATACATACATATATAATACATATATAAATACATATATACATACATATGCTATAGGACAACCCTCTGGATTTCGAAGAATCGACGAACAATTCTAGTTGTATGTCTTCCTTTTATAAATGAATATATTAGCTTTCTTCGGGTCAAAGGTACTTTCTCTTCCTGAGGGGTATTATATATTCACAACTACTACTACTACTACTACTACTACTGCTACTACTTCTACTACTACTAATAATAATGGTAATAATAATAATAATAAAGGGTCTTCCAATATTTAGCAAAAAAAAAAAAAAAAGACAAAAAAGAGGAGTGCAATTTCATTATTATTTATTCTTTCGTTTTCTACGGCTTATCAACCCTTTTCAGGTTATGTGAAGCCAGAAAATATTTTTTAGATTGTAAGGATTTTTTAGATAATAATGGTTTAGTAATACCGGATAGCCGGAAGGCCGTATAATGTAAATGATGTAAGACAAGAAACATTTGTACAAAAACTTATGATGTTTTGTAGGTTCATATATTATTATGCTTAAAAATTAAAAAAAAATAACTTGTAGAAGACAGACATTCGCTTGAAATATTGTTTGACATTGTCAAACAGTGTTTTTTCTTTTCTTTTTCTTAAATCGCACCATTCATGTTGAAAAATATTGAAAGCGTTACGTCAATCATTTTGTTTACTACTACTACTACTACTACTACTACTACTACTAATTATTATTATTATTATTATTATTATTATTATTATTATTATTATTATTATTATTCAGGTATACGAACAAACATCATTATATTTTATGCTAAATTAGAGAATTGGTCAAGAGACATTATCAACATGTATTAGTTCATAACTGTAGTCACAGAATCTTAACGGTTATAGACGTGACTAGGCATCTTACAGTGTTACCGCCGTCGTCAAACAACAGGGAAATTATTATGGGAGCCATTTTGTTGGAGTGAATTCATTAGTCTAGTAGACTTCTATTAGCTAATATGATTCATTTAAGAAATTGATTTTTTAAATCAATTCACTCCAAGCATGGCGATAATGCCACTAAGACACAATAAACTACTGGGAGTGAAAGAGAATGAAAATACTTTAGAAGGAACAGGAAACCTAATCCTAAACAGGAAACAAGACCGAGGGGGAGTGTAAGCCGTACAAAAGTCGAACCTATCTACTCCTATTGAGAAAAATAAATAAATAAATAGTAAATAAAATTTCAGAGTTTAGATATATAGTGTTGAAGTGTACTTTAGAAGGAACTGGAAACCCAATCCTAAACAGGAAAAAAGTCATGATCAAAAGAATGGGGAGAAGTGTGAACCGTACAATAGGCGAACCTATCTACTTCCACAGAAAAAAATAAATAATAAATAAAATTTCAGAGTATAGTGGAGACGTTTTTTTGAAGCAGCTGATGCTGCAAGCAAAAACAAAAACAAACAAACAAACCCCAAAAAACAAACTATTAAGGACATTGTCTAAAGACGTGAAAACAGCCATCTTCAATTGAACATCATAAAGAGAAATATATAAGTTGGACGAAGTAGTACAAGAAAAATACTTCTCAAAAATAAATTTTAGCGATGAACGGGATGGCTGGGTTGAAGTTGAGCCCTTCATAGGAATAATCAATCATATGTTAGAATATAGTAGCGGGAAGATAGAGCAATGTTTTTGCCTACTATAATCGTATTGTCATCAGTAACATTATAGGAAACTTGAAAGTCAATGATAAAAATAATGAAAGATAAATGTAAGAAATTATTTGAAGTTCTTCCCAGTAGTACAAGTCACAAACAAGAAGATTTTAGCGAAAGAGTTATTCATGCAAGACAATGCACCTTTCCATTCCGCACAGATGACTATTGCCCACCATGGCAAAAACTGTTTCGAATATGACTAAATTACGGGAATAATCCCGATTCTCTACAGATATTAGTCAAATAGAAAACTTGTGATCTATCATCAAAAGAGATGTAAGTGAGAATGGAGAACAAGTAAAAAAGTAACATGGGAACCAATAAAACAGACGCAAGTAATTTTAAAGATGAAAGAAAAGAAATGTTATCAAAATCAATGATTAATGAACGTTGAAGAACGTCAACAAGCTCATGTAAAACATGTAAAATAATAATGATTTATTCATGCATTTGGAATATTGTGTTAATCGAATATGTTTCTCTATATTGTTTTATATCTTTAGGATCTACTTATAAGTAAAAATAATTAAGTTGCCTTTCGTTTATATAACACCTGACATCGCCAAAAATAAGTTATCAATATTTTTATAAGGATGGATATTGCATTGAAAAAAAAAATATTAGAAAAAATATCCCATGTCAATTTATTTTAAATTTTGTTAAAACATTTGTTTTGTGTATCATATTTGACTCATACTCAATTTTAACTTTATAAACATAAGATTTTAGATAATGAATAAATAAGTAAACGACTGCCAAATAGTAGTATTTTCTTATTTCAAGTGGAATATTTTACAGTAGATGTTAGACAAAGAAGAATCAGCAATATTACTGGTCCTGACTTAGCGCATCGTCTTCAGTAACTTTCCCACCGCTGCAATGTAGCTTCCATGTGTTTTTTCTATAAATACTTTCATAGTAATTGTTCGGAAGAACTCTTCGCTATACTTTATGAATTTAAGTGCAGTACTAGACTGGCAATAAGGTCTCATCAATTTACATTTGAATTCTATGCTAACAGTTTCTTTTCTTGCACTTCTCGGTTGTGGAACTCTCTTCCGGCTTCTTGTTTTCCAGATAAGTTTTATCTGCAAAATTTTAAATGTAATATCAATCGTTATCTTCTGTCTTCTTGATTCCTCTTCTATTATTCTCGCTTCCTAATGTTCCTATTGTTCTTCCACACTCAGTAAACCTCTTGTGTCTTAGGGACTTTATTACCTTGCATGGGATATGATTAAAAAATTCTGTTACATTTGATTAACAAAATTTATTGTTTATTAAAATTTGGTAGGGGCGTACTTATTAATGGCTGATATTATATAAGGTACTGTAATCATATATATATATATATATATATATATATATATATATATATATATATATATATATATATATATATTGTATTAGGAATTTTAGTATTATCTGCTCGTTGAAAAAAGTTTCTTTCTTCAAATACAGTAAAATGCTTAATATAGGATAAACATTTCGCCTAAGCCGTTAGCGTAATGGATGCAAGATGTGCACTTGTAAACAAAATCCATCATCGTTCTATCTTGCGAAACAATTTGGCTGATCTTATGTTATTCACTATCATAAAATTACGACCAATAGCTGGTAAGCGGGAAAAACGTTCTTTAATAAGACAAGCAGGATAGTGTTAGACAATTTGATAGCCATGAAGGTGTAATTATCCCGGTATTATCTGAAAATAAGAAAGCAAATGAAAAGAAAAAGAGAAAAGAAAAGAAAAAAGCAAAAGAAAAGAAGAAAAAAGGAAAGACAAAGAAAAAAAGAAAAAGAAAAGAAGAAAAAGAGAAGAAATAAAACAAATAAGAAAAGAAGAAAGAGAAAAGAAAAGGAAGAGAAGAAAAATAAAATAAAAATAAAAGAAATAAGAAAGAAAAACAAAAGAAAAGAAGAAAAAGAAAATAAAAGAAGAAAAAGAAAAGAAAAAGAAAAGGAAAATAAATAAGAAAAAAGAAAAAGAAGAGAAGAAAAAGAAAATAAAATAAATGAAGAAAAAGAAAAGAGAAAGAAAAGAAAAAAGAAAAAGAAAAGAAAAAGAAAAGAAAAAAGAAAAAGAAAAGAAAAAGAAGAGAAGAAAAAGAAAAGGAAAAAAGAAAAGAAAACAAAAGGAAAACAAAAGAGGAAACAAAAAAAGAAAAAAGAAAAGAAAAAGAAAAACAGAGGTGCGTTGATTTTCTGTTGAACACTGGTAGGGACGTTGTTCAAAGCTGGCTGCCGATCAAGATTAAGTTAAAGTATATAATCGGTGAATCGAAATCTTTCCTAATTACCGTAATTATTCGCGAATAATATGCTATATTCAGGAAGCTATAATCCTATGACGCTATGAAGTTATATTTAAGATCCAAACGAACAAATGTGTAACAAAGAATTTAAATCACTAGCCAAAGACGGTATTTGTTTTAAAAAAATGATTATTCTCATAGATATTAAGCCTATTTTAGTCTGCTGTTCAAGTCAAAAATATACGTTATGACAGTTTCATCTCTGTTGTCCATGTAACAGATGTTTTTACCAACTTCAATGTCCTCGTCATCTAGAAAGTCATGACGTTCTTCTTCAAAAAGGATGCATTTTTCACTGGGGTCCAATGCATTCGTAATGCATGTTATGAATCATTTTGTTACGACGGTTTCGGGGATGTTGTTAAAGGCTTCCAGTATCTGTGTACATATAACGAAAACTCTGATCTGCGCCTACTTCATGTGAGCATGTCAGTGTCTTTAAATAGAGTTACTATAAAAGTTATTTTTAGCGGATACATGCATGTGAGTTTCTATACCCGTTTGTTTATTTTCTTAAACAGTGAAATTAATAACAACGTGTATCCACTAAAAATAACTTTTATAGTAATAAGAAACAATGTCTGATAAAAAATATCCATTCAAAGATTATTTAAATACTGTGTAAATTTTGTGTTTCAAAACATAATTTAAACTATATAAATTATTATTTTTAGTTGTTGTGGATCGAATAACAAGTTGACCGCAAGTTAAATTTTCCTGCTACAAATTCTAAAAATTCCGTCTGTTATGCAGGAGATAACTTCTTTGACAAGATTTCCTATTCTGAAGTTAGGTGTGTGTATTATACACGAATAATTACAATATGCAAAAGAATAGGTATAGTATATATATATATATATATATATATGTATGTATGTATGAAGAAATATAGTTTTAAGGTGTGCTATATTTATGGGATAAAGTGCTCAATATCAGAGATAGAGCCTATATATAATGCCAGAACCTATATTACTTTCGTGAACATAAAAAATGGTTGAAACTGGTTGCAAAGACTGTATTCATCCGTCGTATTTAGTCGACATTGCACCTGATTATGAAACAAGCATAACGAACCAATATCGAAAGCTTGGTTTTTATTCAAAGTTGGTGATGCTATTTAAATGGTAAGATTGAAAGAGAGTTCTTTATTATGAACGGCTTTCATAGATGCAAAAGTTGATTCGAACAATTACTGTATCCTCTTAGACCAACTGAACACAGCAATCGACAAAATGTGCCCAGAATCAGTTAAGCGAATGGCATAATTTTCCATCAGGTTAGCTTTTTCTTAGGAAAATAGGAAAAAATGTTATATTTTGTCTGGGAAATTTTCATTCATCCGTAGTAATTACCAGATATTTTACTCTGGATTACCATATATTCTGGTTTTCATATAATAGTCTTATTGAAAAAAAATTCCTGGATGTTGGCATAAGCCTTTAGCGGTTTTATCAGCTGAGGGAAACAAAATAGGTTATTTTATAGGGTGGAATTAGAAAGTTCTTTGCATGCTTGGAAGTATTAATGTCGAAAAAGAATATTTTATTTTCATGCAAACAAACGGAACAAACTTATTGGGTAAATAATTAAATGGCCTAAATGAGTGACACCATTCTCTAAAGGCTGCTGCCCCGTAGATATTGGCGATTTTAGAAGCAACAGACTCTCTTCTAGGAGGAAGAACACTTAATCTTGATTTGAAATCAGGGTTTTAATCTTTTGTCACTCATATAAAGACAGTCTTAGAAAATAAAACTTAAATTATAACAGCAGATGCAACAACTTGATGTAAGATTGAGTAGATATTTACTCACCCCCACGAGGTCAGGTTGTGACACAAGGTCAGTTTAATGTGGGGATCCCGAGCGCAAACACCCGGGCAAGGAACAAAAATTCTTCACGCCCACGCAACCGTCGGTTGCGCTGGCCTCGGTGCGTGCACCGATCCTTCTCTTTAGTGCATTGAGAAGGCGCTGCCTCGGGCAGCTGTTCCCCAGGCTGGCACCTCAGTATAATTTTCCTCAGTTGCGACTCTGTCCTTTTGACGGAGTCACACCTGAGTGCACTGTGCCCAAAGACAGAGACGCAACTGAGAGATGATAAGTAGATGTGTACCTAGTCAAAAAGAGTAAGGTGCACACTAATGTAAGATTGAGTAATGGTGCAGACAATATTCTTGGGAAAGATAGGTGTCAATCTCTAGTCTTGTGTGTCAGTCAGTCTAAGTGAAGGACTACTCAGAATTAAGCACACACACACACACACACACACACACACACACACACACACACACACACACATATATATATATGTATGTATTTACATATGTATATATATTGTTGTGATCTATAAAGGGTTACTGAATGAGGAATAACTAAAACGGAGGTTGTAAAATGAAATGGTAATTTTATAACATCAACAAAATACAACACTCGCCAGCGGCGTGAAGCAAGTAAAACCGCTGCCAGTGATGAACTACTTAGCATATTACTCCCACTTACAATAGTGTCCATCGTATATATGAGGATAAGTGTTCATAGGTACGATATATATATATATATATATATATATATATATATATATATATATATATATATGATGGCAATATGGAAACATTCTTTTTTGACATGTTTTGCTAATATCTTGATATATTAAGTGACGCTGGTGAACGAGTTAATCTATCTATCTATCTATCTATCTATCTATCTATCTATCTATCAATCATACTCAAAGGTTCAGAAAACTTAAGGCGGGAAATATCTCTTCAAAGAAATGTACGGCGAAACACGGGAAACGCTGAGAAACTTGACAGATGTCTTGAGTGAAAACTTTTCCAGTTTCTTGAATAGGTAGCTTTTTTTAATGCCATGTCCATAAATACTATTTCTTGATTATTTATGAATTGCTAACTTCTTGGCAATGACAGTGGGCGAGTTCTTCTCCTAGATGCATTCAAAGCTAGAGAGTTCGGTTTACTCTGCTATTTAACCCATAAATGGGAACAGAAGAGGTGAATTCATGCCTTCTCTTAGGGTATTTGTGCGAAAGTGAATGCAACTTATTAGGCGGGAATTTAATTTGGCTAGCCGTTTCCCTTTTCCTTTTCGATATCCGTTACACTACCTGCACGTCCCTAATTTAGGTCGTACGCCGTACAGAGTGCGATGGACAAATTGTCGTCTAAATTACGCAAACATGTTAATAACACGGACATCTCATTTCAACAGATATATTTGCCAAAATTACGCAAAAAATATCTTGAAATACTAAAGAGTAAATTTATTCAATAAAATTGCCATTGGCTTCAACCACGGCCTCTAGACAACTTCGGAATCTTTTGCAACTCTTTTGGACGGTCTCCTTGTTTAAGTTGGTGAATGCTGTCATAATCTTTGCCTTCAGTTCATCTTTAATGTTACAAGCAGTTTTATTGTCTCTTGCTCAACTGCGCCCCACACATAATAATCAAGGGGGTTGCAAGTCTGGGGAGTTAGGTGGCCAGATGTAAGTGATGATGTGGTCGCAGAAATTGTAAGACAGTCAGACTGGGTTCTCCAGCTTGTGTGGCATGGTGCAGAATCCTGTTGTCAGACATAGGGTCTTCCATCAGCCACTCTCTTGACCCAGGGCAGCACTACCTCCTCAAGCCACGATGCAGGCCTCCCTGTTGAGTCTGAGGTTCTCACCAACAAATTCGGGAGTTCAGATCAGAACGACCAGAGTGAGTTTTCTGAGCTGCCATACCTTCGTAATCGCCATTAGACTCATCCAACTCTTTCCGAATCCTCTGCATTCTCCTCAGATTGGCACCCAAACACACTAAAATGTTCGTATTGGAGCTTCCGGTTTGAATGCCAAGTAGTACATGATGCCTTTTCCAAATTCCTAGCAGAGTGAATTGCGTCATGGTACTCTTTTTCTCACCAACTGACTCTATTATACTGTGCAGTCGACAGAATCAAAAACAAACGACGCGCATGCGCGAAATTAAAATTATAAAATGGCGACAATTTACCTATCCATACCTGTACATATAGATTAGGCTGTGCAAGTATGAATTCAATAATACACGAAGGCCGTTTTATCTGGCTTTTAACTGTCATTCTATTTATAAATTAAGTAACAGAATGAACGCCGGTTCGATTCGCGTTGGAGATCTCTGAAAGGTCGTTGAATAATAGTATGAGAGTTGCAATAAAATGCATCTGAAATTAAGATGCCAGAAATACTTACTTTTGTTTAATCCTCTCACACCAAGCAAGGCTATAAAGTCACTAAGAAGCAAAGGGTTACTGAGAGTGAAGAAAAGTGAGAAAACCTTATTGAAGAGAAAGGGCAATAAAAGAACAATTTCAAGTAGGCAAAAGATAACGATTAGCGTTGTATTTATTTCTTTGAAGATCGCAGTTGTCAAGACAAGAAGAAGCCAGAAAAGGGCTTCACAGGCAAGAAGTGCGAGTGAAGAAACTACTTGAATAGAACTTAGGGTTGGATATAACAATTTCAACAGAAAAATTAGGAGACCTACTTGCCAATCTAGTACTAAGCTTAAATTCATGAAGTTCTAGTTGAACAGTTTGTGATAATGTTTATTAAATAATTAAATTGTTATCAAATGATCAACATTATGTATTTTTCTTATAGCATAAGCTAATTTCAAATAAGTTATTAGTTTCTGTTAGCAGTTAGCATTGAATGACTACAGCCAGTATTTATCATACAGTTTCTTTTCTAGAATAGCAGATAATGCTGGATTGAAACCTTACTCAAATGATCAACATTATATGTTTTTCTTATAGTATAAGCTAATTTCAAATATACTTGATAAAGAATAAAGACACCTTGTGGTCTACAAGTCTAGAGATAAGCCCAGTCAGTGGTCCATTAAGATACTGATCTCGTGTCGTTACCAACTGTTAACCATTCTGGTTCTCTTGACTACGTGAACATGCCTGTGATTCTATTTTTATATTTATCATCATTTTCTTTCTTAAACGAGTTTTTCAAAGTTCCTTCAGTCAAGTCCACGGTTAGATGATAGATAAGTTTAACTATAATATTACGGCGTATATGGGCATTAACATTATCGTTTAATCTCACAAATATTCAGGAAAACTCGGGCATGTAGCAAACGGTGGAATCCTATTTCTTCTGGTGCTTTCATTTCCAGTTTTCATCTTTACTTTTATTCTCAAATTTCACGAAGAAATTCAATTACCATATCGACTTTCTGGTTTTCAGTGTTTTTTGCATCTATCTATCTATCTATCTATCTATCTATCTATCTATCTATCTATTGTAATGCCCGTTTGTAGGAGAGACTTTGTAGATTGCAGATACAATAATAGTAACGCCGACGAACAATACTCGGTCAGACAACGTTAATTCCCATATATATATTTTTACAGGCGACCCGTGTTCAAACCCATGTGTCGGCAGCGACACTTTATTCCTATATGACACACTATCTCAGTCTATCTATCTATCTATCTATCTATCTATCTCAGTCTGTTAATCTATCTATCTTGCTTGGTGGCTCAGATAGTTCCGATTATAGTTGAATCCTACGCATATTAGTACATTTTTCTATTTGTATATTTATATTATTTAAATATCAGTTTTCTTGTGTGTGTAATTTATATATATATATATATATATATATATATATATATATATATATATTGAAGATACCATAATCAATATCTGAAAAGTGTTTTAACAAAGGACGGAGAATGCGACGCTGAAATCCGAAAGGGCATTGGGATAGCGAAAGATGCCTTCTAAAAGCTAAGCAAAGGATCAAGAAACAGAAAAATCTAACGAGAGAAAGAAACATGTATTGAACTATTACATAATGTCAGTCATTCTATATGCCAGACAATGTCTTCGCAGATAAAGAAAAAACTTGAAGCAGCAGAAATGAACAAAAGATTTGAGCAACGACGAAGCTTTAGAGAAGATGGAATCGAAAAATACACTTACACCAGAAAGAAACAGTTAAAATTTCAAGGGCACATAATGATTAAAGATTGCATGGAAAATTTGACACTCAAAGGTCATACTGAAGGCAAGAGGTACAAAGGTAAACAGCCCATATCATATCTAACGAGTGTGTATAAATATATAGCAAAAAAGGGTTCAGGAAATATAGTAAAAAGAGAAAATTTGCTAAAAGCTACAAAGGACAAGAAATTATAGAAGGCCATTATCGCCAACCATTTGAAATGGTATGATACAGGGAAGAATAAATCATTAAATAATTTTTGTATGTTATTAAAATTTAAAACACCGAATTTCTATCTTAATTTCTGGGATTAAGAGTTAATGTTTACATTATTTACACACAGACTGTTGTCCCAAGCTTTGTTGCCGCTATAACAACGTTTCGATAATTATGACGTCTTGCCTTCATCAGGTGATCATAAGGGAATTTCGAAATGAACCTTTTATTTAATCTACGTGGGTAGATTATTCTCATTCCGTTGTCCATGTCCAGGGATATCAACTGATTAAGGCCTGGGACACAACAGCCGAAACGTTGTGATAACACCAACAAAGATGTCCGCGCGTAAATAATTAAAACACTGGAATTTATTGAGAAAATATTTAAGAAACTAAATGACGAAGAAAAATCGGAATGATTTCAATTTGCTCAAATCCTTAAAAATAATTTATTAATTATCTTTTAAATTATCCGTTGATAAACTTAGAGTTGTAGTGATGAGATTTCTTTTTAAATTACCGTTTTTCAAGCTGCATTTGTGTGCCGACAGCCAGAAACGATTCCGACGTCCTTGACATTTTCAAGGTCGTACTAAGCTTGTCAAGGCCGTACATCACATTGTGTCTGTGTTAAAACTATAAAAATCTTAAGAAAAATATTCCCTCCCTTCAAAACTAATTTCTAACGGGCGTTTGCATTTTTCTTGTTAATATCATACATTTTAAGCAGGTCTGATTTTACTTTATTTTCTTATATATTATAGGCCAAAAGTTAAGAGTCGTGGATGTGACGATAAACTACAACTGGTAGCAAGGCATCTGAATTGGAGGTTTTGAGGATATATATATATATATATATATATATATATATATATATATATATATATATATATATATATATATATATATATATATATATATATATATCCTCTCTCTCTATATTATATATATATAATATATATTTAGTATATGTATTAGATTTGTAAATCACTAGCGGATCTTAAATGCCACTTAAGATTATCACACAAACTTTCATAACTGAATCAATAAGCTGTCATATCCTCATACGCCGAAACCGACGGGAGAGTTCATTATATATATATATATATATATATATATATATATATATATATATATATATATATATATATATATATATATGAGTTTTTCTTTCGTCTTTATTCATATTGTCAGTTTACTGATATACTCTCTCTGAAATTTTTACACACACAAGCATATATATATATATATATATATATATATATATGGAAAGGACTAGATTTTACCTAAACAATTAACATACTTCCATTATATTGATGATGCACTGTTTGTCTGATTGTCTGTTTGCTTGTCTGTTTCTCTCTCTCTTTCTCTCTCTCTCTCTCTCTCTCTCTATATATATATATATATATATATATATATGTATATATATATATATATATATATATATAGAGAGAGAGAGAGAGAGAGGCTGCAGCAGGTAATTGAGAGTAAATTATAACATTACACCAAAGAAGGCATGAAACTTATAATTATTAAATCCAGAAGGTGACCCCAAATTTTGGGTCTATAATGTGTATATTAATCATTGAAATATAAAATGCTTCGGAAACAATATTTTCCGTGTGGAAAATATTTAGTATTAGCCGTATAATTTTATTAATAAATAATATAGCGGTAATTTCATCGTCAATTTCTTTATTTTATTTTATTTTTCACTGTACAAATAAACGATAATGTTATTTCAGGTCTTAATTTATCTCGCTCAGTGTAAATACTTAAAAACTTCCTGACGGATACGTTACAACTCCATAATAAACTGATTTGCCTATCCTATACACAAGCCATAAATTTCATTCAAATATCTGAAAAAGTATCTGATACCAAGGGTTTAGCTTAAGAGATTTTTTTTTTAGTTAGTATTTAATATTTCAGCAAATCAGATACTGGAAGTACTGAATTTAAGTTGTTTGAAAATCATTTGTAACGTGACACCTGATGAAGTTCATTGGAACCGATAATCGAAAGCTCATAATAAAAGTAAGAATAAAAATAGCACAATAATAGTAATAATTAAGAATGTACACATAAAGAACCTGATCAAATCATTTGCTCAATACTGACTTTGTTTTGAACGTAATAAAAATGAAACAAAATTAATTCGAAAATATTAATTGTAAGTTTTAGAAATAAATTCGAAAAATGAAGAATAAACTAACTGACTTACCAAGTGTAGAGTCATTTTGTATGTTTCAAGTGGCTAAGAGCAAAGTAGATGGGACGGACAAAGAAACACTGTCTGTGATTCCGAGTTATACAAAGAAAACGCGCCACAAATCTGTCTGTTGGGCTTATATAATCTACTGGTTAAGTGGGAATAGCTGGGGTGGATGATTTGTTTCACGCGATGAGTTTAATGTACGAATATAAAGAAAGAGAGGTACAAATATTCACAGGTAAGAAGCAGAAAGAAAATGAATAAAAGCAGGAAATAAAGAGAAGAAAAATGAAGAGAAAGAAAGAGAGGAAGGTGTATCAAGAGAAAAATTGATGTAAAAAGTTGAATTGAAAGTGGGAGTGAGAATGAAAGGCAAAGAAAATCGCGAATGGGAGAGTAATAGGGGGAAAAAGTAAGTTAGTAGAGGGAAAGAGAGAAGTAAGAGACTGGGAAAAAAGAGCGAAAGAAAAAAAAAGAAGTAAAAAAGAGGAAGATAGGGAGAGAGGTGAAGCGGATAGAGAGAGTATTTGTTAAAAAGAAAGTAAAAGAAAAGAAGGAGACGATCAAGGTAAGGATGATGATGAAGAGGAATAAGAGAGAGTGGGTGTTAAAAATAGCGAAAGAAAGAAAAAGAAGGAAAAGAGGAAGATAGGGAGAGTGATGAAGAGGAGAGAGAGAGAGTATTTATTAAAAAGAAAGTGAAAGAAAGAAAAAGAAGGTGAAAATAGGGAGAGCGACGAACAAAAGAACGAGAGTGTTTGTTAAAAAAAAAGAAAGAAAAACAGATGAATATAAGGAGATTGATGAAGAGAGTAAAGATGGAGGAAGATAATGCGGGATGCAGAGGAAGTTATTTCGCCCAAAAAAGAAAAAAAGAGAAAACAAAATTCCTAAAACAATGCACAAAATATAGAAAATGGTAAAAAGAAATCCGTGAAGAAAACACTGAAGGCGGAGATGCTGAGAAAAAAATCTATGAGAAAAGATTCCTGCCAGGTAAAAAAAAATAAAATAAAAAAAATAAAAAGAATAAAAAAAGAAACGAAATATGTACAGATGCAAAGATAAAGAGACAGTAAAGATGAAAAGTGAGTGATATTTCTCCGTTTACAACTGAAAGGATTCTTACAATAGGTCATCACCGCTGTCATTTATCAGACTTCGGCACTCTACAACCCCTCACCAGTTACCGGTGTACAGAATTATAGGAATTTAAAGCTCCACATAACATCGCACGCGTATGCAGCTATACTTAATAACGTATATATGCATTGTATATGCACCTGTGAATATACACTTTTGCTTAAATATATGTGCACCTATCCAAATACACCTATGAAAATTCAATTTGACTTTTATTACAAGCGCCTATCAACAACTGTTTGTTTAATTGTTATATGAATATTCAAAGGAAGCAAGAATGCATTCATAAAAGAACCTTGATAGAAACGTTAAAATAAATATACAGTAAGACATCTTTAATCCGTCACGCTTGGGATGAAGCTACTGCCGGAAACACAAAAAACGCCCGATGACAGATATCACCCCCGTCCTGGGTTAGACGATAAACTACATCCGCGTCCTGGGTTAGACGATAAACTGCGTCCAATAGCAAGGCCTCTGATCAGGAGGTTTTGAGGAGCGTGAAAACACCTCTTAATTGCTGGTGTTCCCAGGTCCACCCTGACACGGGGTGATAGCACCTGTTAGGGTCCCAGCTTTGGGTAAAAATAGTTAACCCCCAAACTGGAGTTAAAACATGAAAAGGTGTAAAAATAGGTATTAATACTAGAAATACTTTGTAAAAAAGTTATTACCAGCAAAAAGTTTTGAAGAAAAATTATTACCAGCTATACATTTAAAAAAAAAAAATTGCCAGCAACACATTTTTGAAAAAAAAAATATTACCAGCAATAAAAATCTTGTCGGCATTAAATAACTCATTGAGGTTGATATGCCATAAAGCAAAACAAACCAAACCAAATCAGATATTCACCCTTAAAAAAACATTATGCAAACATAGTCCTTCCTGCTGATTCCACATATATTATTATTATTGTGTTATCAAAGGTTGAATAAAGCTTAAAACAAGAAAGCAAAGGACAGAGCAAAAGTAATCCTGGTTGCATTCGAACCAACAACTTAACCTTTCACATTTCGGTGGCTTGCATCACAGTGTGCCAATGGCGGAAATTGGAATCGTATTGGAGAGGTTAAAATCCATGACAGTAACACATGTATTGTCCTTAACTTTTTAAATTTATAATTGTAAGAATTTGTACAGAAAGCGTTTAGAGTTGTAACTCTACTTCTTTATGTTTATTGTTGAATATTGGCTTTTGTATTTAGTGATTTCCCTCCCTCCTATTATTTATCATTTAATGGGTTTCAACAACGACAATAATAGAAAATTGTCTTATATGTTTTATATATTTGACAATAATCTTATAATATTTATTAGATATATACATATTACTTTCATATATATTGATTTATTTCTAGTATTCATCATTTAAACAGGAATTATAATAACAGTAAGAATAGGTAGTCCATTTAACAACAACATTTTTTATCCCGATGTCCAGTGTAAAATATACATATATGCGTGTGTATTTAAACTTTAAATTTTTATCAATTTTAACTAGATTAAGTGGTCTAATCATTTTATGTTAATATTTGAATTTCAACTCTTGGGATAACATTAACAGAGGTTTTAAATATTTGGTAATTCCCCTTGGCCTGGAAGGTGTCTAGAACCTTATTCGGCAACCTTCATAAACATTTTGACTTGATAAGAGCAGAGATTTAGTTTAATATAGACAAATGGAGGGTGCACATTTCTAAATTCTGCAGAGACAGGCAAATTGACGGCATAGACGGGAGCAGGGGAGGGGGCTATGAGGTAGAGTGCAAAACACTGGAACGTCAGTTCAGAGTAGGTAGACATTTTCTTATAAAGGCGAATTAGCCGAGCCAAATTACTGTCGTTCAATCATTAAAGTTTTGATTGAGAGTTTCAATGTTCAGACACATGCGCATCGGCGTAATGCATTAAAACTGATGCTAGTTTGAAACAACTATGCACTCAAGAACTAGAATAAAGTACGATCTCTTAATATGTAGTTAAATCTATTCTGGTTTATTTCAAGAATCCGTCGACGTGTGAACGTGGATGATTCGGGTTTGCATCATTTCAAACTTGAGCTTGAGGCATCTTCCAATCTTCTAAACCTAAAGTGGGCGGAAGATTCTCTTGTCCAGGACACCGTCGAACTAATGACCACAACAAGAGCATGTCCATCTCCTGTAGTGTTACATTTGGTTAATAGGACCGGGATCATCTTAACTATAGGGTTACCTTTGATATTGTGACCAAGGATTCTGACGTCAAGATTTGAACGGAAAGACGTTACATTTAGTGGACGCAACTAGGTTATCACGTTTAAAGAGATAACCGATGAAAAATGGTGTACAATTTCAGCCCAGTGAGTGGGATATCTCCAATTTTAATATCATCGCAAGAGATCGGCCATCGACTTGAAGAGTTACATTTGGAACCAGGACCAAGATCTCACCAGACATACCATCGAGGTAAAAAAAAAGTTACGATATATACAAGAAAGAACTGAAGAGTTATCAATTCGATCTACATCCCAAAGTCTAATCAAATCATAAATCATTAGCATTCCTGAATGGCATTCTGGTTGGGCCGATAACTTTTTTGGTACTTCTTCACGTCGAAAAGATTGTATTTTTTTTGTTTTTGTTTTCAGTAAGGTTTACTCTGTACAAGGAATGGAGACAATTTGAGGTAGACAGTTACGTTATGGTATAGTTTATATGTACAGAAGAGGAAGATAATTGTTAAATATATACTTGAACAGTTTAAGATTGTAGTGATCTGGGAAACATCATTTTGGGAATCTGTTCCAGAGGCCATTGGTTCGCGGGAAGAAGCTGTTTGAGTGAAATGTGGGTGGTTTGCTACAATGTAAATAACATGTCGCGTCTTGACCGAGAAGGTTAGAGCTGGCGTTCTGTTTCCATGGTAGTAGTAATAGAATAGTGAGAGACTCGCTACATCCCGCATGTAAGAGAGAGGTTGGAGGGTGGAAAATAATTCTTCTCTAACAAGGACTTAGAGACGCTTTCGAAGTCTATCACAACTAAAGAATGTTAATTAAAAATAATTTCGATTTCATGAACAGAGTATCTGAATTACCATTAAGCTTAAAGTTAATATCAATTCATATAGATTCGATCTTTGTGTTCTGCTATCTTCGAAAATACATCCATTTGGTTGAGAATGGTAATTCGACGTTTCCTTATAAGGAAACATTCGGCATTCATTGACCTAGCAGCCAGAGCTACTGTAGGTTAAAACTTGTGAAATCTTTCTATTAAAACAGTTTTTTCTTCAGCACACGCGAATTTTACTTCTTATCTAAGATTTGTAATGTCGGTGTGGATGGCCCGTCGGCTGTTCAAATTGTAATATTCATTTGTGACCTTTTGCAAAAAATGTAATCATTGATATATCAATATATTTTTTTCTTAGGTGCGGGTGTGTGGTTGGTGCAATGCATAATGGCTCGGGATGAGAAATCCGAGAATTGAGTTCGAATTCCAGTTGACTTCGTTGCATATATTTTCGCGCAAATACCATTGGGAAAGGAATGATTTCGTACCGTTTCTTCCCAGTTATGAGTTAAATAGTTATGATTTGTGTCTGGAAAAATTGTTAACGCAATATTCACTCGCAAAATAAGAATTATTCTTATAATCCAAAATATGTTTTGGCTTTAACTAACCCACAGAGGGTCGATAAACCGTAAACAATAAATGTTTGAAAATGTTTCTTTGATATTCGTCCTGGGTATGACGATAAACTACATCCGGCAGCAAGGCCTATGATCAGGAGGTTTTCAGGAGCGTAGAACCACCTTTTAATTGCTGTTCTTCCCAGCTCTATCTTGACCTAGGGTGGTAACAACTGTTAGAGTCACAATTATGGACAAATAGTGAACCCCCAAACTGGGGTCAAAACATGAAAGTATAAAAATACAATAGAAAAAAACTAAAAGCAATACATTTTTATAGTAAAGAAAAAAAATAGATATTTACCAGCAATACATTTTTGGAAAAATAAAAATACGAAAACTCACAAGAGAATAAAATTTCGGCATCAAATGACCCATAAGGAGTTAATATGCCGTTAAACAAGCCAACCAAATTCTTTGATATTGATGTATAAACTCCACAGCAGTCAATTCAATGTTTTAATAACTGAACTTTTCGAAAATATTCTGCATGTTCTTTCCTTTTTAGACTTTAGAATTCCAAATGATTAAGTTTTTTTTATGGTTCATTTATTTATCTACTTTTGAATTTGATATTTCTGAAGATCAAAGAAAAACAAATAGAAAACATTCCAAAGAATGCTTTTTGTTATCTGGTCTTCGCGAAACGAAGGAAAATAGAAAGTGGGGGAGCTTACAGCCCACAAATATTTTTTTGTTCTATCTCAACTGCAGTTTAATTACATGACATTTTCCCTGAAAAAAATAAAGACAAAAAAACAAAAAACAAAAACAAAAACAAAAAAAAAAAAAACCCAGAGAAACGAACAGATAGATCAAACGAGAAAAAAAGATCTTTTGCAAAATATATAAATTAAATTTCGAAGTCCCTAATGAGATCAAATAAGTCTTCACAGTTGTATCTGTTGTCGCTAGTTTTGTGAAATCTGCAGCCTGACGGTGTGTGGCTGTTGCTGAAAAGGCTGAAGCAAAAATTAAGAAGGAACAAGCGAAGATCAGCAGCTGTTCTGTTTCAATTCCGCTAGTGTTTGAAGAAAATCGAAACATTATGTGTACTGCGTACCCTGTAATTAGAGCTGTATAACAATCTGCTTTATAGGATTTGTTTACGGGGAAAGAAGCTCTCAAAAGATAGCCGTTTCAGATGATTAGAATGTCTTTACTATATATGCATTAAGATTAGGCAAATGTTCTCTGAGCTTTCATTGAAAAGTGCAGACTATCTCTCACTCTCAGTCTGTCTATCCAGGACGTGGGCGATCGTTATTCTTTCACAGTTTCCTGTCATTCATTGCTTTCAGCAATAACTGATCCTTTATGGTTTCTCCTTGTCGTTGTAATACTTTTTCGGTCATTAATTTGCTCAAACTTGAACGTGGCAGGACTGAAAAGATCTCGGCCTGACCGATTTTGACGAAACAGTATTTTGATACTTGGATACTGAAATACTGACTTTCGGTAGTAGATGAAGCTGAGAACTTCTCAGCGCCCCCTTGTAAGTCTTGTACCTTCAATGTGTCCTGTTTGAGTTATATTCTTCAAGCTTTCTTTCTTCGTTTTGTTTCTTTGAACTTTCAGCTATCTCCTGATTGTTTACTACAATTTTTCCTGTAGTACATATTCTCGTTAAACTTCCTAATACGTCTATAGTATTCGAAATATTTATCGGTAGAATTTCATCTTTGTGGCTTTGAACGGTAATTAATAAAATATTAATGTAATCAGTTCTAGTACAAAATCTCTTTAACGAAGTTTAATTCTACTGATTGAGTGTCTTTTATGGCTTATGAACCTTTTGCAAGTTATTTGAAGCCAGAAGATATTTTCAGATTGTAAGAATCTTCTGGAGATAATAATTCTTTACTGATACAAGTCCTACTAATTAATCCATAACTATATTTATGGGATAAAGTACTCAATATCAGAGATAGAGCGTGTGTAAATATAAATATAAAAGTGAACATTGAAGTCAACACTAAGGGGCGACAGGCTGTTGTTTCATGCTAGACGAAATCGTCAGGCCGCATGACGATTGCGTCTAGCATGAAACAGTCTATCGCCACTGAGTGTTGACTTCAATGTTCATATATATATATATATATATATATATATATATATATATATATATATATATATATATATATATATATATATTCATTCATATTCATACTGATAACGTGTTTGTTAACGTAATGTTAATTGATTAGGATCGCAGAATTTAATGAAGTATTTTTTTGGTGGAGACTGACTAGGAATTATGAGAACGCAGTTTGAAAGAGTTGGTATTCGAACTTTTTCTAAGTTAAAACTTAATTATTTTACATTTTTAACACCCCCACCCCGTCGCACATGTATTTACACATACTTTTTGCTGGGGCAAATAAGTCATCTGAAAGCTTATTTTTTGAAATAATTTATTTGAAAGGAAGGGTTTCCCGGTTTCTTTACTTTTCTCTGGCCTTACTTGTGGGCTTTCATGAATTTTGTGAGATATGCGTGGATGGTGGTTACGTTACTTCATAATGAGGATACCGATTTAACAGATTTCTGTTTGTTGTTTCCGACTGGTTGTTAGGAGTCCGAACTCTTGCGCAGTGTCCTGAGAGGCTACTCTGATCAACAATTGCATAATATCGGGGTTCTTGCAGTACCATGTCACGCATGGGAGGGTATCCCGTAGGCACCCGCAGTGGGCAACCGCAAAGGCACACTATGTTGCAATCTGCGCCAGTTCCATTCGTGCACATGTTACATTAGACGATTGACTGCTACTACTATCGAAGGCCTTTCCTTACCAAAATAACACACCATGACTATAAACAGCCAAAGACATAAACCTAAATCAGCTCAATAAAAAACACCTAAACTCCTTAACTTTTCTTTCTCCAACATCTGTGATATTCGTAGCAACATTTGCAGTGGGGTATCGCTCCTCTTCGAAATGTTTTCGGATATTTTAGCACTCTGCGAAACTAATCTTAACTCTTCAATCCCCTCCTGATTTCTCGATTCCTGGCTACCTTTCTCTCCTTAGAAAGGAACTCTAATATCTACATGCATAGCCTTGGAGTTTATGTTCTCTAACCTCTGCTGGCTAAGGAACTCTCTAATGCCCCCCATACCAGGTGGTCTAAACACTGTAACTTTACCCACTGACATCCAAACCCTTAACTTCTCAATCACCGTCTCTCACGCAAGTCTTTGACTTCTCCACGCTCAGTAACCATGACAGCTACGCTTCTCTTCTCGGTCTCTTTTTTTACATCTATCCCTAACTCTTGTCCGTACTACGCAGTTATGCCCCTTTTAACAAATCTAACATTTGAGTAGTGTCTGTAAACATGTCTTTTCGCTCCCCCACCAGCCAAGAATCATTTACCAACAAAATATCTTTCTGTTATCAACGAGCAGATTGGAACTCGTTCCATAATTTCCATCTTGACGTCTCTTGGAATGATGTTTTTAATCACCCTGTTCAAAAATGCGCGTTTGAGGTCTCCTCCTGGGTGAAAGCTGGCATCGATGCATTCATTCCTGCAGGGAAATGCCAAGTTAAATCGCTTTAATCCCCTTGGTTCTCACCTGCATGTTCGGTCGTTATATCCCACAGGAGTCACTTCTTCCGGCTGTACCAGAGCGATAGGTCTGATTGCAACATCTCTTTGCCTCTGCTCATAACGAATGCAAGCGTAGAATGAAACTCGCAAGTTCGGTTCTAGAGATTATTGGCGGCTCTGTAAGAGTGTGCTGACCAACAGCAAATCAATATTTCCTGTCTATCAATCAACTGAAAGTCCTGACATCTACAGCAGATAAGGATGAATGCTTTGCTCGGAAATTATCTTCCAACTCGACACTTGACTCAGTTGGAGTACCCACACCTGATTTTTCCCATAAAACTGAGGCTCTACTGAGTGATATGCGCATAACTCAGACACTGGTCTCGTACATCATTTTTAAATTAGAATCCCATAAGACAAGTGGAGGTGACGGGATCCCAGTCGTCGTCTTAAGCTGGCCTTAGTTCTCTCCAAACTATACAACTATTGCCTCGCTGCTTCTAACTTTCTAGCTTTCCTCTGTAGTTCCTGTTTTAAGAACCCTGGAGTGCATTTTGTCCCCTCTAACTATCGACCCATTAGTATCCTACCAGTTTCGGTAAAGTATTCGAAGCTTTAATCAATGCTGAAGTGGTTAAGCACCTTACCTCTCACGACCTACTCTTTGAAAATCAATATGGCTTCTGTCTTGCCATCACTGAATATGCATATCAAGCTCTTGATAATAACGGCGAAGTTCGAGCTCTGGCTCTAGATATCTCAAAGGCGTTTGACAGGGATTAGCATGCTGGTTTTCTACGTAAGCTTCATGGCTACGGTATTACAGGACGATTGCTTGATTTAATCTAACTATTCCTATCAAATCGTGAAAAGAAGGTCGTTCTGAACGGGTTCGCTTCCAGATCCTTTCACACGAACGCGAGTGTCCCTCACTGGTCTATCCTGGGTCCTAAACTGTTTCTGATCTCCAATAATGATCTTCTTAATGTCATCAGTACCCAAGTAGGCATTTATACTGATGACACCACCATTTACTCCTGCCTCAATAGCAAATCCGTCAGAGCTGACAAAGTTAAACTAACCGCTGCTCTTGAAAAGGGCCCTCAATCAGTGGTCAACTGAGGCAGCAAATGACTTGTAAATTTTAAATGAGGTGTGCGATATAAATAGGAAAAAATTTTGTGTAAAGCTAAGATTATGAATATAAGGAGGGTAGATAACAATTGACCATAGATTTGAAATGGTCAGCA
The DNA here is from genome assembly GCA_963932145.1 of Acanthosepion lycidas. Lineage (NCBI taxonomy): Eukaryota > Metazoa > Mollusca > Cephalopoda > Sepiida > Sepiidae > Acanthosepion > Acanthosepion lycidas. Next base: position 102,643,184 of record OZ010573.1, on the reverse strand, counting down.
TTGAAATGTTCAGGGAAACATCCACGCGGATGTCTATGCCCCCAAATAGAATTTAATGAGAAAAAAACAGTTTAAATGTAACTTTCTTACATTTGAGACACGGAAGAAATGAAGGTGATTCGACTCTGTGGAAGTGGCACGACATATCCTAACTGTAAAGAGTTGAAATATTGGAACTAAAGAATGAGGTTAATCTGAACATTGGGCATAGAACTAGGGATAGAGTAGCGACAGGCTTACAAAGTTGCGCGCGTAGGAAAGATGATTCAGATTGAAGAATAAGTGTTCCTCCACAAGACCGCTGAGACGATTTTGAACTCTATCAATAAGAATTTGGCTGCTCTAGCCTGGATATAGTAGCAATACTTCATTTTGAGCCTAATGTGACACTTCTTATGCTGCTGACTGAATGATTATTGTGTTGAGATGACCGCTGTGAGCAACAGTTAACAACGCAAAAGAAAAAAAACAAACTATAAATTGATTAATACTAATGACAATGCTTAATGTAAGAAATTCAGACAATTTAAGGCTATTACATTTACAATTAAACAACAAGGACTAAAAATCAGGTAATGAAATATTTAAGTATAAGATGTTTACCGATTGGTTTTCGAAGCCTAGTTGGTAAGGCGTTATCTTGGTTAGATAGGATCCCATGGAGAGAGGCTATGAGTTCAAATCTCTTTCGAAGTCAATAATCCTACGACAAAAGGTGATTGCATGACAATATTATAATCTACAATTGCTACTTGTAATTTTGCTTTATAAATGATTCTGGTGGAAGCAACAGTTTTTTTATTAAAATAAATAGTGTAATTAATAAACGGAAATATTGTAAAACTTGAATTACAGAATTTCAGGAACATATTCTTTTAGATGTTTGCAATAATTATCAAAGATCTTCTCTTTCCCGTCCTGGGTATGACGGTAAACTACATCTTGCAGCAAGGCCTCTGATCAAGAGGTTTTGAGGAGGATGAAATCAACTCTTAATTGCTGTTGTTCTCAGGTCTACCATGACCCGGAGTGGTAGCATCTGTTAAGGTCTAAGCTACGGGCCCTCCCCACCGCAATCGGGACCAAAACACTATGAAGGAATAAAAAAAATTATTATAAAAATACCAGCAATAAATTTTTGAAAAAAATTAAAAAAATTACCAGCAATGCATTTTTGTAAAATAAAATATTAATAGCAATACATTTTGCATGATAAATTAAAGAAATTTTTAATGTCCTCAAGAAAATTAAATTTCGGCATTAAATAATCCATAAGATGTTCATATGTCGCTAAACAAACAAACAAACAAACAAGCAAACTTTCTTTTTCTCATTTTGTGAATACACAGAATACACAAAACATTTTGCATATACCCAATATATAAACTAGACGGATTGACTACACAAAAAAACCCTGCTGTTTGTTCAATCAAAAACCAGTGTTATATAGTTTTAATATTCTTCCAGTGGCATACACAGTTATTTTGGGGATATCTATACAAACAGTATTAGGGTGTTCGGAACGTGAATACGTTTTACTAGAAAGGATGTAAAAATAGATGGAAGTTAATTTATATACCGTATATACTCGCGTATCATGCGGCGTTTTAAGATCTAATTTTGAAGCTAATTTGACTACAATAAATGGATATATAGTTTGGTCAACGGTGTAGCCAGGGCCAACAGTACATAATGCTAATCTCATATCTCGTGCATAATGTGACCCCTTTAAAATTAGCTTCAAAATTAGGTCTTCAAAAGTCGCATGATATGCGAGTATGTACGGTAACTATTATTTATCACAAGTGCAATCAACTTCATTTTCAACTACTGCAGCTCAATGGCAAGGAAAATCTCTGATTCCACTTTCAAAGAAATCTGTATTATTTTAAAACTTTGAAAGAGTGTTTCCGATTTCTCTTTTTATTTATGTTTTGCCACTTATGAAAGGTTATAGCTATCGAAACAAATAAAAATCTGTCGATGATAAATCTGGTGACCATGGATGATGCGGAAAAAACTCTCATACTGAAGATCTTATTTTTTCTTGAGATTGATTTGCCGATTGTCCCTTTGCATTGTCATAAAACCTTTTCTGCTTACCAAGGCAGGATACATTCAACATAATGCTCCGTTTATTTAATCAAGTTTCTGACAATAAATATCGATAGTGATGCATCTTCCATGTTCCCATAGCGCGTAAAAAGGCATCATTTTTGTTGTGAAATACATAGAAACAAGGACTTCTGTGGATATAGTCCTGGTTTTGGTGTTAACACTGATTTCTAATTTTGCAATAACCACTTTTTCCTTTTCGTTTGACATCCAAAAACTCATTCTTCATCATTTGTAACATTGTGATGAAAGAAAATAAAATATTGACATTCTTGGTTTAAAAAATATCTGGTGCAGATCGTTGTGTTTGCTTTCCAAGCGAAATCTTCTGAGGCACCCAACCAACTTTTCCTAATTAAACTGAAAGGCACTATAAACGATACACTGTATGATAAAAGAGATAATAAACTAATTCTAGATGCAGCTCTCCTACCATTCAATCTTGATTCTACCGTGGTTGGCTGACTCATAATTTATAAGGGAGAAATATATAATTACTTTCGAATACTCTTATATAATATGACTATAATGCTCGTTTGAGTAAGTAAAAATGTCTGACTCATTTAGCAAACACGCGAATGTAACAAAAATGATACAAATTTTTTTTCGGATTTTCACATTCATTTTAAATTTGGGAAAATCCTTCCTTTTTATCACTTTGAGCCACGTATTGCAAAGCCAGAATGTAGACAAGAGAAGCCCCCACAAAAAAACAAAAAAACAAAACAAAACAAAAAAACAAACTGAAACAGGATTTTATTAAGATTAAAAGTAATCTTAAAACTATAAAGTGATACGAGATCAAATGATCTTGGTGTGGGAAGCAGCTGTTAGCATTCAGAATAACTGTTAAAGTAATCTTTCAGCGCTTCTCCGGCACTTTATGAGACCTGAAGCAAAAATTAACCAAAGTTCATTTCGAATAGAGCGGTCCCACCCGAAGAGGCACCTTCCGCATTTCACTTATAAGGGGAATTCAGAATTAATCCCTGATGCCTGAAGTGTACCAAAAAGAGAAGAGCCAAGGGAACAGGAAATTTCTGGAAAAATCGGCATGTAGTTAATATTGATCTTGTGTTAAACTTACGACCGTTGTTGGGGTGGAGAGTAACTAAATAATTTCCTGCCTGCTTCGAAAATCAGCATTGGAATTATTGTGGCTTGTTTAGGTTAGAACACGGACCTCTGGCTAAGGCAGCCATATTGGTCTGATCTTGAAATCCCAGATCCTAATTTTGAATATTCCTACTTGTGGTGTTTTCCATACCTTATTAAATCAACTGTAAGCTAACTTGGACTACTTATAAGAAGAAAATCACAAAATTCAGTCGTGCTGTGTTTTCAAAATAGAGTCCAATTCACTACTTGTAGTCCAATCCGAAAACCTTGTCAGTATGAATTACATCAATCATTCAATAACAAGCTAGAACACGTACTTCAAAAATTTATATTGTACCACCCATTACTGCGAAGGTGGTATGTATCATAGATATATGACAAGCTTTGGTACAAAGCATGTCTTTGTGTACCAAGAGAAAATTTAATTCACTACACTAAAAGATGCGTGTTGAGTTTTTTCATCATTGTTCACCAACAGGCACCGTGACTGGCTAAAACCATTAAGTCTGATACAAGGCAACAAGTACAGAGCGCTCTATGAAGTTAGAACTCTTCACAGTCGTAATGACGTTGCAAGGCTAGATTGCTCGACGCGAAGCGTTAGAATTCCTCTTTTGTTTCTACAGTACATCGATCGATTTCTTTTTCTGCTCCTTCGATGACGTAATCGATCATGGCACTCCACAAATTCCTGTCTTTTGCTGCTCTATGTAAATTTTGATTCTTTGTCGTTCCTCTTCGTCTTTCATTCTGCCATCAGTTCACTCAAGCTCTTTAAATGAGGTATTAGTTGTTTGACTTCTCTTTTATTGATTTATGTCCTCTTAGTATTAGATTCTCCAAACCTGTTTTCCTTATAATTTGTCCACGAAATTTCAACTGTTTCTTTCTGATTGTAACTCTATAAGTTTCCTTGTAGATCCTATTTTCCTTAAATATTTTTCGTTACTCTCATATTATCTCTCTGGTATTTTCCACATACGTCGTTAGAATCATCTGCTTCAGTTGCTTCAATTTCTTTCATTATGTAAAGAGAACGTCCAGCATCCATTGCTGTCTACATAAGTGTATAATCTTATTGATTTCTTTTCTTTATTAGTGGGAGTACAGGTAAGTTTTACCAGTTATTCGAATATTAAATTACTTCCAGGTGTACCAATTTTATTTTTAGCTAATATAAAAATATAAGCCGCATTTATTAAATTACAAGCTGTAATTCATACATCAGTAGCAAAATATTTTCTTTGACGTCTTTATTTTTACTGTGTTTAACCAAACTATAACGTTACCCCAGGAAATAATGATCCTATAAAATTTACTGGGGAGTAGGAAATATGGAAATCAAAAACTGAATAGACACTCTTTATGTTTCCATCATTGGAAAGATTACTATCCAAAGAGTTCTGTATAAACAGGATACTTCGTACGGCATTGTTGTACTTGTTTGACTTTGGTATACCCAATTTGTAATTTGTATGTTGGGATGTCCCTTTTGCTAACAACCATGGATTCTGTCTTCTTGAAATTGATATTTAATCCTTTTTTTCTTACTTTCCTTCACTACTCTCTATATAAGTTCTTTCAGTTTCCTTTTTGTATCTGCTCTCAACACTCTCATCTACATACCTTATGTTATGATTATGGTCGACATAATAATAAATTCTGGTAGGATTTCTAATTCTTTGAGAATCGCTTTATTATATAGGTTGAATAAATCCAATGAGAAGATACATCCTTGTCTTAGACTCCTTTCTAAATTTGTATATTTACTGAACTCATTTTCTATCCGCATGTAGTATTAGTTCTGTATTATTCTAATATCCTTCCAAAATATGTCAAGTTTATCTAGCAGCTCCAAAAGTTATTTGTGGCGTACTATATACTCAGTCAATATTTAAATTTTTGTATTTGTTTGATTTTGGTGCCTCCAATTTTGTATATATGAAAGAATTACTAGTTGAAAAAAAAATGATAGAAAATCTTTCTTTATTGTGGTCGGTTAAGTACTTTTGAATTTTACATTTTTCACAAGGAAGAATTGTTATGACTAGAGTTGAAACTTATACTCCGTCGGAAATATATACAAACCTGTATATTATTTTAAAGAAGATAGCAGAACAGTAGTTTCCGTGTAGTTCCAGAATGAGATTTCAATTCACAGAACCCCCTTGTTTATTTAATTTTAATGTACAGATTCTATACGCGTTCAGAAAAGGAAAGTAAAAAAAGGTAGATAAGTAAAATTAAAATGAAAAAAAAAAAATTAATTGGAAAAACTAAAAACAAACTTCTGTCTAACAAAGAACTTTTATTTTAAATGAACACATGCAGAACAGAATATAGTACTTTCGCTGTCTTGTGGGCAAATGGTAAACTCATTTAGGAATCATAGAGACAGCCGAACGTTCATCGCAGACATTATTAAGATATTGTTTACAATTTTAGTAGGAGATTGCTAAGGTATTCTTGACGATTTTCCAGTTTATCAAAAGGAATAGAAAACTGATCATTGGCACCTCAAAAATGTTTGTTTTGGGGCATATTAAAAGAACAATTTGTTCATGCACTTTGAGAATTAGAAGTAAAACTGAAAGAAATTCAAAAGTGATTTTGTTTAAATTTTTAAGCTTTGCGTTTCATGACGAATAAAGCTTTGTCTGTACAATTCAAATCAGAAAGGTCTGTGCATTTTTCAGTGCTACCTAATGGTGTCTCACTAGACTTTTGTAGATGTGAAACTTTATTTGTATTTAAGGTAACAAGAAGTAAATAAAGACAGAAAGAAAGACAGAAAGAAAGAAAGAAAGAAGATGAAGAAGGAAAAAAGAAAGAGAAAAAGAAATAGAGAAATGTGAGAGACAAAGAAATAAAACTGAAGCGTAGAAAGACAGGGATGAAAGAAATCTAGAAGAAAATGACCAAGAAGAAAGAGAGAATAAATAGAATAAATAGAAAAGACAAAGGAAACGAAAAGAGACAAAAAAGAAAGAAATAGCAGTATAAGAATGATGGATTCCATGGTAATCAAATAGGTAAGCAAGAAAAGAGAAAGGAAAAACAAAGGAAGAAAGGAAAGAAGTAGGGAGGAAGGAAGGAAGGAAAGAAGAAAAGAAAGAAGTGAATGAATGACGAAAGGCGAGACGGAAAGAAGGAAGGAAGGAAGGAAGGAAAGCAAGAAGAAAGGAAAGAAGGAAGCAAAGGAGGGAGGAAGGGATTAGGATGGAAAAAGAAGAAAAGCAAAGATAAGATGAACAGGATAGTTAGAATAGAAAGGTAAAAGGTTAAGTGGAATTCGCCATTGGGATTAAGAGGAAATAACACAAGTTTTTATTATTTTCTGTAAGACATTCTGCCGACAGAATGCAAAAGACTGGCGGGGCGGCGTTGAAAACGCGAGACTTTATGAAAATATACAGAGTGAAACGGAATGTTTTGGCTGTGTTGCAATCCAGTCGTACCAATGCAGATACCGTTATGAGTGAAAGAGAGCAAAAAGTTAATATCTGTGAGGAACGAAAGGAAAGAGATCAATGTAGAAAGAGAAAGAGAGAAAGATACAGATGTCAAAACAAAGACAAAAAAAAATCTCATATAAGATAAAAAAGGGACAAATGAAAGACGAGAGATGATAGCTTTGGAAAGTGAGACGAAGAGAAAAGAAAGAACTAAAGAAAGAAATAAGAAAGAAATGGGAAGAGAAATAGGAAGATTAAAAGAAATAGAGTAAGAGAAAACAGAAAGAGTAAAAAAGAAAGAAAATGACAGATTAGGAAGAGTAAAAGAAAGAGAATGAGAGAATATCAATATTAAAAGAACGAAAGACAATGCGGAAAATAGAAAGAGTAAAAGCAAGAGAAAGAATAAAATTAAGAAAAAAGAATGTGGGAAAGAGTAAAAGAAATAAAGAAAGCGAAAAAGAAAGAGAATTAAAAAAAAATAAAAAGATATAAAAAAGAAGTAAAGGAAAATTAGTAACAGAAAATATAAATTGTCTGCGAGGGACAGATACAAAGAAAGGGAAATAGAGCTTATTGGAAAGACTAAATAAAGACATGTACAAGGAAAGAGGAAAAGAAAGAAAGCATAAGCATAAGAACGAAAGAAAATTAACGAGAGAGAACCAGAGAAAATCCGAGGTTATTAAAACTATTATTAGACATTAAAAAAATTCAATTATTTGCTCATTTTTGCCGAAAAATTTTAGAAGAATATTGAATTATTTTTAGAGGAAACAATGTAAAATCTATGAGTCTTGCCGGAACAATAATATGTAACCAAAAGAAAGCGTCTGGGAGAAGAAAACGGAAAAGGATTTAGCGAATAAAGTATATAGATATGAGGAAATAGTAAGAAATAAGACCGCTAAAGAAAACGATGTCTAAAAGAGAATAAATTAATGAAGAAAACAGGTAGAAAGAAAGAAAGAAAGAATGAATGAAAGAAAGAAAGAAAGAAAGAGAGAAATAAAGAAAGAAATAGAAAAAAAGAGAGAGAAATACAAATATGGAAACAGGGCAATAAAAAGAAAAATGGGAAAGATAGACATAATGTCTGAAAGAAAAAAATCCAAGAATATATAAGGAAACATATTAAGAGATAGCAACAATTAAAGCGAGAGAGAGAGAGAGGGAGAGAGAGAGAGAGAGAGAGTATGTGTGTGTGTGAGAGAGAGAGAGAGAGAGCAGAAAAATAAAAGAAAAAGCAAGTACACAACGGCGAGATGAAATATATAAACGGATAGAGACAAACAGAGTGGAAGAGTGAAGATGGATAGTTAGAAAAATGGCGGGAAGGTGGTTGAAAGATGCAACCAGAAAATCCGTAACAAATAAATAAAATAAGCAAGCGCATATTAAGATGCTTTACATCATAGTCTGCACCGCTTGAATGTCCATTCATGGAATGGCGCGTTTAAAAAAACTGGAGGTGTGAGACACGAAAAGGGAGAAGTACTTGAAGTGGGTGGCAGATCAGGGAGGGGGAATGAGTTGATTTCAAATACAGATAGGAATAAGAGGGTTGGAGAAATGGTAGAGCAAAAGGAATGCAACGCGTGGAGAAAATCCCACGAGTGGCTGGACAAAAGAGGTTGGGATAAAGCTAGTAGATAAAAGGCTTGACGGATTGCTGGGCAATATATATATATATATATATATATATATATATATATATATATATATATATATATAAATACATATATAGATACATATATAAATATACATACATATACACATGCATATATATATATATAAAAATGGTTCACACATTCAACAATACAGGGTGTGGCAAAAAATATCTACCTCATATACCTCCCAGAAATACCTCCCACATAAAGGTATAACGGTAAGGCATAAGCTAGATGATGACACCATTTCCACTATTGTCTTACCGCGATGTGGTAGGTATTTCTGGGAGGTAAATGCGGGAGGTATTTCTGCCGCATCATGTATTTGCATTATATATATATATATATATATATATATATAAGATTTATATCTTAATTTTGACTCTCCTTATACAGTTATATCAGTTGGCAAGAGGAAGTTATGGGAACGTTCGAATAAATATTTAGATATTACTTATGTAAACGCATCCTTCCAGCATTTAATGCATGTCTATATCATATATGATGGATTCCCATTAATTTTGATCGATGAGAGCCCAATGGTTTAGAACTGAACTGTTAGACGATTCAACCAGATGATAATTTACAGCGGCGAAAGATTGTGTAGAACCAGCTTCACTATTCAGAAGAACTAAGAACACAGAAGTTCACGATGTGCCAATAAATCTCGAAACAGTTCTCCTTATGCTCTAATGTCACGTAGATTAACTTCTTCGGAATTATGTCAAAAAAAGGGTGGGGCAGTACATATATTTAGGCCTTTTCTAAAGGCATTAGTTCAAAATAAACAAAACGAGCGACCGAAATTTGAACTAAGGTGGATAATTCAACTTTCTAAGTCAATAAACGTTACACTATCCGTGAGTTTATATATATATATATATATATATATATATATATATATATATATATATATATATATATATATATATATATCAGGTATAGAGCGTGTGTAAATATAAAAGTGGACGTTATGGTCAACACCTATCAGCGACAGTCTGTTTTATGCTGAACCGCAACATTCAGTCCTGAAGATTTCGTTTAAGCAGACTGTCGCCGATGGGTGCTGATCATAACGTCCACTTATGTGTATATATATATATATATATATATATATATATATATATATATATATATATATATAATGGACACTGTGTTCAACACCGGGTTGCGACAATATCTTTCATGCTTGAACGCAATCTGCTGACCTCAGTGTGCACTTGTATACGCTATATCCGTGATACTGAGTAGGTTTACTAAAAAGTATAGCACACCTTTTAACTATATTTGTATCATATATATATATATATATATATATATATATATATATATATATATATATGTGCTATTACACCTTCCTCCCACATATATCTATATCTATATATCTATATTTATATATATATATGTGTGTGTGGGGGGCAATGTGTAATTGTATATATATATATATATATATATATATATATATATATACATATACAGTTTATATATATACCATTACACCTTCCTCCCATATATAAATATACAGTTTATATATATACCATTACACCCTCCCCTATATATATATAAATATATATATGTATGTATGTATGTATGCATGCATGTAGAAAAATTTATATCCAGAAAATCAGGGAAATTAGTGCGTCAAATGAGGAAATGAATAGAAAATGGATGATTTATTTCCTGGTGGTTTTGATTTCGAGAGAAGTATGAAAATTTTAATGAAACATGAAAAATGACTAATTTTACTGTTGTACAGGTTGATGAGCTTGTTGAAATTCCTCTAAATTTTGGTATATCTATCTATCCATCTATCTTCAAACATCTCTGCGTATATATTACTATAAACGTAGGTACATATATAATAATTGCATATATACTATATATGAGCCTTCAAACATAAATTGAGAGAAAATCACAAAATGCAAGTGTGAATTATACAGTTTAAAATACAAAGCATATAATAAAATACAAATAATTTGCTAGAATCCAAGTAAAAACTTTGTTACCAATGAATTGAAGGCGTTTTCAAAAATATTTGGAAAAAAATGATTTTGTATAAAGTTGGTTTTACTTAAATAAAGTTGTATTTGTGTACAGAAACACGTTTTCTGTGATTGTTTCGTTCATTGTGAGTTAGAAAAATTGATAATAAATATCCAATAATAAAAACAATCAAGCAATTTAGGGCAATGAAAGCCACAACTCCATGTCTATATAAAATGGCGACAATGTTTTAAGCCTGTAACACTGTTGCCATTCCGCCCGTACGCCCTCTCTATCTCTCTCGTTCACACACACACACACACACACACACACACACACACACACACACACACACACACACACACACACACACACACACACATTATATCGTTTCGACGGATAAATTGTCGTCTAAATTCTGCAGACATGAAAATAACATCTCATTTTAACATATATTTGTTCAATAAAATCGCCACTGGCTTCAATCAATGACTCCAGATGACTTCGGAATCTCCTACAATTCTTCTGGACGGTATCCTTGTTTAAACTGGTGAATGCTACAATAATTATTACCTTCAGTTCATGTTTGGTGTTACAAGGAATTTTGTTGGTCTCTCGCTCAACTGCGCCCCAAATAAGGGGGTTGCAGTCTGCGGAGTTAGATGGCCGGATATAAAGGGTGATGTGGCCGCAGAAATTGTCTGACAGCCATGACTGGATTTTCCTGCTGGTATGGCATGGCGCAGAGTTCTATTGTCAGACGTAGGGTCTTCCAGCAGCCACCCTGGTCTCACAGGACAGCACTACCTCCTCAAGGCATATCTCATTGAGTCTGAAGTCCTGTGGGAAGATGAATGGAGGCATAAGGTCGCCATCACTAGTGATCACCCAAACAGCATAATGTTGATTGGATATATCATCCGACTCTTTCCGAATACTCTGCACTGTCCTCAGATTGAAACCCAAACACTCGGAAATGTTCATATTGGAGCTTCCGTTGCAAATGCCATGCATTACAGTATGTCGTTTCCAAATTTATCTTGGAGTGAATTGCGTCAGGGTGCTCTTTTACTCACAGACGGTACCCAACTGACCCTACTATACTGTGCAGTCGACAAAATCAAAAACAAACAACGGGTATGCTCGAAATTATTGTAACGATGTCGGAACAAAGAGAAACAGTCTACAATTATTAATAGGCTGGTATATTTATGGAGACACTAATACAATGAATTGGGTATTTTTTTTCATGTTATGGTGATTCAAAACACGTTGAAGTACGAATTATTTCAATGTGGGAATTTATGTTGTAGGTTTTTGAGTCAGAAACAACGAAAAAAACAAAAAAAAAACAAAACAAATTAAATCAAAAGAACAAAAAAGCCAAAATAAAACAAAACCAAAAAGGCTTCTTCCCACAATTGGACGTAGCTGTCATCATTGCTCTCTTTTTCTTAATGCATATATGTAAGATACTGAGAGTGAGGGAGAGAGGGTAGGAGAGAATGAGAGAGAGAGAGAGAGAGAGAGAGAGAGAGAGAGAGAGAGAGAGAGTGGGAGAGAGGGTGGGGAGATTACGAGCGAGAAAAAACATGGTGTCATGAGAGCAGAAGAGAGAGAATTTGTGAGTGTGAGTGAATGAGAGTGACATAGTGTGTGAAGGAGAGAGTGCGATAGAGAGAAACAGGACGGAAGAGATTTTACACATCACCGTACGGTGGTAATCCTTCCTCAAAGAAGACATTAATAGTGAATTTCGTCCTCATACAGCATCCAGTTATGCCCTTGGGACAAACTAATTGAAAATTAATTTCTCTCTGTCTATACTGAATGATGAGAGCACATGTTGTAGAGCGATGATTTTCAAGATGTTACCATCGCCGATTGGCAAGAACAGTAAGTTCGATCTTACGAGCATGCCTCCCTGATGGTACTCTGTAAGGGGTTAAACTGTTTACTAAACTATCCTTACTAAATAATGAGATAAATTACAGAGAAGATCTTGTTGGGCGAAATGAGTTTTAGAAAATATATTTGAATTCTTTGTTTCTTGTGATGAAAAGAACTGAATATTGTCCCATGATTAACATTAAGAATATCAAAATCACTCGACATTATTCCAATTTAAGACTATGTTTAGATGGATCCATTTCGCTATCTTTATACAGAAATATTTCATCTGAATGCTTTCATGGTTTCAGCACAATATCTTTTATATTAATTAAGAGTAGTTTCCAATAGAATTCGTTGAGTAAAATTTGTTCTTTTATTTCCTCATGTGCGTAAACTAAGAATAAAACAAACTAGGTAAGTCAAACAAATATTCAAGTGTAGCGGACAACGTATAAATTACATATTTACATATAAGCCTAAGTAACGGGAACTTTATGTGAATTGTTAAAAAAAAACCTGTTACCGGCTTCCATAGTAAACGAGAGTTTTAGCACCTAAAGCACTCAGTCGCTGATAAGGAAGCATTCACCCTAGAGGATATCTAAAGAATTTGAACATCAGTTATTCAGAGTATAAGTAACTTTTCATTTGAGTTCTGTTAAATCGTCATTAAGACTAGGATGCATTAATTAGAAAAACGAGGAATAGAAATTCGGGAAGAAGAAGAAAACTAAAGAGAATGAGGAAATAAAAAAAGAACAATGGAGCAACAAAGTAAAGAGGGGAGGAAGAAAGAAGAAAAATAAAAATAAAGGCGATAAGAAAGAAAGAAAGAAGAAAGGAAAGAAAGAAAGAAGAAAGGAAAGAAGGAAGGAAAGAAAGAAAAAGTTGGAAAAAGAAAAAGAACACGATAAAAAAGAAGCTAAAAAACAAAGTAAAACAAAAAAGGCAAAATGAAAAATAAAATTTGTCAGTGGGCGTAATACACTAGTCTCAACCATATTCAGCGGATATATATATATATATATATATATATATATATATATATATATATATATAAATGCATGCGCAGCCAAATAATGAAAAAGAATTTATTTTTCGAAACAAATTTATTTTTCAGCAATATTTGATTTTTGTTAATGTTTATGATTCGTGAGTAAATATTAAGCATGCAGTTCGAAGTTTGTGTAGGAAAAAACATTAGCAATAGGTTCGGCAGAAATACCTCCTATATATAACCCCACGTAATTCTAACAGGTTAGCTAGATGAAGACAATATTGCCAGTAATGTTTTACCATTATGTAGGAGGTATTTCTGCCGCACCATATATATATATATATATATATATATATATATATATATATATATATATATATATATATATATTATATGTGTGTGTGTAATATAAGACAACCTCAAATCACGAGGACCACTGCGCTACGTTCTATCACCAGTAATCAAACAGTTATTTCTTAAAGAGAGATTCAAGTTGGCAGTTGAGAGTTGCCTACAATCAGTGTCAGTTGAAAGTGATCCTTACGCCAAACACTTTTATTTGGTATTTGGGAATGCTGATTGGTAAAAGAACGTTGAACACACTTGTCGTTTTACGTGACCATCCAGCAGTTACGACCGTATAAGGGCCTCAGCTTTGCAGTCAGTAGTGACTGGTTCTGTTATCTTTCTCCGGATAGATTAAACGTCCCAAAGCGAAAGTTAATAAAAAAAAAGGTAAAAAAAAAATCGTCTGATAAAGTAGAAATAAATATAAAATCATGCCACGCCTTCACAAAACCATGCAGTATATATAACTTAGATGTTAAAATCAGAGTATAAGTATTTGCAAAAGATAAAGTAATTAATTTTTTTGTAGGTTTGAATCTAATTAATATACTTATTTCTGTTAAACACGATTGCAATATTATCTTTGAACACAGAAATAACCACTTTCACTTTATATTCAAAAAATGTTAGTCAGGACAAGGTGTTGATTTTAAACGCTGAAGTTTAGTTTAAGTACAATTTGAAACAAAAGATATCTCAGTGACTTTAGACCTCATCTTGTAAGTACGCATGCGCAATGAATTATCAATAATTTTGTTCATTTGAAAAAACGACATAAGCACATAAAAATTGAAAGATTAATGTTACTAAGGGAAATATGAAGAAAATCTTTTAATATATAGTTAAATTAAATAAAATAAAAGAGTTTAGTAAATAAAAATCAACGGGATAAAGTAATGAGACTGGAAATAAGCAATTTGGAAAACTGGGGAAAAAGAAAATGAAAGAGGGAATGAAAGTAGAAAAAAAAAAAAAAAGAGAAAGATTTGAGAAAATCATTAATATTACAAAAAATAGAAATCAAAATTTTAAACAAATTAAAAGCAAAAACAAAATTAATAACACCAACGGTAAAAAGTAATTATATTAAAGGAATATTTTTCTAGAATATACTTACCAAAAGTTTTAGTGCCATGTCTGAAAAGTTTGGGCCGGAAAATTATTTGAACGTACAAGCCTGAAGAAGTAAAGAACAATGCACTGAGAGTGAAGGAAACAATTACATATATACCAGTAACACGATACGTCAGATCACACCTATAAAAAGTATTTAGTGAGTTTTGACCTTCCTTATATAAATAAGACTTCGCGAAAATCGGGTCTACCTTTTTGCACGCGCGCACGATTCCGACAAATATGATTCGTTCGCTGAGCGGCGAGCCAATGTTTCAAGAGCTTCGTCTTTCTTTACAGTTCAAACTCTTCCCGCAACTTTTTCACTCTTTATTGGAGATCACGTAAAGTGCTGGGGGAGGACCAATAAAAAAGACATAGTTCATAACAGGAAAACGTGAACAGTGGCAGTCGTTTAGATGGGAGCTGGGGCGATGGAGATTTTTGTATTTTGCAGACTGCAATTTGTACACGTCATCAATGACGTCATTTGTGAATATATATTTTCTGCCGTACTCAGCATTTCTGTATTAATATTATTTTTCTCTGGCAAATTTCACGGAGTTTTATTAATTTTCATTTCCTAAAAGAATATGTACTTATCTATTTATCCATCTGAGAATTACTAAATGTTCGTCTTTGTTTTTAAAATCTTTGTCTTATCAAAATCTATTGATCAGTATTTGACCTCTTCATATAATCCCATATATATTCAAGTCCTAATTGGTTGCATTGATCGAGTTAATATAGAAGACAGATATTGAATACTGAATTTTAAGTTAGGCTGGTTGACCTTGAATATACCCTTCTTGTCTTTCTAGTACATTAACGAGGTTTTTAAAAGCTAAAATCATCCCATATTATGTTTTTCTATGTCTTTTGATACATTTATATGCTTAAAGATTTTATTTGAATAGAACATGAAAGTATTGCTTGCTTAAAAAAAAGGAAATGGCATTATTAAATTTAACTTTTCAGGACATTGCTAATATCTTTATATAGATATTTTATGTTACGATCAAAAGGATAAACATATTTCCTTACTCACGCACAGAGATAAGCATGATAATGAATCGCACGTGTATCTTCTTAAATATGTTTATGATAAAAGCACACAATATAAACACACACGTCTCTTTCTTTATGTGTATATACATACATACATGTATGTATGTATACTTACCAGGAAGTACAGGCATTCGCAAAGAGATACGTGCAGAGAAAACAATGCACAAGGTGAAGATGACTTTAAGTAAAAAAGAAAGCGAAAAGAAAGAAAAGTACACACAAGAAAAACTGGGAGTAAAAGAAGATGGAGGGTGATATTTATATGGAGAGATATCGTTACTCTTAATGCGAAAGAGGATTTCTTTTGCTAAGTCTTCAAGAAGTCTTTTATTTCTATTTACTTACGTGGGCACACGTAGATTTTTGCTTCTGCTTTTTTTTTTCTTTCATTTATTTACAAATGTCATTGGAATACCAATTCCAGAGGTTTCAAGCGAGGAACGTGGCGGAGGAATACATATAAGCAAAAAAGAAATGCAAGAGGAACAGGCGGAGGATTAACTACAGTGATGTTTGGCAATATATGTAAAGTAAAAAGTACCTTATCTTCTAGCAAGTCACACACTGAGAAAAAAACAAAACAAAACCCGGAATTAATAAAAAAAATAGATGAAGTACACGAATAAATCTATTGGGAAACTAAACTTGTATTCACTAATTTTCTAGGGATGTAGACAGAATATAGAAGTGATCCTCACGTATTACTTCATAAAACCAAAGCAAAAAGACTAAAATACTGACAAGATGTTCACATATGTGAGCTAATGCCACGTTTCTTCATGCATACAGCACACTTTGAATCTGCTTTTTTGACACGAATAACGGTACCTAAATACTGCTGCGTAGAGATATTTATTAGTGGCTAAAAGATAAAAAATGGACAGGTGCTAAAGACGTGTCGGCATTTTTTTTTGTTGAAAACTATGCTCTGAACAGACGCTTTCTCAAAAGTTGATCATTCCTTTCGCTGTTATCAGTTCATCTTAGAGATTTCTAAGCTTAACAATGCAAGTAGTCTTTTCAAATGCAACGCCTGTTTTTCAGCTGTTTTATGCCAAAGTGATCAAAGTTTAGAGAAGGCGTAGACGACCAAAGTTCAAGTTGAAGGACAATATAAAGCACTATCTAAACTTGTAAAACATCCACCCACACCAACTCGAAGTGACAGCTAATAACAGACAAATTTGGAAATTTTTCATTTATAAATCTTTTTATTACTGCCAGGTGGAACTCTAAACGTGTCTTCTCATAGCAAAATACGTCGATGAGCTGAGTCTAAAAGAATCTAGATTGCAGAATTAAGGTGGGGAAACTCTAACCATCAGTGTGCATCCATTTGTAAATTGATAAGGAATATGCATCTGCATTATTGAGGGTATAGACGTTGGGCAAAGATGTTTGGCTACGGTTCTTACTACTTTAATTCTTTCAAATAAACTTAGAGAGAGAGAGAGAGAGAGAGAGAGCGAGAGAGAGAGAGAAAGAGAGAGAGAGAAAGGGAGAGAGAAAGAGAGACTGGTAATTCATAAAAAGAAACGGAGGTAAAAGTAAATATTTTCAGACAGACTGATATACAGTCAGGTAGTTTGTAAATTAATTTGATGTATAGCGACGAAAAGCTTGAGATACACAAATCTGAAATAAGATACGTAGGAAAAATAGATGGATATGAAATGATGAACTTAGATACCAAGATACTTATTAACACTAACACTAATATTAACAAACTGAGTTAACCAGTGTAGACAGATTCGAGTGAAATATATAGATGCCTCACACACACACACACACACACACACACATACATATATATATATATATATAAATATATATATATATATATATATACAAGTTTCATTTAAGACGACTGATTGCGGTTAAGCTTTTTATTCAATTTTTCTTATGTTCGTAAAAGAGTTTTCATTTATGGATATAATGTAGACAAAAATTGCCCGAATGTTTTGTATATCCGTGCGCTTTCGGCTACTCTTTTAGGTATTTTCAAGGATGCTTTTTTAAAATTTTTATTTTTAACTGAATGTGTAGATTTTTACATATGTACTTAGAGTTGGCAATGGTTATTTTGCCAAACTTTATTTTTCACACAATTTATGTCCAGAAAAGAAAATACTTATACGAACATAAGCAAGACTGAATAAAAATCTTAGAGAGATGTTTAATATACAGGGTTTCTCTTATAGCAAGTTGTTTCAGGCAATGTAATTTATATAGAATTTTAGTGTTTTCCACAAATAATTTTTCTTAAGGGTTCTTGTAAAATTGTGCGCAGATTGATGACTTTTTATAGCACTTTCATCTGATAAGTGACTCGTGAGGTGTCTACTTTATATTAAACATCTACCTCCCACTATCAACTTCACCTTATTTAAGAGTGGGAATGGATTTTTAAAAGTTAAAAAAATAATTGAAAGACGCTCACTTAACAAACAATGGTTCGGAATAAATGCTCTTATTAGTATTCTAAAACAGCCAAAACATAAAGAGAAACTAACAATACCTAAAACACCTTTGAAAATGGCTAATGAAGTGACCGAAAGCACTTGGGACAATGGATATAGGGTGCGATGGGTAAATTGTCAGCAATTTATATTTTTAATTTCGCGCATGCGTGCTGTTTATTTTGGATTTTGTCGACTGCACAGTAAAGTAGGTTCAGTTGAGCACCATCTGTGAGAAAAAGAGCACCATGACACAATTCACTCCACCGGAAATTAAGAAACGACATGCTGTAATGCTTGGCATTTGTACCGGAGCTCCAAAACGAATATTTCAGAGTTTGGGTGTCAATCTGAGGTGTGGGAAGAGGATTCGGAAAGAGTTAGATGAGTCTAATGCTGATCACAAAGGTACGGAAGCGCGGAAACTCACTCTGAACTCCCGAATTTGTTGGTGAGGGCTTTAGATTCAACACGGAAGCCTACATCAAGTGCCTTGAGGAGGTAGTTTTGCCCTGAGTTAGGAGGGTGGCTGCTGGAAGACCTGATGTCAGGCAACAGAACTCTGCACCATGCCACACGAACAGGAGCACCCAGTTATAGCTGTCAGAGAATTTCTGTAGCCACATTACCTCTTAAATCTGATAACCTAACTCCACAGACTGCAACCCACTTGATTATTATGTTGGGGGCGCAGTTGAGTATGAGAACAACTAAACTCCTTGTAACACCAAAAATTAAGTGAATGCAAGGATTATAACAGCATTGATCCACTTAAACAAGGAGACCATACGGAAGAGTTGCAGGAGATTCCGATGCCGACTGGAGGCCATGGTTAAAGCAAATGGTGATTTTATTGCGTAATTTTGGTAAATATATCTGTTAAAATGAGATGTCAGTATAATTTTCATTTTCTTTTAACTTTGTTTATACGATAAGTTAGCCATCGCACCCTATATATATATATATATATATATATATATATATATATATATATATATATATATATATATATATATGAGTGTATGTATATATTGAGTATGAATGTTTTTATGTGAATTTCAACGACAATATCTATATATTTATACATCGATTTATTCAAACCTATATATACCAAATTTCCATCACACTTTGTTATCTTTGAAGAATTTTCATAATTCCATCTTCGCAGAACTTGGCATCACTATGGGTGATGAACTTGTCTAAGTGGTTTTCATAGTCTTCCAGTGAATCGGAGTTATTAAAAGAATTTTGTTGAGATTGAAATCTGTGTTAATTCGAAGGTGCATATGGCGAGTGTAGTATGACATCCCAACCACGCCGTACCAGTTTCTACCAAGTTTGGAAAGCGGGGTAAGGTTTGTTGTCCTGACGGAACGAATCTAGATAGAAAGAGGAAGGCATGCACGAACGAAAAGAGATATAAACAAACAAGTTAAAATTAAATGTTGATAAATATGACTGTCTTTAGAAGCTTTACATCTATACCATAAATAACCGAATCTCCATTCACTTCGAATCAGTCTATTATGGCCAAAGGGATACATCTGCTTGGTGAAAATTGTTTATAATGAATTCTAAATATTTAGTTTATTGTTGCTCGGTTGAACGCCATTGAAAGTACGCGGACGGCTTTTTATGAATGTGTTGGCTAAAATGGCTAAATCTTAGTGAGATCTGTACAAGACATAAACTAGATCAGTTTTATAGCATTTCCTCACAGTCAGTGTACCGTAATAATAATATTAGGTTGGTGCAAAAATAATGTCGTAATAATGTCGTTTTTTGACGTATTTTTTAACGTCAAAAAACGACATTATTACGTCATTATTTATGCACCAACCAAATAATAATAATAATAATAATAATAATAATAATAATACATTGAAATCTCAAAAATGTGACACATGAGGACATCAACAATTTCATTTATAATTGTAGCCCTCGGATTGATTGGAAAAGGTTCCGATAGACTCATTGAAGGGATTCCTGGTAGCCAAACCCTTAAAAAATACAAAAGATTGTACTCACAGATACAGCCCACACTCATTAAAGTCTTCCCATTTTCATTCACTTCAAGTAATCCCTTGTGTCTTAGGAGGATTATCATCTTGCTTGGAGTGAAATGATTAAAAAATTTCTATGCAAGCATCATAAAATTTTTTTAGACCCAACATTCAGTTTATTTGAACATGTTATGTGTTTTTATAACTGGTTGTCCAATCCTGATACGACAGGAAGACAAAAATCGACACGCTATGATTGGACAGTATATTCATTGGAAGGTATGTTAGCATTTTTCTTCTTTATGTGCTGTGTTCCCTCAGGACGTAGGCTCTCCACAACTTCCTGTCCCTTGCAGCTCTTTATAATTTTTGTTTTTCTGTTATTTCCCATAAATCCTGTTCTGCCATCCATTTACTCAAACTCTCCACTTAGGTTATGCGTTGTTTTCCTTTGTCTCTCTTGCTTTCAATCTGTTCTGTGAGTATCAGATTTTCCAAACCCTCTTTCCTCATTATGTGCCCTAGAAATGTCAACTGTCTCTTTCTGGTGTTAAGTTTGCTTTTTGTTTCCATTTTCTCTAAAACTTCCTCGTTGCTCACATGTTCTGTCCATGCTATTCTCAGCATCCTTCTGTAGAACCACATCTCTGTTGACTCTTCTTCATCCTTGAGGAGATTGTCCAGTACTCAGTGCCATAAAAGAGGACAGATATCACGTAACAGTTTAGTACTTTTTTACTCGCTTCTAGCGAAGTATTTTTATTTCTTAATACTCTACTTAGCTTTTGGAATGCATCTTTAGCTATCCCAATATGTCTTCGGATTTCAGTGTCACCCTTTTCGTCCTCTGTTAAAACACTTCGCAGATATTTACTTTTCAGCACTTGTTTGATTTTGCTATCTTCAATTTGCAGTTCTCACTTTGGGCTCATTTTTTCTTTGCTACCAGCCATGCATTCTGTCTTCTTACAGTTGATGCTTAATCTTTTCTTATTACACGGTATGAATATAAGCCTGAACCACTCAGGCCATGAAATCACTATTGGGATTTTAACTTTCAGATTTGCATACGTATAAAAGCTAAAGATCAGATATTGTGATTAAAGACTACAAACAAAATATTTAAGTCAATGCGATCAAATTAAAAAGAATAAGACAAAATAAGTTAATGTAGACTTTGAAAGGATCTTATTAACTACTGTTCTACCAATATCGGGCTTACGGTCATATCACGTTGAAACACTGCTTCTCGTAATGATCATCGAAGTTACGCAACGTCGAGACTTGGCAGTACGTAGATTTGTGACCGCTTTGGTATACCGGGTTCTGTAAGCCTGGATGTGTGGGAGATGTAATGGATAAAGACTCGGAATTGGAAATCGGAGACCTGAGTTCCAGTTCCAGCCTGATTTTTTGTATTCACTCACACGCAAATATCATCGGGAAAAGTATGAAGTCCCCTCTTTTTCTTCTAGTTATGGATTAATTAGTAGGACTCGTATCAGTAAGTCATTATTATCTGTAAAAAATTCTTACAATCTAAAAATATTTTCTGCCTTTAAATAACTTGCAAAAGGTTTATAAGCCATAAAAACAATCAATTTTATACTTATAATAATTAAAGACCTAAGTAAAATAGATAATGGTACTAAGTTCCTTGGAAGCTCCTCTTTGAAACGGATTGAAAATATTACAGAGTGTGGAACTGCTCATCTAATTATGAGAGTATTATCAATACCAAAAAATATTCTTAAAGAATTTTAGAGAAAAAACAAAGCAGGTCGTGCTTAACTGGTATACAATATTAATTCTATTTGGAGGTAAAGGCTGGGAGATTTCCTCACAGATGAAGAGGAAACTTGATGCAATAGACTTTCTAGAAGGATGATGAGAATACAATAGACAGAAGAATGGGTGTAACGAGGATGTATTAAGGAAAATACAAACAAAAAGGAAATTTGCACTTGAAATTAGAAATAAACAATTGAAATTTCTAGCATACATAATGAGAAAGAAGTCTTGGAGAATTTGACCATCGTTTAATATTCTCAAGGCCAGTGGGCCAGGTGAAAGAAGCGAGTAACCTACCTAATGGATGGCAGCACAGAGATTGGGAAGGATAGTAAAAAGCAAACATTATTAAATGTTACAAAGGATATGAATTTGTTATGAGTCATCATCGCCCACGTCCTGGATGACAAAGCACATAGGAGAGGATATTCAAGGATATTTTTTTCTAAATAACGAATATCTTATTGCAAATGTGGATAAATTATCTATCTATCTATCTATCTATCTATCTATCTATCTATCTATCTATGATAAAAGTGATAAAATCTGTCGCATTAATATTAGGTTGTCCCAAAAGTTCGTAAACGCTTGCAAAAAACTGAAATTTTACTCGCCAAGTAATAACAAAAACAACAAAAATTATTCTTCAAAATAAAGACCATCATTTTCCAAGACTTTCTGCCATCGATCTGCAAGCTTTCGGATCTGGTGAAAGTACCATTCAGCCGGCTTCGAATCAAAGAATTCTTGACACACTTCCTCGACTTCAACAAATGAGTCGAATCGGCGGCTCTTCAGAAAGTGTTGCATTAAGCGGAAAAGGCCGTAATCTGATGGAGCACTGTCAGGACTGTAGGCTGGATGTGGCAGAACCTCAACGCCGTCCAGCTCTTCAAACTTGTCTTTGGTCTTTCTGGCAGTGTGTGGCTTGGCATTGTCCTGCTGCATCAAAGCGCGCTTTCGGTTGATCAGAGCCGGGTACTTTTGCTTCAACTTTTTGTAGACCCGCTCCAGTTGCTGACAGTAAAGTTCGGCACTGATGGCACGACCATTCGGAACCAACTCAAAATGCACGATTCCTTCAAAGTTCCACCAAACGCACAACATGACTTTCTTGCCGAATCGATCTTGTTTTGGAACCGACGGTGTCTCTTGCCCTTTCTGAACCCATCGCTTGTCTCGATTGTGCTGGATTGTGTTGCATAAAAATTCAATTTTTCGCAAGTGTTTACGAACTTTTGGGACAACCTAATAAATAAAAAGTCTGTTGACGTCATTTTTTTTTATGAGGAGATTGTTCAGTAGTCACTGCAGTTATATAGGAAAACTGATATTACATAGCACTTTAACCCTCTTATCTGTGTTTCTCATGAAATTCATTGATATTTTCGATTTGTAAAACATGTAATCGTCTGTGACGCGCTCTCGTAATATGTTCGTAATAAGACTGGTATTTTGAAAAATATGAGGAGACAGGCAAGTATATTATGAGCGGAGAAATAGAAGTAGCTAGTGGTAGTGTGTGTGTATGTGTGTGTGTGTGTGTGTGTAGCGTAACTGTTATGGGAGCGGAACTTTGAAACTACGAGCAAAGTTAAAATTATTGCCTAGTTAGTTGTATTCCCTTTCGCACATATACATTTCCCAATCTCTTCTTCTTCCATGTATGGCTTAAACAACAGATTAAACAGGACTCTACTTTTGAGTAACAGCCACTCTAAAAGGCAGAAAAAAGATTGAATTCTCAACGGTACAGAAGGCAACCGGAAACCACTCCACTATATATTTCCCAAGAAGGCATGACAATTCCTAGTTAATTATGAAAAGGAATCTGTGAAGAGCCGTGTTCACCTACGTCCTGCAGGGACAGGGTATTTTTTTTAGAAAATGGACACAAGGACAGAAAAAAGTTTGATAGATTGGTAAATACTAATGGATAATATGAAACTATCTGCTGGTTAAATTAGTGCCAAAAAAAAAAAAAAAGAACAAGCAATTTGCGTAAACTAAACAATATAGTTTTTGTTTAAATAGAGATAGCAGCAGCTGTTTTAGTTGTATTGGCTTGTGTTAACATTGAGGCGTAAACTTAGAGATGGTCATGTGATTACATAGATAAGCGCTAAAGAATGAATTTGAACGGTGAATAAATACGGGCCATTATTGCTTTCAGCGTCAGTGATACCCTAACGAAAAAAATCATGGTTTGATTCCATTGGCCAAAAAATAATGAGAGCAAAATATCTTTATTTCGGAGGAGAATACACTGACGTGCCAAAAGTTATGGATTGGCTGGTATTGATGATAAATTGATGTCGTTATCGTTGGCGGAACTCATTGTGGAGTATTGGGCTGCTCATCGACATTACCTTCTATGTGAAATTAGTCCTATGTTAGGTCTGAAGAGACGAACGCGGTCACCATATTGTAGGGTAAGAGAGTTCAGAAGATGGAGAGCTCTGGCTTTCCTTTGGGCCCTTTTCCTCTCTTCTGTTTTCTTCTGGTGTTTTCGAAGGATGTTATTTTTTTCGTGGATTGCACCACTCTATTTTTTTCTTTCTGTAGCTTTCGTCTCCCAATTGACCGGATCGATTTCTGTGCTAAGTGTTTTTGAGTTGATCCTAGAATCAACGACTTGGGGCCCCACGTGTTCTCTTGCTAGATGAAAAGAGGATGGGCAGGTGGATGTCGGCCATTCAAGCAAGGTACCTAACCCATTGAAGTCGGTGGTGAGTCATGATTGTTTCTGGGCTCTCCATCTTTGTGCAGAGGACAATTCATGATTGATGGATGTACGGGTAGTGAAATGGTTAGCTGGTCAGAAAAAGAAATCAGCAAGCAGAGTTCAAATTCAGGCCGAGTTCGTTACGTTCACTTTGGCACAAATACACTTGGAAACTATATGAATCCATCTCTTCTTTTCCCAGCTATAGTCTAAATAGCAAGGCAGACTGGGTTCTCTAGCCTTGATTGACTAGCAGTGTAAGAGAACAACTCTTAATTCAAATCTGGTTGTTAAGCTAATGTGGATGATGAACGTTCTTCAGCTTTGGTTGACAATCTATGTCAACAAGATGGCGGATTGATAAAATGGTTCATCGCTCAGCAGGCTGCACCACGCTCAGCAGGCTGCAATTGTGGATGTGTAGCCCGAAAAAAAGGCTCAATGTCTAGGGAGAGATGTTGCGCCATGCCGTCTAGATAGCTGTCCACAACTACAGGATCATTCCTACAAATAAACCTCTCCACAACGTCCCTTAAATTCTTGATTGGGATCCTGTCGGTTGAATGTATTGATCCAACCATTCACCGGAAGTCTCCTAAGTATACCTCAAACAAATTCTGGGTAACTTGAGCCCAACGATACAATGCGTGATCTTTCTGGAATAACCTATCGTTGTAGAGGTGCGTGGAGACCCTGAATAGATGCAAATGGCCATGAAGCAATGCAACGCAGTGTTCATCAGTTAGGACCGAAAACATGTCATTATGGAACTACCACGAGACTTCATGGTACCTTGCTGACAACTGAGATTCAGGGACTCATGTGCTTTGTGGCACACCAAAATTCTAACAACAGCCCGCAAAACAACTGGCATCGTAACGCATCGGACCACGTAGATTGCTAGTTCTTCAATATCCAATTAGTAGCGACACGAGCCCAGGTGTCCATTTCCGTGGTGTTAAGGTCCTTCTACTCCCATATCCGATAGAAACTAAAAGACGCTGAACTGACCCGCGTAATATGCCTTCTGGCGTCTCCTATATTGAATGCAACTGCGATTGAACCCAGTGACAATTCTAGTCAAATGCATCTGGTTATGATCGTCGTTGATCACTATGAGTCTCACAGTGGGCGATAATGACTTCCTTCAGGAATTCCCAATACATACATGACATCGTAGATTGAAAGATGTCAAATGTCCCCACAATTGAAGAAATGGGTTATATCCACCTTGATATAGCATCGTCAGTCAAGCCTGTATTCTCAATGACTTATAAGATTTCAGATCATAACTGATATAGATCTGGACATTTCCCTGACGTCGAGGTACGATAGTACCGCCTGCCAATACATTTACGGATTGCTACCCTCATGACTTTTGGAACGTTAGGGTAAATAAGTTGCGTTAAAGTAAGTAGTATTAACTTGATAGGCAAATTAAAATTTGCAAGCAGAGCGAATGAAACCTTCTGGTATTTTGTAATGCTAAAAAAAAAAAAAAAAATAAATAAAAAAACTGGTTCCGAATTATAGTTCATTTTAATGTGTTACATCAAGTTTTTTTTCTACTACCAGCATTTTATTTTTAATTTCTACTGCTGGCCGATTTTAATTTATTTCTCTTTTTCTTTCAGTTATTTGAGCTAACACATTTCTAGGGAATATCTTGTAACTAATTTACGAAAAGTCGTCTCTATTTTAGAACTACTTTGTTTACCAAAAATAAATGTGTACCCTTTTTTTCTTAGCTGGCAACATATCCATATTTTTTTTGTTTACAGAATTCCAATGTTGTAGAATTTGGTCATAGATAATATATCATAATATCTATTTTCATTAGGCAATATTCTACTGGCAATAATAAAATTGAGTTACTTTTTCATTAAAAAAATTCCTGTTGCTCATATGTCCCGTCCATGTAATTCTCAGCATCCTTTTGTTATTCTCATCTCTGTCATCTCAAGTCTTCTTCATCCGGGATGAAATCTTTTAACATTTACTTCGATATAGGAGAATTGCTATTAAGTAACAGTTCAGCATTCTTTTCCTTCTTTCTAACGAAATTTATCTATTTCTTAATATTTTATTTAGCTTTTGGAAGTCATATTAGTGCGCCTTCGGATTTCGGTGTTACATTTTCTGTCATCTGTTGAAAACGTTTCTCAGAGTGTTATAGTATTTACTTACATTTGACATCTCCAATTCGCAGCTCGCATTTTGAGCTGTTCTTCTTGTTGACGACTATACATTTGGTCATCTTTACTATTGTTGATTAGTCCTTTACTCCCGCCAGGATTTTAACGAAAATCTTACCGAGAGATTTCCAAGACTTTACAAGTAAGCACAGAATACTAGTATATTCTTTGAACTTGACATACTAATTCTAGCACGTTCACATATGTGAGTTAATGCTGTGTTTCTTCATGCATACAAAGCATTTTGGTTACTTTGAGTATCAGCTTCTTTGAGACGAACAACGGCCCATAGATGCTCAGTGCCGTGTTGAGGATTCTTATCCATAGATAAAAGAAAACAAAGGGCAGCTGTTAAGAATATGGCGGATAATTTCACTTGATGAAAACTATGCACTGATCAAACACTTCTCTTTGTTGATAATTTTTTTCTCAATTATCATTCTACCTTAGAATATTTCTCTCGATTAAAAGCAATGGAAATAGATTTTATAATAATTTCTTTAAAGGGAATATGGTTGTTAGCAATGGTGTCTATTACAGAAGAGATAATTCAGTGACTATTTTTGCAAAATAACGTTAAAGAATTCAGTGGTTCTTTTTTGCCAAATGACAATATGCAGTATTTAGACAGTTAAATTTTCTAAGATATAATAAGGAAAGAGCGCTTGGAAAATCTGATACACACAGGGCATATTGAAAACAACAGGGCTATATGTAAGCGTCGAATATTATACGTAACACAGTATGTGTAAATGGATGGCAGAACTGTATTGCGAGGTATAGTAAGGTACCAAACATGTCTAAGAGTTACAGAAAGTAAGATGTTTTAAAAATCGTTTTCACCCCATGGAAGGCAGAAAAACCACTAAGACACAAGGGTTTACTGGGTGTGGAAGAATTAGGAACGGAAACATTAATAATGAGCAGAAAGAGAATAATCAAGAGAACAGCCGATAGCGACTGACATTGTATTTAAATGTTTGCAAATTAAAGTTGCCTGGAAAGCATTTTGCTGAAAGGGAGTTCCACAAGCGAGAATTGCAAGAAAAGAAGTTGTTGAGATCTCGACGCTTAATTTAAAAAAAAAATCTAGGCATCATAGCGAAGAAATCATCTGAACAATTATTATGAAAGTCTTTTTTAGAAAAGACACAGAGAGGCAACCTTATGGCACTGGGAAAGTTACTGAAGTTGTGGAGAGTCATGATCGCTCACGACTTGAAAAGTCTTGACACAAAGAAAAGGAAGTTATTTAATTTTGTTTCTAATATATTTTTTGTTTCCTCCGAGATATTTCATATTTGTTCTTTTATTTCCCTGTCTTACGGAATCGCATTATTTAGCGACTAATTTCCGTTTGTGGTCACGTTTTGCCGGGGAAACTCCTGGGCTATGCCGAACAACTCTGGATCTCCCCCAGCACGCTCGGAGCACCTCCCAATCGACACGGGACTAACTCAGCTAACCTTGATAAGTTAAAGGGAATTTTTCCGAACACCGATTAACAAAAAGCGCCCCACCTTCAGGTGGTGGCATTTGGTTAACGAAGATCAGCGGCTTGTCCAAGTGGTCGTGCCGGTCAAAGCGCATCCGACTGGCGGGCTGGCGAGTGGTAGAGGACGGATTGTACAACACTGAGATCCGAAGACGTATTGGGATGGCCAAAGATGCATTCTAAAAGCTAAGCAGTGTATTAAGAGATAGAAAAATTTCGTTAGAAACAAAGAAAAGGGTACTGAACTGTTGCATGTTCTCCAGTATGGCAGCGAATGCTGGGCAATCTCTTCAAAGATGAAGAAGAGATTTGAAGCAACAGAAATGTGGTTCTATAGAAGGATGCTGAGGATACCATGGACTGAGCATCTGAGCAA
Source organism: Acanthosepion lycidas (assembly GCA_963932145.1). Classification (NCBI taxonomy): domain Eukaryota; kingdom Metazoa; phylum Mollusca; class Cephalopoda; order Sepiida; family Sepiidae; genus Acanthosepion; species Acanthosepion lycidas. Next base: position 102,614,379 of record OZ010573.1, on the reverse strand, counting down.
CGACAAATTTTTGGAGTGAATAGAAACGAAGAGGAAACTTATACTTAACATCAGGCAGAGGCAGTTGAAATTTATGGGGCCCGTAATGAGGAAGGAGGGCTTGGAAAATCTGACACAGGACATATAGAAGGAAAGTGAGACAGAGGAAAGCAACGCGTAACATACTTGATGGCTGGCGGAACGGGGTTTGAGAGAAATATAAAAAGGACAGGAGGAGGTGGAGGGCCATAATTGCCTACGTAATGATGGGAAGTCACGCATTAAAGAACAAGAAGTATTTCTTTGTGCAAGAGATACTTTTTATACTGAGTTTCATTCTGTTGCTTTAACTGATTTTTTTTATTACTTAATGTTTTAAATTCACCATTCAGCAGTTCAAACTGGCGAACGTGCATTGGTACAGACGCGTGCGGACAAGTTTGTCAATACCAGTTACATCCAGATTTCCTTTGTTAGCTGTGGGAAAGCTTGATATGTCAAGATACGGTCTTCTCTGCAACTGGTCATAATCCAGGTCTTTGAAAGATACATCATACCAATAAAAGCAATGACAAAAACCAGCAGTTGGAAAGAGACGGGGTATTGCAAAGTCGGTCTCGTGGGCATTTTAATCCCAAAGTTGCTGTTTCTGAGCAGAGTTATTTTGTTACTTCCTGTCCCGTTCCCAATCTCTACCAAAATAACCCCGTAATTGCTAGGAGAGTAACCGGGTGTGTGTTTTCCCCAACCTAAACACACTCTGAACCGGTTTAACTAGGGTTGAGTGGCTTCAGCTTGTAAAAAGCAGACTTGCTACGGAATCAAACGCAGAAACACCAAGGCGTGATGAGTCTATAGCCCTTTACTTCAGAAGAGGTCTACAGGGTTACCATGCATATATATACATCCAAGTTAATTAAACCTTAACTTGACTAAGAACAAATGCTATCAAGTTTTCCAAATCTAAATATTCGAGTTACGGGAAATACGGAATTATATACGTTTTTCGTACAAAAATAATTTCTTTCACATTCTTCAGGATTCTTTATCACTAGCATCAGAAATAAATCGGATTACTGTAATCTTTTGATTATTCTGACCTCGAAGTTTCTTTTCGCGACCGCGAACCTCCGAAACATTTTAGGGTTGTAGGTGCGCAGCGTGGACTGCAGCTGTAGAATGTCTTGGGCAAGCTAACATGATGGGGCCCAAACCTATCCAGGCTAAAGTTTATTTTAATTAGCTTCTTATTCATTTGTCTTGCTTATGCTAGATTGGACGAATTGGGAGTCATTAAACTCTACGGAGTAGATCGTTTATTGCTACAAAGGAAACCATTTTTAGATGGATAAATCTATCTGAAAATAGTTTGTACCTTTCATCTAATTCTGACCCTTTTTAACAAGAAATACTTTAATAGCAAAAAGACTCATTTATTTTAAAAAAAAAGGCTGGTTTTACTTGCTACCAAGATACTTTCTTGTATGGAATATGCAACTCATAAGTTTTTGTATTTGGATTTTGTGCACAAAAGACTATTTGTTGTCATTAAAATATCGATAGATTAGTAAGTAAAAGCTTGACCCAAGAAACAGTCTAGTGTGTTCTCAATTAATCTGTGAAGAATCTACTTTGGATCAATAAATTAGCCCACTACTGGTTATAGGGAGAAATCTAAAGTGAATTCCGGATTTTTGTAAATCTGTAATTCATTTTTTTTTAATGCCCTGACCATTCAGGACGTAGGTGATTATGACTCTCCACAGATAACTTTGTCTTTCATATTTTCAGTTATTAACTGGGGCAAGAAATGTGTTTTAATTGTCACAAAAAGCGCTAATAATGGCTCTATTAATAATATTGAAGAAGGCATTCATCTTAAATCATTTCGCGATGCGATCTAGAAAAAATAATTCTTTTAAAGACAGGTTGAAGCTCGAATGATGGATAATTGCTAAACCTTGCAAAAGTTCAAAACTTATCTCATTATATAATGATTAAGTGAAAAAAAGCTAGACATTATATTCAAGTTTATTTTTATCCCTTTAAACGTTATTTTTAGTGGATACTCGTATTTAAGTAGACGCCCCGTTTACTTATTAAGCAGTATACTTATTAATTTACGTTTATCGACCTGAATTTTCGAGAAATCATATTAAAGAAAATTTGCGCTCTCGAACAGGAATCGAATCTGCGTCCCTCAAGATAGAGGGAGCTAGCTTTTAGCTTGGTACCCCTTAACGACTTGGCCACGAAGCGCAGTCGGTCAGTAGAGCCCAAATTTCGTGCTTTCAAGCAAATTTTCTTTTTGACCTAGAGCTGTTGGTTTTTTTAAAAAATTTCATTTCTGCACAGTTTCGTATCCAAACATAGACAAAGAGAATTTTAGAGTAGATGTTTTGTTAATCCGACAGTATTTATATAAAATTGATTACAGATGAGTATAATAATGGTTGTAATTTTTCTTTCAATGTTAAATCGGCCTGAGCATCATAGGTACAAAAAATATAAAGGCACCAAAAAATTTCTTATATATTATGGAGCGTATTAATAACAAGTAACACTACCCAAATCAAGACGCTTTTGCTAACAGTGTGACTATCGAAATAGAATACGTGGCTAGCAAATCCAAAAGAGCAGAACAAAAAGTGCAGTGGCAAAATTCTTTTTTTTCTTTTATAAAGAGACAGATGTCTGGCAAACTTTCCAGACTCGTTAATGCAAGAATTATTTTTCATTTGCGTGCACCCGAGGCTATCTGAACAAAAGCTACAGTGGAGATCAAATGCCGAAGTAGGTTTTCGGAATCTATATCTGTAAAAAGCTTTCGACAGAACGAAATGCACACATACTCGCATTACAGACGTATCTGCATACCCCAGTGACAATGGAATCACATGCAAGAATGAAGCACGGAAAAAGTAATCGATGCTCTTTGTGATATTTATATGTTATTTTTTTCTGAATTGTTATTAATATGTGTACTAAATAGCGTAAAACAAACTGGGTTACTCTTATGATTTGGTCGTTCTGACCGTCAAATTATTTTTACTTGCATTCGATATCAGTTTTCCAGCCGCTGCTCGGCTGCGCCAAATTCAATTTTGAATCGTGTCATAATTTGCTTTCGTACCGAAGATCTGAATTCGAGGGCACTTCCCCATTATACCTTAAGGTCATTAATGTCTCTCAAATATAGAAAGATTATTAAATAAGGAATATTCACAAGAAAAATTAGATTTAAATAATAAGTAGTTAGAATAATCTGGACCTATCATTAGGATTCATTATCAATAGCTTCAGAGACAAGATGACTAACCAACATTGAATAAACATAGCAAATATTTGATATGAGGTAAAAATAATGATCAGAGCGAGGTTCGAACGCGTAAATATTGTTTAGTGAAATTATCACACTAGACAATGGCCAACATTAATACACTTCATCAGGAGTTTGCCACTTATATATATATATATATATATATATATATATATATATATATATATATATATATATATATATATATATATATCGTGCATTTCGGCAGCAATCCTTCATTTATACATGCTTCATTAAAGACAACATGCTACTATGATTAAGCTTTTTATTTAATTTTTCGTGTTCGAACAAATGTATTCTTTTTGGGACACGGAGTGTGTAGAAACTTCCAAATGTTCTATAATTCCGAGCGCTTTCTGCTATACTTTTAGCAATTATCAAGGATGATTTTATTTTTTCAATTTAGTTGGGTGTGTGGGTCGTGTGTATGTTTTTTGTATGTTATAGAGATGTTTTATTTTCCACTTATCTGTCCATAGATCTCTTAGAATCCATTTAAACACATACACAAACTTACCAGACTGCATCCGAAACATACTAGTAGAAAATACATACATAATAGCCTCATACACATTTAAAAAAGATTAAAAATAATGGAAGCCTTAATAATAAAAAAAGAAAAAGCCAACATTTAATAATATTAAATACGACACAATGTGCTGTGTTCGGAAAATAAAACATCTCTATAACACACACACACACACACATATATATATATATATATATATATATATATATATATATATATATATATGTATGTATGTATGTATGTATGTATGTATGCATATATATATATAGCGTGAGAGGGAGCTGTTTTATTATAATTTAATATTTAGCAATAATAATGATAATAATAATAATAATCATAAAGAAAACCTTAAAGATTCATTTCGGTTATAATTTATTTTGTGAATATCTCTATATATTCACGAAATAAATTATACACACAGACACACGCAAACACATATATATGTAGTCGGAAAGAACCAAAATTCAAACTGCTACTCGAGTTTCACACTATGCTACCTGAAAATCGCCTGACAATCGTATTAGTGTGAAACTCGAGTAGCAGCCCGGAGTTTTTAGAATACTAAAGCTGGAAAATGTACTTATTCTGTCTTGGTAATATAACAATGTATATTACTGTTAATGTAGGTGTCGTTTGTTTTTGTTATTTTTCTTCTTAGTCTATGTTTTTTTGCCTAATGCTTCTATCGGTTTTTCTCTTGTTTTTGTAGTAATGATTGTTGTTTTTTACTTTTACTAGTTTTTTCTTTGATCACCTGTCAAGCTTTGTGCTGATTTTACCATTAATTTGGATTTCTGATATATATATATATATATATATATATATATATATGTTCAACGTGACATTTTTGAAACCCATCCAACCAGTTAGGTGCGAAATACTGTTAGATTATGTTAGATCCATTGTATATATATATATATATATATATATATATATATATATATAAGAAATTTCACAATCAATATAGTGAGTTATCTCTCTCTCTCCCCATCTCTCTCTCTCTCTCTCTCTCTCTATATATATATATATATATATATATATATATATATATATATATATATATATATATATATATATATACACGCAGAAGAATGAAAATAAACCACCTTAGACCAGTAAAAAGTGTATAAGAGAAAACCAAGGAATGAAACAGTCACTTGCTGATATATCCTGATATTGTTGGAAAGACCATACGAAACTCGGGATGTTGAATTTAACACCAGCTAAGTGTTAAATTTTATATTTGGTTTTATATATGTATATATATATATATGTATGTGTGTGTGTGTGTGTGTGTGTGTGTAATTTTTATTTTCAACTTGTATTTATAAATACAAGTAAAAATATTAGGTTTTTAAAAATGTTCATATTGTTTTTCGAAAAATATTTTTTCTTATGTGAATTTTTGCATACCCATCAACACACACATACTATACACACACATACTATATATATATATATATATATATATATATATATATATACACACACTATATATATATAGTAAATTTAACGTGGAGTTTTAAAGTATAAAAATAAATCAACCGATTTCGCTACCTTGGTTTCTAGCGGAATAAGCTGATCGCCTAATATATATATATATATATATATATATATATATATATATATATATATATATATATATATATATATATCGATATTTTAAATTCTTGAAATCCATCCGATCATATACATGTGAAATATTGCTAGATCCATTGACTATCATTTATGATAACTACTCAAGAGTGTGCAATTTGTGTCAGTTATTGAATGCTCGTTGTTGAGCAATGTGCTATAGGAGATATGAATCTAGTTTTTCGCGCCATGTGCTTCGCAAGAATACTTACTTCCGCTGAATAAAAGCCTCCATTCTTGATTCACTTAATAAGTCTTTGTCTGAAATATAAGCCAGGTGAAGTCACTCATATTTTCTGTATAGATAATCTGAAATTAATTCCATATAGAAGTCAGTACTCAGTCAAAGAAAAGTTGGTAGTTATAGTCCTTTATATTCAAATAAATTAGCATATATCCTGCAACTATCCAGATCTGAGGGTATAAAATATGTGTCAATATTTGTCGAATCAAAGCATATCTGAAGAAGATATCGGTTGAAATGTTATGATAAAAACAACAAAGATACGGATACTAGTCGCAATGAATTGTAGGGCTATATATATAATATTATTCTCTGACCCATGGGTGCTGGTTCTTCGTTAGCAACATTTAACATTATTTCATGAAGATTGCTTGAAAGGCGGGTTAAAAATGAAATAAAAAAAGTTAAATAAAGGCCAAGATGTGAAATTTATATAATTTTAAGAAATAAATTATGAAAAACAGAAATACAAATGAATAAAAACTATTCAGCGATAAAGGAGAGAAAACTGGGTGCGTAAACTTGTCTAATGTAAGCTCTCACATGTGATAAATTTCGCATGTTTGAAACCCTGAAGCCAAACCACACTCATTAACTTTTACTGTCCTTTTTTTCTTACTGTTATCCATCTGTTTTGCGTCGTTTCCACACTCAAATCTAGCAATGAATTTATGGTTTAAATTCTGAACATTTTTTTTTTATTAACAATTAGTATTAAACTCAGCATTTTAATTCGGTAGTACAGTAATTCATACAGAGTAAAGAATTTTAAAGCTGAAAATGTTTAAAAGTAACGTTTTGATAGTAATGAAAATAATGACTTCAGCTAACATATTTATCGTGCATTTGGTTAATGTATCTAACAGTATTTCATAACTAAGTGATCGGAAAAGTCTCTAGAAATTTCACGGGGAATATAAAGACTATTTTATGAATACATAGTGGACTCTCCCGACGATAATTTGATGTATGAGAACCTAACAGTCTAGCTGTTAGAATTGAACTGTTAGACTAGCCACTCATATCATTTGATTACAGTGGTGAAGGCGTGTGAAGAACCAGCCACACCTTTTACAAGGACTGATAATAAGGAACAAACAAACACACACACACACACACAAACACACATTACGCCATGACAATACTCCCCTTTCCCAGGGTTGAGCACTTTGCTAGAAAGGGGATTTCTCGGCTACTGCTGATTAATTTAAAATTCTCTTCACTATGAATTGACCTCTCTGGTAGTCGGTAATGATTATATCTCGTATATAGTGCGTTAAGAATTCACTTTATATACACACACACACATATATATATGTGTGTGTGTGTGTGTGTGTGTGTGTGTATGTATTATAACTCGTTTCACCTCAAGCAAGGCAATAAAGCTACTAAACCCCACAAGTTTTACTGTGTGTGAATATGAGAAAAAACATTATTAAAACAAAAGAACAGTAAATTAAAAAGACACAAGATAACGATCGGCATTGTATTTAAATTGTTGAAGATCAAAGATGTCTGGAAAGCAAAAAAACAAACAAACAAACAAAAAAACGAAATCGAGTTCCACGAGTGAGAATTGCGAGGGAAGAAATTGTTAACAAAGATCTTCTGGTTGCATCTAGCCATTTCAACTCTAAAAGGATGAAACATAGCGGCCAATCTAGTACTGTACGTAAATTTGTAGTCTAGATACCATAGAGAAAAATTCATCAGAACAGGTACTATGAAAATATTTATAGAAAAGTTACGGGGAAGCCCCATTAGAGCGGTGGGTGCCAGATCAGGGCCATTAACATTGCAGATTCTTCTTTGTATTTCATCAAAAATATCTAAACACATAGCAGAAGTATGAACAGATGTTAGACTTAGAAATGTGTGAGATAGATTCGAACAAGAAAAATTGCCTAGCACGATGCAGTAAACCAAATTTACTAGCAGTAAATCTAGGAATTGATATAATATAAAATTCCAATTCATGTCAGGAAAAAACGCTGATATATATATATATATATATATATATATATATATATATATATATATATATATATATATATCAGGTGGCCTGACGATTGCATCTAGCATGAAACAGACTGTCGCCTCTAAGTGTTGACTTCTATGTTCACTTATATATATATATATATATATATATATATATATATATATATATTATTCATTTTAGGATATTAAAACAAATACATGTTAAAAATCGCTACAAAATTACAATCATGTTTTAACATTACAAATGTGCCTCCCTGGGAAATGTTAAACTACTGGCGAGTGAACGATTAACATGTTTTTGTTTTAATATCCTAAATAAATAATCTTTAGCTTTACTCTGTATTGAGCCCTCTTTTAAATTAAATGTCACCTACAGTTGAATTATAGTCCATTTGTTCTCATTTCACCTGGATATATATATATATATATATATATATATATATATATATATATATATATATATATATATGAATGATGAATATCAATATTGTTTTGTTTTTGCTTGAGGGTTCACTATTTGCCCATAGCTGGATCCCTAACGGTTGCTACCATCCGGCTCACGGCGAACCTGGGAAGAACAGCATTTAAGAGGAGGTTCGACGCTCCTCACAACTTTCAATCTCCTGATGCGAGGCCTTGCTTCAAGATGTCATTTATCGTCATACGCAGGACTATGGTACTAGGTAGTAATGGTGTTTGGTACTAGGTAAAATCCAGAATTTCTAACTCCAATCAAACTCTTGATTTAAATGAGTTATTCTACACAACCATTCTACCTTTATATCATTTCCGTATTGTGTTAAAGCTTAGTATATATTAGTAAGTACACAACACAAATACACACGGATACATATGTATACAGTTTGTTATGAAACAATCCACTTATGTGAAACAAAACATTACAGGTAGTATTTCTTAAATAAATGCATCATCGATTTCATTCACCCATATAATTACATATATAAAAAATAGGATTTATTAAACAAATAGGTGAAGGACTTTCATTCACTCATAACGAGTAGGATTCATAAAAAAATGGGTCGACACTTTCATTCATCTTTATAATTGCATATATAAAGAGTAGGATTTATTAAGAAAATACGTCAACACTTTCATGTAACGAGCAGCAATTATATAAAAACACATCAAAAGTTACATTCATTCTAGTGGTTATTCAACAAGCACGAATTATTAAACAATTATGTTGATGTGTCAAAAGTTATGGGTATGGATCCTAGTATCATGTAGGGTCGCGTCTATTCAGTTGTATTTGATCTAGCGAGACTGGATTGCTAACCACTGCACCACGTCAAAGTGCCATATAGTGATTTTCTAAGCGTATCTTAGATGTGGCTCAAGGCGGAAAGTATGGGGCATCCAGTAAGTATCAAACTCAGTAGTCAGTCATTATTGTTATAGCGAGATACGCTTGTTAACCATTACGCCACATCATAGTGCCCAAGATATATGTATCTATAGAAGGGGACTGAGAATACCATAGGTAGAACATGTGAGCAACGAGGAAGTTTTAAGTAAAATGGAAACAAAAACATTATACATAGAATTAAACTATCTTGGATCTATAATGAGGAATTAGGTTTTGGAGAATTTGACACACACGGGACACACTGAAGGCAAGAGAATTGGCAGAGAAAAATGTTTAAATGGATAGTACATCAGGGACTGGGTGAGATAGTAAAAGAACAAACATTACTTAGAGCAAAGAAAGGAAAGAAGTTGTGGAGAGCTATGATAGCCAGCGTCCTGAAGTACATAAAAGAAGTTTTACGCTCTTTATCGTTGTTTCCTTTTAGTTCAGACATTTGTTTTTAACGGCATTATTTTATCTCATTAGTGTTCCTATTTTCTTTCTTTCTATAATATTGCCTTTTCGTTACTCGCTGGCGTCTTTCCATGACCATGAGTGGCAGGCATTGACATGAAAATGCGGATTTTTGTCTTGCTTAATTTCTCTTCTGACACCGCAAACTACATTCGCTTATCATGCATCAATCGGAATGTTTCCTCGTTCGTACGTATACGCGCTCGTACACACACAGACACACACACACGTACACACACTTGAGATATTTATATGAAGGCACAAGGATTCCAAAACACATAGAAAATCCATATTTGTAGAGAGAGGGAGTGAGATTTATGATGGTTAGCTTCCTACAAATGGCAAAGGGCAACTAGGGTTAGATTGGTGTAGAAAGATTGTACGGGAATATGTTTCCTACTGTAAAAAGCCTACCCACCACTTTGATAAGCAAAATTACGACTTTTTTTTACCTGGCCTCACATATCGGCCACAGGATTTCTGAAAGTCTTAACTATATCAATTACAAAGCCAGACCAATATACATATAAGGTTGGTGCAAAAATAATGACGTAATAATGTCGTATTTTGACGTTAAAAAATGCATCAAAAAACGACATTATTACGTCATTATTTTTGCACCAACCTTATATATATATATATATATATATATATATATATATGTGTGTGTGTGTGTGTGTGTGTTATATGGCTGTTCTTTCAGAGTACATCTGTTAGAGTGCCTAGTAAATCTCTGCTGCAGACGCCTGCTCAAGCGCATTTGTGTTCCCTTTGGTTTATAATGCAACTATGCAGAGTTTTTGGTTTTCAGGTGCTTCCCAAAAGTGATGCACGATGGAATCGTATCCCTTCGTCGATATTATCAAGAAGTCGCCTTGACAAATCAGACGTAACGAGATTCGAACTTGGGTTTCATAGTCGGAAGGTTAATGTTCAAAACACTCGGTTACTTATCCATAATATCTATCTATCTATCTATCTATCTATCTATCTATCTATCTATCTATCTATCTATCTATCTATCTATCTAATGTTTTTTGGCTACAATCCCTCTTTTATACAAGTTTAATTAAAGGTACTGCGATTAAGTTTTTATTCAATTATTTATGGTTTTTTTTTTTTTAATTATTTCAGGACAGAAAATGTGTAAAAACTGACCCTAATGTTCTATATATTCGAGCGCATTTCGAGTATTCTATTAGCCATTATCAAGATTAAAAAAAAAAATTTAGCTTAACATGTAGATTTTTTTTGTAAATGCATATGTATAGTGATGGGCAGAGAGAAACGATCGTTAGATCTGACGTGCCTTAAACGACTCGGCTAAGAAGAAGCTTTACCGACCAAGTAAATTTTGAGCAGTGCCTTCAAGCAACACCCTTTTCGTCATAGATTTCTTGAAATTATCATATCTACTCAATTCCGTATCCAAACGTAAACAACGTCATTTTCTAAAGAGGTAATCGATTTTTCATTTATTAACCCGTTTAAAGATAATTTATTAAAGATTCGAATCTTGATGGAGAGCCCATATTTTTCTTTAATAAGATTTCTCGAATATCCAGGCCGGTTGACAAAATAAATAAATGTCAGTTATATGCCGTGCTTGTGCGTGTGAGTGTGTGTGTGTATGCTGGTATTAAGTTCCTGCAATGGAGTTCTGCGTAGAAGCACACGAAGCATTCAGAAAGTTCTGGGACTAAGCTTTCCTGGCAGTGTAACACACATGTCTGACAAGGCAGATTTTTTTTCCGTAGTAGGTTGCCATTTCTTTCTGCGGTAGATCAGTTGCCATCTAAGGCTATAGGACCCAGTCTGTCCTGCTATTTAACCATAGCTGGTGGGGAGAAGATGTAATGGATTTGACTGGAATTCGAACTCGACTCTTCGATTCCGCAATCTGAGCCGCTTACTCCACTGTGCCGTCTTCAAATAAATGTACTATTATTAAAAGTTTGAATTTAAAATATGCACTCAGTAATACGATGTATTATCGAAAAATTCCACGATGTTGTGATTGTAGCTTTCAACGGAAATTGGAGTGAAACTAAAGTTCATTGCTACCTAGCCAATTCAGTCTGTCTACCAATAAGCTTCGCATTATCTATTGATGCTCATTTATTGCCGAACTTGAGGTCGAATACGGGGTTTTTGAGTCGTAGGCCTGTTTCAAGGCCAATCCGGTGTCGGTTCAGGTTAGTGAGACGTTCAGACCAACTAATCACCAATAAAACACTGGAAAATATAGTAAAACATTTGTGTTCTCATACATGAAAATCGCCACCGAATAGTCGTACTGATCTCTCAATGAGTGGCACCAGAGTCTGCTAGGAGAGCTTAGTCCCAGAACTTTCTGAATGCTTCGCGTGTTTTTACGCAGAAATCCATGCAGGAACTTAACACCAGCACACATACACACACATACACACACACATACACAAATAAAAAACCCAAACAAACAAGCATAAAAAGTAGATATATTATTTTAGAGTTCGCAGCGCCATCATTTGCATAACATTTGGGGACTCTTAGAAAGGTCTTTGAAGTTTATTTGGCTCTTTCCCGTTTGGGTAATTAATCAAAGGTAATACGTCATTTTGAAATAGGTTCCATATGCATTTATGAAAAGGAACATCAGTCACCGGTTAAACGCTTATTTTTCTTTTTTTTTCGCGATGTCATTTTTGTATAAGATAATCACAGGCGATGAAAAATGGATTTATTACGAGAATAAAAAACAAACAAACAAAATCTTGGTTAGATCAAGATTAGCCTTCAGCATATCAAAATAAGCGGAATCTTTTTGGGGAAAAATGCTCATCGTGTTTGTTGGAAAAGTTTTTGTTGTGAATTACTCCCACTTAAGCAAAGTTTTAATGTATAACCCTACGTTGAGCAATTGGCACGTTTGAATGAAACATTGCAACATAAAAGCTGCTTATCTGGCTCAGGAAACCAGTGATTTTGTTGCATGCCAATACTCGTCCTAATGCTGTAAACGTAACACAGCTAACGATCATGTAGCTAGCATAGGAAGATCATCTGCTTGCAGTGGATTCCTCGATTTGTTGCCTTCACAAAATTCCTTGTTTGAATCTTTGAATTCTTTGTTTTGATGCCATATTATTCTTTTTGGAATTCATGATTTTTTCTTCAGCTCTTCGTACTCGATACATCAGTCGGTTTTGTAGCAAAAACTGTTATATCATCCTTAATGCCATGGTTTGAATTCTGTAAGTCACTTTTTTCCGGAAGTACCAGATTTGTTTTCATGTCTGCCAAATATAGAAAATGGTCATGAAATCCAGTTTACTGCTTTTCTTGTGTTTCACTACAGCATCTGATAAGCCTTTTCTGTATTCATCGCCTCACCACCTGTGTGCATAAACGCGATGATAGATCAGCAGCACTGTAAACGCATATCTAACATTTATTTCTTTTTTCTTTTTTAGTGGACTTTGAAGTCAACACCCAGCGGTAACAGTCTGTTTCAATCTTAAACGCCATCGTCAGATCATGTGAGTTGTGTTTTGGCTCGATTATTTATATATGCTGGTCAGTGATGCATTATGGGTAGGTCAGTTTTATTATTCTTACGGTTATTTTAGCGGTCGGTAACGGTTATTTTTCGAATTATTCTTGGGGCTATAGAGTGGAAGTAATTGTGGATCCGAATTAGTTTTGTGGCTATTTTGTAGTTTTATTTGGTAACTTTTTTTACTCATTATTCATTATTGATTATTTTATTTGTTCTTGGTTATTATTATTACGCTTACAAGTATTTATGTATGAATTCGTAGTTTATTTATTTATCATTTATTTATTTGGATTCATTTCTTTTATTTATTTATTTATTTTTATTTATTTTTTCCTTTTTAGATTTCTATTTTTAATTAACTTAGGAAAAAATCATACAAATGAATACAATATGGGAACCAGTAATAAGGAGTGCCAGAGAAAAGCGATAATAAGAACAAAAATTGCAATATGAGCTCTGGTAAACACATGATTGATAACAGCAAAAATTGCAATATGAGCACTGCTAAAAAAATGGTTGCTGAAAACATTAGGTTTATAATACCCAGAAATTCATGCACACCTCAAGGACACATGGCACAGTGGATAAAGATAACTGATAACTGGCATCCATTAAACATGGCAAGTGGAACTAGAACAGTCTACCCCAGTGAGCGAAATAAAGGATTCAGTTCGACATTCCAACCACCTGAAGAAGGCCGGAGCGTACAACGTTGTAATAAATATGGCGACAAAGATGAGGACAATAACCCGAATAATGCAAATAGAGTACATTATACCTCATCTCAGAAATATAGCAGATATAAAAAAAATCTGTTTTCACGTCTTCATTTTGGGTTGGGTACTGATCGTTTATTTAATAATTTGCGCGGTCTGTATTCTGAAACAGACTGTCGCCTCTGGGCATTGACTTCAATGTCTACTTTTATATTTACATAGGCTCTATACCTGATATTGAGCACTTTAACACATAAATATAGTATACCTTAAAACTATATTTTTATCATATATATATATATATATATACGCACAAATCTCTCTCTCTCTCTCTCTCTCTCTATATATATATATATATATATATATATATATATATATATATATATATATATTCCTTACTATCTTTAAATTTTTTCCTAAAAAAATGATCTTTAGTTACTGAAATGCTGACTTTTGCTTTTGGTAAAACTTTCAGAATGCCCTCGAATGAATAATAATAATAATAATAATAATAATAATAATAATAATAATAATAATAATAATAATAATAAATCATTCGATGAGTGGTTACAAAATTACGAAACTCTGAGTTCATCTTCAATATGTATTGAATATTTTAGCATCTAATTTACTACTACTATTTCTACTACTACTACTACTACTACTACTACTACTACTACTACTAATAATAATAATAATAAAATATCTGTGTATGTATGTGTATGTTGAATTCTACGAAATGAGTATCTAGTCTCGCGAAAGCTTATACACTGATCACTCCTCAAATGGTTCTAATTGAACAAAGTAAGCATGTGTTTGTCTCCCTGGCTTGAAACCTGCTTCCACTGGACTCTTTTAGCACACTCAACCTTATGGTAAAATGTGTCCAAAAATGTGTCTAAAACTTAGAGACAGAAGATTTAAATTCAGGAGAACTTATGCTAGAAGATGTCCGATGAGTGAATATTTTTGAATATCTACTACATATGAGTATTCGCATACTCCATCCTGGTCAAAATTTGGCATCGTTCTTCAAGGTTTGAAATTTTATTTTTAATCAATGGATATATATATATATATATATATGCATGTACTTAGGTGGTTAATGGAATTACAAAATTGAAAAAAAAATCTAAGTACTTCGTTTCGTTCGTTTCTAGAAGTAACTTCAAACTAATAACAATTTTATCGATGGAATCAGTCTCTCTCTCTACCTCCCCCCTCTCTCTCTCATATATATATATATATATATATAATTGTGTATTTGGGCAGCATTCCCTGTTTTATAAAAGTTGCATTATAAACGACTGACAAGGTATTGCAGTTACTTTTCTCGTTACATTACACGGCAGTCAACAAGGAAAGTAAGAGCAGTACCTTATCAACCGTTTTTAATGAAACTTGTATAAAAGAGGGATTGCTGCCTAAATACACAAATTATTAAATTACATGACCCAGCACCCAATAAAGAAAGTAACCGCAGTACCTTTTATGTTTTTAAATATCATGTTTTGCATATTCCAGAACAAATGAGAGTCGATATTATAAGATTATGTGCTCATCTGGATGAATGTTAAACGTATATTTGACTCTAGACCAGCGCCCGGGTTTCTTTTCGACTTGGATATCCATTTTAGCTATTTAGATAAATAAATAAAAATCAAGACTAATATATCTGCATATTTTTAAGAACAGTAATACATACAATATCGTAGAGACGGAATAGCAGCTTACTGCGGGAAAATCTTCTACCTTGTTAGTCATGAATCAAAAGAGACGTGATCGCCTAAGCATGTATCAAGTATGGCACTTAACTGAGTTACAGAATACATACAAGAAAACATTAATTTAACCTTTTATTTTAAATAATGCAGCTTATGCATCCTCATTAAATAACAACAAACAAAAAACGCGTTTTCCTTTTTACCCGGGTCAGTTATCTCATCCCAACTCTTTGTTGGAAGGGGAGATAACTCGTTTTTGTCAAATAGATATTTTTCATTAAATTTAATATGATGAACTGTTGTTGTTGTTATTATTATTATTATTATTATTATTATTATTATTATTTTTTTTTTTTTTTTTTTTTTTAAAGCTAAAGTAAATTTTGACGGATTTAAGTATTATAAATAATTCATTATTATAAATTATGATAAAAAGTTATCGTGTCATTATTATTAATAATAATAATGTTTTATTTTTTTTATATGCGAGGAACAATTTTTATTCAAGCATTTTAAAAGAATAAGAAAGTATCAAAAATTAATTAATTATTAAAAGAATAAGAAAGTATCAAAAATTAATTAATTATTAAAAGAATAAGAAAGTATCAAAAATTAATTAATTATTAAAAGAATAAGAAAGTATCAAAAATTAATAATAATGATTTATAATACTTAAACAGTGAAGAGAAAAAAAAACATTGAAGTACTTGTAAAATCTGACATATAATCGTCAAGACTAGACGAAATTGTAACAATTGTAACGATTTCGGGATCGATAAAATTCTTTTTCTATGTGCTGTGTCTCTTCAGGACGTGGACAATCATGGCTCTCCACAACTTCCTGTTCTTTGTAGCTCTGAGTAAGATTTGTCTTCTTTCTAGCACTCCTGGTCCCTGTCCAGTTTATCATGTACACACGCTCGGTAGCTTATTTGCCACTTTCCTTTGCCCTTCTTGCCTTCAGTATGTCCTGTGAGTCCTCTTTCTTCCTTATATACCCTAGAGATTTCAATTGTCTTTTTCTGATTCTAAGTATGAGTGATCTTTTTGCTTACACTGCCCTTAAAACTTCGTTGTTATTCACATGATCAGTCTATGGTATTCTCATCATCCTTCTTTAGAATTACATTTCTGTTGCATCAAGTCTTTTCTTCATCTTTGATGGCATTGTCCAAAACTCCTTGACATTGGAATGGACTGGTATTGTATAACAGGACAGCGCTCTCGTCTTTGTTTCTAACGAGATTTTCCTGTGTCTTAATACTTTGCTTAAATTTTGGAAGGCAAATGTCGGTATTCCAATGCGCTTAAGAATTTGTGTAAATGGTGGTGGGGCAGAGAAGGATATTAAAGAGTCAAAAGACTGCTTACAAGGGGCAGGAAGAAGGAGAATACTTAAAAATAAAACAAGAATCAGTTAATTATAGTTTATTTCACTTGAAATGATTTCCAATGAAAGAGATATTACCAGGAACAATAGAATTCTTGTCAATGAATTTTTTAGTTTTGAATCTTATGATTGATTGATTGATTGATTGCTTCATTTTCTATGACACATCAACCAGATGTTATTTAAAGCCAGAAAATATTTAATCAATAAAAAGATTGTCGAGCATCTGGACAGGAACAACCAAGTCAGACCTTCCCGGCTAGGACCCAACATGTCATTTACATAGTAGTAAACCACTCACATTCCCTCCGTATTCCGTCGGTGAGAAGTAAGTTCTATTCAAACAGCTTCTTTCCACGAACCACTATCCTATGGAACAGATTCCCCAGAGGATGTTTCCCCGATCACTACAATCTTAACTTGGTCAAGTCTCGAGTCAACCATTATCTTCCCCTCCTATCCATATAAATTACCCTTTATCGTAACTCTCTACTTTGAGTGACCCCCGGTCCCAGTACAGAATGAATCTTACTATAATTAAAAAAGAAAAAAAATGAGATAATAATGATTTAGTGATATAAGTTACTAATTAAACCGTAGCTAGGGAGAGAAGTAGAGTCATACCTTTCGTAAGTTAATATAACGAATTCAACTGGAATTGGAACTCTGCTCCCCGATTAACAATTCCGAGCCATTATCCATTACACCACCCGCACATCGAAGATTACAATATCTGGTATTTCCAAACGGTCACCAGTTTAGGTACTGACCAGGTACAACGTTGCTTAACTTTGGTTATCATACGGGAACCACTTTTTCGACATGTGGCCGTAAGCCTCTTGAATCTTATGCAAAATTGTTTCAATGTTCGTGGCTTTTATTTTAATACAGGAAATGGAATATTACTATTATATCTGGGCTACAGCTTCCCAGTCCTCACTTGCCTTTTCTTGATAGAGTTCAAAAGGGTTTGCCTGGTCTTGTGGGTGATGAATTATTATTCGTCTTACAACTCCTTTCCCACAGAGGTAACGTCGCGAGCCTCCGCTGCTCTATCGCTATTTCTATGGCATGTGTTCTGAAGAGCTACATTCCCTCGTCCCACTAGCAATAACTGGGACTTGCCATGTCACGTACACAAGGGCGAATCATCACCATCCCTTTCGTATTCCATTAATAAGAAGTAAATTTGCCCCAAGACAGCTTCTTTCCAAGAATTGCTGCTTTGTGGAACAGGCTCCCGACATGATTTTTCCGCAATCATTACAATCTTCACCTCTTCAACTCTAGGCTTAACCTATATATTTCCTGCATAACCATATGGACCGCACTTCTTGCATTTTCTTACGCTCATGCAAGTCCGCACAATGAGCCTCTACCTTGTGTAGTTCTTGAGTTTTGTATTGGGTGAATATTAGTACACACAAAAAAAAAAAGGAAGTGAGGGTTTTGGTCAGATAAATTTACGCGATACTTTGACTTGATAAAGATCATAAGCTAAATATTTTGCTCACACAATCCAAGAATTGACATTATACTGAATGCAATTAAAAAAATAATTTTATTATTATCCCAAATTGATTTGCAAGCATCAAATATCAGAAAGCGAAGAGAAATCAACCGTTTTAATTTCAGTCGTCTTTACATGGTTGGTCCTCCGAGACTAAACATTTACGAGTTCTTTTCATATATTTTTCAATTTTGAACCCACAATTCTTTATCAGCTACATCTCCTATTTACAACTCAAGGGGGTACTGAAAATAGGGATAGGATTAATTTAAGAAATTTCAGCGTCGAATAGGGAACACTAAATTTGCTTTTTCTTTTCGAAAATCTGTAGATATTTTACTGAACTTACGTTGACTATGCCTTACTGCAAATAACTTTTACTACAAATAACATAAGTTTTCGAAGCAAGGGAAAATGTAGTTTAGTTGTTTTTGATGTCTTTCACAAGCAATGTTAATTTGCGCTCAAATGTTAAAACATTCTAACAACTGATCGATGTGTTTTGCTTTTCCTTGAAGATATTCGCTAAGCTAGTTAAAATGACTTGTCAACGATGAAATATAACTTTTTTCAGCGAATCAGGATCTCGCTCAGAACAGATATTGTTATTGCTACAAAAAGTTCATAAGAATTGTTTTATGTGTTCTATGCAAGCTGTAAATCTTTCAGAACATAATCTATAAAAAGCTATCGGACATTATTATGTAGCGATACATCTAATACAGCCAGTTTCTTCTCGTAATGCACAGTATTGTCAGTGATTTAGACCTCTTGTCATTGTCAAGTTTACGCTTTTTATAACGAGATTCATAACTTACAAGCACTCAGGAGGAAAGGTTAGAGCTCTGCGGGATTCTAGCTGCTACAGTGAAAAGAAGCAATTTTAGACTAAGTGAATACAACAGTTGGAACACAAATCTCTTCTTCAAACTTATACTTCGTACTCCGCCTCGTACCCCTTCAGGACGTAGGCGATCATCGACATCCACGTCTTCCTGTCCTTTGCAGCTCTTAATAAGTTTGTCTTTTTGCTATTTCTCCCAAACCATGTTCTGCCATCCATTTGCTCAAGATTATCAAGTATGTTACACGTTGCTTTCCTCTGTCCCTTTCCCCCCTCAGTCTGTCCAGTGAGTATAAGGTTTTCCAAGTCTTCCTTTCTCATTACGTGCCCCAGAAATCTTAATTGTCTTTCCTTTTTGTTTCCTTTTTGTTTCCATTCTCAAGCAAAACATTGTTGTTGCTCACGTATTCAGCCCATGGTATCCTCGGCATCTTTCTGTAAGACCACATTTCTGTTGCTTCGCATCTTTCTGTAAGACCACATTTCTGTTGCTTCAAGCTTTTCTTCATCTTTGATGAGGTTGTCCAGCATTTGTAACAAAAGTTCAGTACTCTTGTCTTTGTTTCTAACGAAATTTTTCTGTCCTTTAATACTCCCACCCGTACCTCATCGAAAATGTTTGGGGCTTCGTCGAAAGTCTCCTTCTATTCAGTTGCAATTTTTATTTACTTCTTTCCAAAATTTTGAAAGCAAGTGTTTGTGAATGTACGACCCCTGATATTAAGTATAAGTTTCCATTTTGTTTCCATTCTCTCCAAAACCTCGTTGTTGCTCACATGTTCGGCACATGGTAGCCTCAGCATCTTTATGTTGCTACTGAAACCAAAATTTTAGTGAAAATCACTTTCTTTTTAAAAAAAAATTAATAACAGCCTGACAAATATCTTCGCCTCTTAATTGTCCACGAAGTGGTATTAATTCAAATCTTCCTGGTGTAGTTTAGAATTAATATATCTACGTAACAGGGCAATCAGTCCAATATCACTTACATCACATGATTAATCACAGTCAATTGGATATCTTGAAGCAGAATTAATGTCTTTGATTTGATATTTTTTATATAAATAGCCATCCTTTATCGTTCTTGCTGAGAGAAATTTCTTTGATCTTATTAACTACATCATTTTTATTGTAAAATGTAGGAAAATAAATGCTTAATTGTTTAAAAAAACATCATCTTTCTTATCTTCTACATCGGTAAAGTGTCTTTCTAGACTTACAATTTCCTTCGAAACAATAACATTAGAAAAAAAAAAAAAAATTAGTCGATTTTGAACGTTTAAAATATTTGCTAAAATTACCTCCATATTTTTAGATATTTTTTCTAGTTAAAGGTCCGTTCTTTTGAGTTTTTTTACCAGTTGAATATTTTTCAGTAAAAGACGAATGTCTATTCATAAAATGCTGTTTTAGGTTGATTTTATTATTGATATCAAACATTTAACATTAGATTAAACACAGTGATATTCCAACAGAATCTTAAACGAAAGAATAAATTTCCGTGAAAACTCTGTCGAAGTGACGGTTTTCATCACCAACCTTCTTTTTTTCAGATTCAACCAAATCACTGAAATTGGTTCGTTTTTTAGAGTACAGTTTTTTTCAACAAAGCGGGAGTGAAAAGGAAAAAAGAATTAAAAAAAAAAAAAACAGCCACAAAAACGAATTATAAAAATCTTTGGCGAAACCGAGTCGGCAAGGAAACGAATCTATGCTTGTTTATTCAATTACTAATTATTACCAAAGTGTAGGAAAGAAAGGAGAAAGGACTAAACGTCAATAACAAGAAGACAGAATGCATAGCAAAAAGAACAGCCCAACATGCAAATTACAAACTGAGGATACCAGAATCAAACAAGCACAAGAATTTAGATTGCGACACCGAAATCCGAAGGCGCATTGGGATAGCGAAGGATCCCTTCCAAAAGCTAAGCAAAGTATTAAGAAACAGACAAATTTCGTTAGAAACAAATAAAGAGTACCGAGCTGTTACGTAATATCAGTTCTCCTATATGTCAGTGAATGCTGAAAATATTCTCAGTGATGAAGAAGAGATGAAGCAATGAACTGTTATGTAATTTCAGTCGCCCGATATGACAGTGAATGTTGGACAATCTTCTCACAGGTGAAGAAGAGACTTGAAGCCACAGAGAAAATGAAACATGCAGGACACTTAGAATTAGAAAGAGACAATTGAAATTTCTGCGGAACATAAGAAGAGAAATCTTGGAAAATTCGACACCCATAGAACATACTGAAGGCAAGAGGGACACAGGAAAACACCGCATAGCCTAATCTTGTGTAAATTAATGGCAGAACAGGGTTTAGGGGAGAGAAAAAATTGCCAAGAGCTACAAAAGACAGTAAATTGTGGGGAGTCCTGATCGCCAACGTCTTGATGGGACAGGATACATAGAATAAGCGTAGAAGATTGCCAATCTTTAGAGACTGCCAGAAATTAGATTTTTATAGGAACAAAAGACAATTATCGGATGCAAAATACGCTGCTGAAGATAATTTATTTGCTTTCTCATGATTCTAAACGTAAGAATGACTTATAATTCAAGCAAACTATAAAACTCTATGTAAACACATCTTTTATTTTGAATCATATCCATATCAAGACAGATACTTAGAAATTCTCTAAAAGTCAATGGTAGCTTCAGTAAGTAATTATATTTCAGAGTCCCTAATAGTAATATAGTAATTATATTTTAGAGTCCCTAATTAAAACCCACTCAAGATTGACTGAAGAGCCACATACGGTCCCGAAGCTGCAAGTTCCTTAGACTACTCTAGTTTTTAAAATTATTATCAGTTTATTTGATTTATATATAATATTGAATATTGCTTTATAATTATTAGAAATCATTTTAACGACTTTTCGAAGTTTTAGCATAGAAAGTAGAACTATTAACATGAAAAGTAATGGCGTTTTCTTGGGGGTTTGAAAGAAGAAAAAGTGCTGAAATTTATAATCCGTACATTTTATGTTATAGATAAATTACTGTTTTGATTTACATATTTAAGAGCACAATGTCGTTTCACAGCTCAATTCGGAATTCACTATCCAGACCATTTACTAGATTAATCTTAATATTTTATGTGACGGGTATTCCAGAATGTTCGCGATCATGGCCCTCAACAACTTCCTATCCTTCGTAAGTCTAAGTAAATTTTGTCTCACCCCGTCCCTGTTCTGCCATCCCTTTACAAAAACTCGTTAGATAGGTTACTCGACGTTTCCTGCTGCACCTCTTGCCTTTAGAATGTCGTTTGAGTACCAAATTCATCAAGCTTTCTTTGCTCATTCAATTCAAGAGATTTTAACTGCCACTTTCGAATGTTTAGTATAAGTCTCCTTTTTGTTTCTACTTTCCTTAAAACTTATTCGTTGCTCATATGCTCCCTCTAAGATATCCTCATCATCCGTCTGTAGAGCCTGTTGCCTAATGTCTCAGCTTCATTTAAGGAAATTGTCCAGCATTTACTCTCATATAGTAGGACCGAGTGTAGCATATCAGTTCAGCATTCTTTTTTTGTTTGTTTCTAACAAATTTTGGTGTTTCTTAATGATTTGTTTAGCTTTTGGGAGGTAACTTTCGCTACTTTCGCTACAAATTCGGATTTCTATGTCACATCTTCCGTCATCTGTGAAATTTGACTGATAATTCCAGAGAGTGAAATGACTGTACTTGTTTGATTTTGATGTCACTCATTCGTAAACAAACCAGAATTATTTCTAGTATAGTGACACAAGGCCGAAAGTATTGGACACCCAGTGAGGATCGAACTCACGACTCAGTTGTAATTGTTCTAGCGAGACAAGCTTACTAACCATTACACCGCCTCGAGGTGCCCAAATTACTTCCAGTATAATGATAATTCCCCATCAACTATCGTTCCTTGAGAGAATATCGGGCCTCAAACTCTTGACCGAAAATGGACTACTGTTGTCATATTTGGGCGGGAGCTGCTCACTCGTTACTTTCCAGTTTTGATAGTTCAAAAGCGTCTCCGAGTCCTTTTGGATGACGCATTATTTTTCATCCTCCAGCCTCTCTCTCACGTACGGTATATGGCGAGACAGTCATTGCTCTATCGCTAATTCCATGGAAAGTGCTCGGACGAGCAATATTCCATTGTTCCGTCAGGTCAGACCTTCACAGATATTCCATCTGTGAGAATATACTCCATTGGTGAGAAATTCCACTCGAACAGCTTCTTCCCGTGAATCGCTGCTTTGTGGAACAGACTCCTAAGAGGATGTTTTCCCGATCATTATAATGTTAACGTTAAAAGTCTAGCGTTAACTGTTTTTCCCCTCCTATCTGTAGATGCTACTGCGTAACGTAACTCTCTAACTTGAGTGGCCTCCCGGCCTTGTGTAGTGTGAACATTACAGTAAAAAAAAATCTAAAATATACAAAGATTCAGCATACTATAATTCGATCTCACAGAATTCCGTAGACCATTCAATGACCTTGGCTTGGCATCTCAAACGAAATTTTATGGACATATTTTACATTTAATGCCGGCTCGTTGCTAACTGTGGAAGCCGATATGGGACAAGCAAATTCTGCAATAATGTTTGCGGTGGAAAGTCTACGGAGGATTGCTGAAGTTAGCATTTGTTTGTACATTGATATTTCTTTTCTTTTCAACGTTGGTTGTGTAGAGGGGAAGTCTGCAAAACAACTTGTATATCCAACGGTCGATACCACAAGATATAAGCATTTTCTTCAAAGTATTTTCGCTTATCTTCTGTGGCACCGCTCCATCTACAGCAGCCTTCAAAGGACGAAGAAGGTATAAAAATGCTCAACGGTTTAGGATGGAGTTTTTGTTGGTAAGTAGCTCTGTAAAAATGTAATCTTACACCACTAATCATTTTGGATTTTGTAGAGAATACACTTGAACGTAATGTTCCAAGAAAGCCTCCATTTTATTCATTCAAACCCATTAATGTCCACCGTAAATCATTGTATTCATTATTAAAATTAAAAATCCGTTATTGATTAAAGGTTTCTAAAAACTCTGATAGAAAATTATATTTTATAAGTAATCCTGCTTGGTTTTTTGAACAGGAGTAGAGGTTTATCTCTTGTTACTTTTTGTGATTAGGTTTCTGGTTCCTTCTAAAGTTGTTTCACTCTTTTCCAATACCAGTAGCCCCTTGCATCTTAGTGGCATTATCGCCTTGCTTGGGATGAAGTGTCTTAAAAAATTCGCGAATAATTATAATTTTATAAAAATCAGATTTTAATTATAGTTTTATAAAAAAACGGTTTTAATTATAATTTCATAAAAAAATGGTTTTTAATATAATTTTACAAAAATTTGGTTTTAATTATAGTTTTATAAAAATCGGATTTTAATTATAATTAAAAAAAACGGTTTTAATTATTATTTTATAAAAATTCGGTTTTAATTAAAATTTTACAAAATCCAGTTTTTATTATAACTTTACAAAATCTAGTTTTAATCATAGTTTTATAAAAATCTGGTTTTAATTGTAATTTTATAAAGATCCGGTTTTAATTATAAGCTTTTACATATAAACTATTAAGGCTCTTCGTCCCATTTTAGGAATGGTACGCATTTGAATGTATTCCTATGTTTTATAGATTATGCAATAGCGTTCGATAAAGTACTAAGCAGAGAACCGGTTTAGCTACTATGTAAGTATGAATTATTTGGGCAAGATATTAGAATAACCCAGAACTTATACTGGAAGTAAACGACTTGCATTTGGATAGAAATTAAATTCAGTGAAAACACAAATATAGAAAGGGGCATAACACAAGGATATGTCTTTTCACCAAATCTATTCAACCTATACAGTGAGGTGACCCTGAGAGAATTATAAGTCCTACTTGGATTTATTATTGGCGGACCCGATGTCAACAACATAAGATAGACCGATGAGACAGTTTTGATAGCAGACACAGAAAGGAAACTGCAGGAACTCCGAGAGAATGTAGTAAAAGAAAGCGAAAAAAAAAAAAGGTTCTAAACATTAATTGTAAGAAGACAGCAAGAAGAACAATTCAAGATACGAAATATAAATTTCACACACCAAAATAAATCAAATGGCAAAATTAAATTATCTAGGAAGCAATTTAACAGAGTAAGGAAAATGTGATCCCGAATATGCCTTCCAAAAGCTAAGCAAAGTATTAAGTTTCGTTAGAAACAAAGAAAAGAGTACTGAAATGTTATTTAATGTCGGTCCACATATATGGCAGTAAATGCTGGACAATCTTCTCACAGATGAAGAAGACACTGAAATGTCGTTATACAAATTGAGACTGAGAATGTCACGGGATAAACATGTGAGTAATGAGGAAGCTTTAAGGATAATTGAAGCTTGATTGACTGATTTGTTTTTTACGGCTTATCAACCTTTTACAAGCTATTTGAAGCCATCAAAATATTTTAGATTGTAAGAATTGTTTTTGATAATTATTCACTGACGCAGTTCCTACTAATTAACCCATAGCTGGATGGAGAACCTTTCCCAACGGTATTTGCACATAAGTGATAGTAATTGACCCGACTGAAATTAACAATTCCACGTCATTAATTATTACATCATCCACACATATAGGTTTACAGCACCTGGTATTCCTAAGCTGTACCCATCTAAGAACTGGCCAGGCTTGACGTTGTTTAAATCCGGTGATCGTCAGAGAACTGGTGTTTCAATGTGATGCGGCTGTAAGCCACCTAACTACTGATATTGTTTGTATTTTTGATTATATTTTTACTGTTTAATTTTGTTTCTAATATATTTTTATTCTTTTATTTCCTTGTTTGAGGGAATTTTTTTAACCTCCTTGTCTGAACTCTCTTTGTATTTAGCATGTTTCTTGAAATCGTTTTCTATCCGCATGCAGGTTGCTTGTTCCCATTAGAGGTTATATATTAGTTCTCATGTTATATGCATGAAAGAAATTTTAGCATCATGTGTAAAAAATGACTCGACTTAGGCACAGTTTAAAGGCTTTGTAACATCTCAGCAACTAGACTGAAGCAGATTTTATCGACAGTTTGGTTACTTTCCTTTTTAGGATTTCTGTTTTGTGTCGGTAAAATATTCGTTCCGTTTGATAGACAAGGATTTTCGATTTCTCTATGTTCAGTAGAATGTTGTTAGGTTTCATCACAAAAAAAACTAATATCTTTGTTTTTAATTATTTCAAAAATTCTGTAAAAACTTATAGATATACATTTTATTTTTTACATATGTAGATATCTGGAGTGAGTGTATGTGGGTGTGTGTGAGAGGGAGAGAGAGAGACAGGCAGAGAGGGAGAGAGAACTATGCACTAATAAAAAGAAATATATAGATAGAAAGATAAACCGATAGATTGGTGGCTGTGTGGATTTAATATATATAATATATAAAATGAAATGTTGTTTCTTCTTTTATGTGATCTTGAAGTTTGTGTGATCCGTCATTAGAGTTAAACAGCATTCTTCAGCAGACATTATCATTTAAGCGCTGTAAAACTGACTTCAGAAACACTTGGCTCATTCCATTGGCTAACACAATCGCACGATTTAAACCATTTTCTAGATGGGTTATGTTGCAGACCTCACTAAATCCTCTGTAGTCGCACAGAACAAGTAGAACTCGGTTATAGTCAGACGTGGAAAGTGAATGGATATTCTCTAGCATGTGAAGAGAAAAACTACAGGCTATTAAGTTACTGCATCCAATTTTGTGGTAGTTTGTAGTTTGGTTATATATATATATATATATATATATATATATATATATATATATATATATGCATGTATGTAAAGAAATAATCATACATAAAATCAATCAGCAATATTAATGCGATTAATGGCGAAATCACTTCGCTATGTATGCATTAAAATACTGTTAATCCATTGAATGATGTGATCCTCATTTATAAAACTGATGTCAGATGTTTCTAGTGTATATTTTTTTAAGTTAAGCAAGTACTTTCGAAGATCCATGTCTCCATCCTCAGGCTGTAATTTTTTTCCTTTAAAGTTAAAACTTGAAGGCGAAATAATTGTTTGTAGACCGAAAGATGTTTTTTTAAGAATGTGCTATTTATTGACGGTTGTACAATCTCGGAACGTGCGAGTCGCAACGCTAAAGTTCAAAATTTCAAGTGAGAATTTTTATATGGATTTTTTTAATATGGCAAATCCACGAATTCTTTTTTTTACAAGTGTTTTTCAGTTAATATGACATGAACTAAGTATATAGTTCAATTAATATAGTGATATGTCTTACTAGTTTTTTTCTCAGGAATTTCATACTGCGGGATCAATTGTTTTTTTTTATAAACATATAATATTAGGCAGCATATATTTTATATATAAAGAAATAATCATACATAGAATCAATCAACAATATTAATGCGATTAATGGCGAAATCACTTCGCTAGTAGAACATAATGTATGCATTAAAATACTGTTAATCCATTGAATGATGTGATCCTCATTTATAAAACTGTTGTCAGATGTTTCTAGTGTATATTTTTTTAAGTTAAGCGATTACTTTCGAAGACCATGTCTCCATCTTCAGGCTGTAATTTTTTTCCTTTAAAGTTAAAACTTGAAGATGAAATAATTATTTGTAGATGTTTTTTAAGAATGTGCTATTTATTGACAGTTGTACAATATCGGAATATATAAGAATTACTACGTAATATTTAAAGCAATTTTACCGCGAAAGACAAAATAATCACACAAACACAGTTTTATTGACAGTGAATTTAGCAAAATGTACTGTTTAATAGACGAGAATACCATGGTCTGACGCAGAACGAGGAAAATACGTTTGGAGAATTTGACACTTACAGGGCATATCAAAGAGAAAATGGACGGGGCAGCGGGCTACCTACTTGATGGGTTTATGCGAATGGATGGCAGAACAGGAAGTGAGTGGAATGGTGAAATTAGTAAACTTTACTAATAGCTACGAAGCATAAGAAATAGTGGAGAGCCATTATCACCTACATCCTGAAAAGACATGACACAAAGAAGAAGAAGAGGATATTGTGAAGAGTCATTATCACCCACATCCTGAAGCACATAGAAGAGGAGGAGGAGGAAGAAGAAGAGAAAGAAGAAGAAGCAGAAGAAGAAGGAGGAGGAGGACAGGAAAATT